>VWZX01009538.1:1069245-1155068 GCA_013399015.1 Galbula dea
TAGCCTCCAAGGTCTACTGGAGTTCGTCATGAGTGAAGGTCTTCATTGTTCACTTAGCAAAGTACTGTCAGCCTTTCCTTGATTTAAACTGGAAGGTTGGGTCAAGCCATGCATCAGTAACATCTGAAACACATAGGCATGGGACCAGAAGGAGACACAAGGTACTTGGGAAAGAAGGGGGGCATCACCCTCCACCTCCTTAAGTGGCATCAGCAATAGATGAGGCTGCTGGAGGGAGGAAGGCATGCAACCTCAGTCTCAGTGCCCACAGCCGTACAGGGCTCTTCTCCTGCAGTTGCTGTTCCACAGAAGTTTACACATGGGCACAAAGCACAGACCACACTGGCTGCAGTAGAACACACACAAACACAACACAAAGCACAACCACAGACCCAGGCTTGATGCCATCTAAACACAAGCCATAGCTAGGAAGAGTGAACAAAATGCTCAGAGGGACTGTGAGCACCCAGAAGCTTAGAATTAGGATTTTACTTTTAATTAACTAAAACACATGCTCAGTTCTTGCTGACTTACCCCCTGTTGTTTACATACATGCTGTCTTCTTTGAATTTTTTTTTTTATTAATTCCATATGCTTCAGCTCTGGCAGCTGAACTGAGTCATCTTATCTAAATTAAGATAATAATGTAATCTTACACATTACTCCCATTATTTTTTTGTTCCTACACATGCATTTGCCTTTCCCTACTTTGAAGGAGTTTTTCTTTCTTCCCCTCTCAGCAGTCAGGTTTGTGTTTTCAACATTCATCCCTCTAGAGTTTTCTGTGGGGGCTTTCTTGGGGCTTGGAGAAAAGGCTTTGCAGGATCTGCTGGAAGGCAGCTCTGAATGAGGACCTTGAAGGCAGAAGAGACATCAGGGCAGCAGCAGTCAGGCCTTCTCTTCCAGCCCCCAGACCTCCCTCCTCTTCCAGCCCCCACACAGATACACTCCTTATGAATTATTCTCCAAATGCCTTCAGGTCTCCAGCTGGACCCAGGACACTGGGAAAAGCTGCCTCATCCATGCTCATGCCCCTTGTGATCAAGCATCTTCTCAAGGATCCCTGCAGCCTCAGACCCTTCTCTCCCCCCTCTGCCTTCAGCAAGGTCACATCTCCCAGCCATCCCCATCCCAATGTGCTCCGGAGAACAACATGTAGCCAAGACCAACAGAGCAGCATCGAAGGAAGGCAGGTACCAGCAGCAAGGAGCTGACTGCCCAGTGATTACTCCTTGCAGATGTTAGGGTACCTTGGAGGCTGGGCACAGCTCCCTGCAAAAGCATCAGTGCAGGAGCACCACCCTGTGTCCAACCTGAATGTGAGGGGCTGAGGCACCTGCTGAGCCAGTCCTCACTTTCTCTCTAAACTGGTCTCATTTTAAGCACACAGGGAAGTGATGGAGTCACCATCCCTGGAGGTGTTCACAAAACATAAATGTAGTACTCAGGGACATGCTTTAGTGGCATGGTGGTGATAGGTTGACAGTCAGACTTGATCTTAGAAGTCTCTTCCAACCTTAATGATTCTGTGATTAGGTCTTTGCTGAAAGAAGCTGCCTCTTAAATGGGGGTGGCAGAGGAGGGCAGGGAGTCAAACAAGGAAAGTAACACCACTTTTCCCTTATCTCACCCTGGGAGACACCTGTCCAAGCTCTGCACAAGTGATGATACGGTCCTAGTCAAGCTCCTGGGCAGCAGCACAGCCCTGGGAAGGAGGGACATTTACCATCTCTTAGAGTGGTCAGGCAGAGCAGTTCTCTCAAGGGGCTGAGCCAGCCAGGCTGGGTGCCAAATTGAAACAATCCTGAAGTGCTGCAAACATGAATCTCTTCTCCCAACTGGCATTTTGCTAGTCCCCCTTATAAAGGAGCTCAGGAGTCCCCTGTCCTTGACCAGCCTCCCCACCATGTCAGAGAAAAACAGCCACACACAGAGATCAGGGCGTGCCTGGCAGGCAGGCAGAGGCACCCATTTCTCTTAATCTCCACAGGATTAACAGGCTAAACCATAACATCAAATGTCATTTTTGTGGCTAGCATAACTGCTCCTGATCTGCCAACTGAACAGGTTGTTCCTGGCAGGCACAAACAAGAGCACCTCAGCCAGTCCTGCCAGTGATGCACAACAGAAAAGCTGCTCCTCAAAGGAGAGATTAGTTTTAAACTGATGTGGAAGCATGGAGGGGGATTAAAAAAAGAATAGACAATGTGAAACCATTAGAGAAAAGCCTAGATAAGAATTAGTGTTGAGGTCACCAGAGCTTGGATGACAGCTGTACCCTGTCCTTTCAGGCATCTTGGACTGGAGTCCTCACCAGGCCAGCTCAGCACCGTTGCTAATGCACACCCAAAGAGCCCAGACACACAACAGGCACTTCTGTTTACAGTGTGAACAGCTCTATCACTTAGTTGGAGAGAACAGGCAGAAAGAAAACCTATGAGCAAATTCTGCATGAAGGACTTGACATCAGTGAAGTTACTGATCCACTTCAGCCCAAGACAAAAGAAAGGATCATTTATGGGTTATCACTCAGCTTCATAAGTAGAATTAGAAAGATGATCATATTTAACTTTAATCAAGACACCTCTAACTAGCAAGCATCTTTTCCTCCAAAAGCTACACATGCTACAAACCAAATCCTCCAACTAAAGTCACATTACCACAGGAAACATAATACAGTTGCTGGAAGAGAGAAGGTTGCCTACAGCTACCCCAAGGCTCTATTCTGCCTACCAGAACCCTTTTGCAAGCAAGCACCCAGACCACATACCAGAGAGACATGTAGTGATGTGAAGATAAAGCTCAGAAGCAGGAGAGACTGGTGTGAAACCTATCCAACCCACCACTGCCACAAGCACTTCACTAGTTTCTGGGCCATCATAGCTATTTCAGACCCTGCTGCTCTTCTTCACCCCATGGAGAGGAACTTGGGTCTGGCTGCAACCCAGAGCATTCCTGTTACCACTTTTTAACCACTTCCCCTGAGAACCAACAGACTGCTGCCTCCCTGGTTGTACCAAAACTTGTGGGTGACACAGGCCTCTCACATTTTACTTGTTTGTGTTCATTGCCTGAGCAAAGCTAGAAGATCCTTTTCCATTCTGCTCATGTTTTTAAAATGGTACTGTCCCACTGGAGTGCCTCCACTGCACACTTCATCTGTCTTTGGTAGCAGACACACTGCAAGGCATCTCCAGCTGAAAAAACCTCAGGAACAACATCCCTTCCAGGCAACAGCTAAACATATGAAGTTCTAGGTGAGCAAAACTGAACACAATATACCAGAAAACAGATTAATTCCCCTCACCTGGCAGTGCTGAGAGTAAAGTGAGAGTTTAGTCAAGCCTCAGGCCCCCAAGGAAGGAGATAGCAATGCAAGTCTTCCCTTGATCTTTCCCAATGCATATCTCACTGTCCACTCTACCCGGGGCTCCCACAGAGACCAGGATGGAAAAAAATCTCAAAATGGAAACAGCTACAGCTAAAAAACCTCTAGGTTTTCTCAAGAGACATTCAGCTGAGCTAGCTTCAAGGTCCTGAACCACCTCCCCTAGTACGTAGAGCATTGCTCCTAAATATCCCAGAGCACTCTCCAAAGTCATCTTCCTGTGGCCTGACCCACAGACCTCCATCTCAGCCCCAACCAAGCAATGAGATGCTCAGACACACTCACAGAAGGAAGTCCAACAGCTCCCAAGGTAGCTTCCCCACTAGCCTTGGTGTCCAGAATGAGGAGCAGCTATTGGAGGTAGCAGGAATCTTCTCTGTCACACCAAGCAACACCACAATCTACAACAAACACCATCACTCACCTGGCCTTAAATTCAATTTGTTACCCAGGAAAACTCAATTATTCACTAACTGGCCAGTCCTCCAGGCTTTCTGGAAGTCTGACATTTTGACCCTGGCATGGATCTCAAGAAGGCAAGACTGCAGAATCACCTGTGCCTACTAATGGGCTGTGCTAGTAAGAGCTCAGCATCAAGAAAGACTTTCCTGTGTTACTTTGCTACTTGTGAAAAAGACCAGGGGGTTTCTTGCACAGAGGCTTCACTCTAACCCTTTTGCAGAAGCCTTCTGCAGCCTTGGTTTGAGAAGTCAGAGATCCTGCAATTTTCCCTTTTTGGATAAACCATGGGCATATCTTTGGGCAGGTGTGGACGCTGGGCTGTTGCTCACAAGCACTGCCACCCAAGGTATTCCAGCATCCCTGCTGAATTTTCAAGTGCACCTCTTGCTAGGCGCACCACTTGCTAGCCCTGCTAAGGCTCAACTTAGGGAAAGGGATGACAAGAAAGGATTTATTTTTCACACTGAATATCACAGCATGGGTTTGTAGCCTTGAGTTTGCCTGTTGGACACCTGTGAGGCTTAGCATGGCAGTGGCTGGAGATGTTGCCCACTGCATACATGCTAACAAGCCAGGCTCTGGGTTGAGAAGTTCAGACTGAGAGGTCCCATGGGAGAAGTAACCCACAGTGCTAAATGAAAAGTGTTTGCTCTGAAATGTGTGACTCTGTTATCATTTTCAGTGATTTCTGGATTCAAAAAACTGAAACATTTCTCAGATTGGAAGAGTTGTAGACCTTGAAAGAGAAAGGAACTGCCATGTAGGCACCAAGCTCAAAGGCCATTGGGGAACATACTTCCAAGGGCAACCCTTCTGAGAGGCTATCAATGCCTACAGGGGAGGAGACAGTCCCAGAATGAGCCACAGCTCCATGGAGGTGTTTTATGAGGGTGATGTGGGCAGCGTTTGTCAAACTGGAAGGATGGGTCAGGCTGAGGGTAGTGTTTAAGGCAACACTTGCCCCTGTGCAGAACAGGGTGTGGACGCAGGTGGGAGGATGGCTGCTGTACATACACAGGTTAAGGAGGTTAATGACATCTTTTGTAATCTCAAAAATATGAGGAGTTTAATAGACAAAGATTTGGTTAGAAATATAATAGCCTGATAATAAAAGGTGGTTGAAGAAAACTAGTCTTGATACCAAGTGCAGGAGCTGGGGGGAAGATTGCACATCAAAGCTGGGATCCAACCAAATTTGAAGCCACTGACTTTTTTATTACTATTCTCTTTCAGAGCTGGTCAGAAGATGTTTGGGTTGGCAGGAGTAGTGCAAGTGCCAGTTCTCCATACACATTATGAGAATGAACTGAATGGGGTATTCAGCTCCTGTTTCTGCTGCAGAACAAGTCTGTGTGGATCAAGATGTGACCTTACAGGAGTCATGGGGCTTCTGGACTTTCCACTCTGATGAAAATTTCTCAGTCTGTTGGATCTGGAATTGTGAAAATTGGAGAGAAATTCAGAAACTTCACATTTTTCTTGGAAAAGTTTTTTTGGGGGGTTTTCTTCAAAGTTGCTGGATGAGGAGCTGGCAGTTCACTTGTCTAGCAGGTGGGGAGCTGGGCAGTTTGCCCACCACTGGCAGCTAGTAGGCTGGCAGGGCACCAGGTATGTTGGCTGCCAGCAGCTGGTGTCCATCATGAGTTTGACAGAATTGACACATTCCCACCACAAAGCTAGTTCCTCAGTAATAAGGAGGATCCTCTGAAGGAAAAGTGCCACACTGGGAACCTTCAGTCTGCTGCAATACATCACCTGTGTTACTGGGTGGACTTAGGAGTTGCCACTGCTTTGTTGCACATTAGCAGAACAAGAAAAGAGCCTTGGTCAGAGAAACAATAAGCAAAGTCTGTGTTTCAGTGGAATATCAGTGCCGAATTTACTCTGAGAAAACTGGTGGGGGGGAAAAAATGTACAGGCATGACCAAAATTTTGAGTTGTGGGTGACAATGGTGACTTTCTCCTCAAACCTCATCCCTGAAATATGTCCTCAAAAGGCAAAATTCTCAAGACCTTTCAGATAACTTAGTGAGGTGAAAAGCTCCACAGATGGCATGCTGGGTATTCAAGGATGTGTCACCCAGCTGGAAAATCCTACCTTCAGATGCTGACTAACAGTTGCTAAGCTGGAAATATTTAACAGTAAACATCACTTTAATACATGATGCTCAAAAACAGAGCTGTGATTGTGCCTTGGTAAGCAGGATGTGGGTGTGTGAGAAAACTAAGGAGCATGTCTATCTGAAATTACATGGCAAGGTGTAGTGTTTCATCATGTCCTTTGGAGCAGGAGGCCCAGTTCTGCTGCAAGAGAAGAGAAAGGGGCTCCGAAGCAGCAGATTTTCCTTTGTGCAGCCTCCTATGTGGATGGTCCCACAGCCTGGGGTAGCTCTGGCTCCTCTGAGTTGCTCCTGGTATGTCCCAAGGCATGGTCTCCACCAGACTTGTCAAGGGAGGAGGTTTCTAGCACCCCATCTATGGAGAGCAAACACCACCACTGCTGCACCAACTGCACTCAGGAGCTAACCCAGAGCCTGCCCCACTCTTTTTAAAAAAAGGATTTTAAGGTCATTTACCTCTTCTATCCTCCTTTATTCTCAAAATTCCCATTAAGCAAACTAGATGGTTTTGGATTCTTCCCACAGATTTTCTATGCTCATCTTTTAAAGGCAGTTAAGAAGCACAACAAAATGAGACAAGGACTTTACACTAGTCTTTTAATGTTGCACATCCTGCATTTTATAACATTAAAAGAAACAAAAAACCCAAGATAAACCTTACAGACAGAAAATAAATATTTTTAATGCATATATGCCAAGAGAGTGCAAAAAATTGCATCTGTAAAAGGTTTAAATGCTGAATCATAGAACACAAACCCTTACAAAAGCACTTATTTCTTGATACACATCAGCTTTCCTTTTATAAACACAGAAATATTTTAACAAATCTTACAAAGATCAAACCCTTTTGCCCTTCACCAGGAGAAAATGGTGAAGAAAGTGTATTACCTGGAGGAAAAGAAAAAAAAACAACCCAGAAAAACTGTAAGTCAGCCTAAAGAGGTACCAGGGAAACAACACCTAGATGCTGAGGAGGAATCCAGTGCTGTATGCTGCAGCGCAGGAGACAAGTCCCCTGAGGAGAAGGGGCTGGCCCTGCAGAGGGGAATGTGATTCCTCCTGCCCAGACAAAGCTGCTCTTTGCTGTGTCACTCTCCTTGCTGTCACAGCAATGAAGTGCCCTTTCTCCTGCTCCTCTCTTTCTTTCAAACAAATGCATCCAAAGCAGCATCGATTCAGCCAGGAGACCTTCAACTAGAACGAGGTGGGAATGCTGCGAAAAGCTTGGCTAAACCCAGAGCCTCCAGCTGCAATGTGCAGAGCCAAGCACCTGCCTCAGACAGGACAGGACAGAGGTCCACCACCTTTGCCACCACTCAGAAATGCACCTCAGTGTCACACCCAAGACACTTTGAATCACACATTTAAAATGCACACTTGCTTCAGAAATAAGCAGTGCTGGAGTAGTTAGAGAGTTCTCAGAAGGTGACCCTTGGTGCCTGTGATGCTAACATCATGTTAGGTGTGGTATGTAACAGCTCCACTTTTCTTCATTCACATGACTTGCTCATTGGACAAAGCAAATTCTTGGACCAGCCAAGCTCCAAATAACTCATCTGCACTGAGGTTTCTTTGAAACTGAAACAGGCCAGTAGCAAAGATTGGAAAATGGAAGAAACAGAGAAAGATTTGCTGTGGAGTTTTGGGGTCGAGCAGGTAATTTTGGAAAGGGCCAGCTAGAGACAGAGACATTGGCAAAACTCAGGGATACATACACACATGGTGAGATGCAGGGCAGCACTGGCCCAGCACTGCATGTGCCATACAGCTGGTGACACTCCTGAAGCCATATGGATTATTTCCTTGTGCAACAAAGTCACTGCATGGACACCAGCTAGCTGGAAAGCTCAGGTACCTTCCTGAAATTTAAGCAACTCACTGCACACATGCTGCAGCATCAACACATTCAACCTGCCTGGGATCTCCCAACACACAGCTACCAGAAGCTGTTGCTTCTGTTTGTACATCCAGAAGGCACAAGCAACTGACTGAAGTCCTTAATTTTCAGCCAAGAAAAGAGAAACTCTCTCGGGCTGAAGGGGAAAGAATGAGGTCATGTCCTCTAAAAAGCTGGTAGACCTTGTCAACCAGTATTATCTTTGTAGAGCCCAAATTGTGATGGTCATTAAAATTTGTTGCTAGGAGACTACCTTTCCTAACAACAGAAATTTGCCTGACTCAGAGAAGTGACTTGAGGGATCAGAACAAAACCTCTGCTATAACTAAAAACCAGCAGTAAATATTTACTGTGGACTGCACCAAATCATAGCAGTTTACCTTGCCAGGAACACCATGTCCTTCTCCAGAGGAAGCAGAAGAGGAAAGGCTCCAGAATTAATGCAACTAAACTAAATCTATCATATGACAAAAGGCAGTTATACTTCAAAATTAATGTTTTATAATTATAAATTATATGTTAACTGTATAAATTATAAAAACACATTGGTCTTAGTAACTTGAGTGCAGGGACACAAACCAGACCTTTCAGCTTCCTGTTCAGCACAACCATCCAGCTCTCACTTTGTTACCTTATTAACTAGAAGACAAATAAAAATCAATCTGAAACTTTCCAGAATCTCAGCAGTTAAGTTCACCTTTCAGCAGACTACAGAAGAATCAACTCTTTACTATTCCAGGAGAGGTCATTCTTCACATCCTTATTGCCAGCCAGACAAATTAGGGTCTGCCTTATCCTATACACTCTAGTGTGACAGATGTCTTCCAACCCTTCTCTGTTCAACTGTTTTATTGTATTTTATAAATCATTTTACTATGTAAGAATACCTTAGAAAACCTCCAGGGGGTTTGAATCCCTAAAATAGGAAGCTGTGCAAGACAAGCTTTTTTGATTTAAATAATAAAAATAAGTATCTAGGATTTTGGGTTTTTTTCTCCCCAGCACATCTGTAAAAAAGGCTGCTCAACAACAGAAGCATCTGTCCTGTGAAGCTCAAAAGCTCTTTACCTATGAGCTCTAACAAAGCAGTCCTTATTTAGGTCTTTCAGGACAACTTCTTCAGTCTGAATGGGTTTTTCTAAACAAGCCAAGTTTGGGATATCTCTCTTTGGTCATTTATTTCAGCATCAAATTTCTTCTTGAAAGCTGTGAGAAAATTGTTGGAAGGTTTTCATCCTCATACAAAGAAAGCTACGAATTTCACTCTAAGAATCTCTGGCCTGAGATACAGGATGAAAAACACAGTCCTGAAAGGAATTTGTTTGAGAAAGATGAGAGGGGCAGGGAGAAGGAGATTAGAGTGCAAAACAGATGTCAACTTTTAAAGCAGCAGATACTACAACACAGCCACCACTGTGGTACCAGAAAACAGAGCAGCCAAAAGTTGATTTCATCATCCCACTGTGGAAATGCAGTTCATTTCTGCCCAATTCTGTATCTTCAAACAAATATGATGCTGATATCCAGTTTCTCTTAGCTCATTCACATAAAAATTATTAATATTTTAAACTTATCTTTGGACCTTATGCTATGTTACTGGCCAGACAACAGTAAGTTGCTTTTAGCATCATTAAAGCACTAAAGAAACATTAATTACTGTTACCCCAAATGGCCTTCTTTGGGGTAAGCAACCCAATGCACCATTAAGAAATCCTCAATTACTGAACAGCAGTACTGACCTTCTCCTATAGTTTTAGAATAAATACTGCAGGGAAGTACTTATGCTAGAGCATGACAAGTGTTTTCTTTTGTTAACAGGTGGTTTTGGAAGCAGGTATTATCATCCTTATTTTAACACAAGGGAACATGAGAGGCTGAATTGGATCCTCAGCTGTATTTGACACAGCTCCAGTGACTGCTGGGAAATTCCAATGAGATACCTGACCATGGAGATGTGTGGTCAACTGCAATTAAAATCCAGATTTCCAACACTGGTTTCTGATTTTAGGATCTGACCTTTAAACATCTAGAGCTTAATTTTCAGAATAGTTGAATGCCTCTGGTTCAGAGGGGATATTGTAGCTGTCACCTTTGTTCTCCAAGAGAGACAGATGTCTGTGGACACTATCAAAGCAATGTATCCAGACTAAAACCCTGAAGGTATCTCTTCATTAAAGGCCTCAGGGCAAATTGGTGATGGAGCCAGGGCAGGTGGTGTGCCATAGACCTCAGCTCCTGCACAGCACCCTGCCAGAGGCCTCAGCTCTCCCTGGGGCCCTACCTGCACATCAGCGCCTGCCACAGGGAAAGAAGAGAGATGGTAAGAGGAGTGAAGCCTGATACTAACATGCACCACATCACACAGATGGAGCTCAAGAGGATGGATTTACAGCTACATTGATTTAGAAGGGTCACAAGTAGTCAAAATCCTGGTTTTGTTTCTTTCTCCTTACCTCCTGTTAGTATTATTTGCCATGCTTGCAATCAATCTCTTATAAAGTGACTTTTCCTTATAAAGTTAGAACAAATACAAAACCAAAACCAACCAAAACAACAACAAAAACCAACAACCAACCAAAACAAAAACCAACACTGTAAAAAGTTTCTCACTAAAATTGTTCTCTGGAAACCATGAACAAAACCAGTTGGTGCAAAAAGCAGCCTTCTGGAAAACATGGCAAGAGAGCCCTACTGCTCCCAGCACTTCAGCACAGGTACAGATCTACTGGGCAGAGTTAGTGTGTCCAGTTGAGCTGCTCAAGTCAGGGTCTACTTAATGCACACACTCAAGTATCCCCATGCAAGGAGAAGTCAGGATACATGATGCTTTGGACACAGCCTTTTAAAGAAAATAATCTTTAAGGTGCTAGAGCTTCTTTCTTAGTCTATTTGTAGCATCTACATGGCCAAAGAAAGGTGTGCTTGTAGCTCATGTTCTCCTTATCCAGCTTTTATGTAAACACTCTCAACTAAAGCCTGGGCCACTGCTCTGTAGGAGCCTGGACTGGCATCCAGGTTGTGAGGTTGTGCTAACATCTTCATACTGAATTTTTACTGCTTTTGGTACCCCCACCAGGCACCTACATTGGCACCAGCAACAATATGTGCACACAGAAAAGGAATTAGCCTCTGCAAGGTGTTACCCTGCACTAGAACTGAGGAGTTAAAAACAAACTGAATAGTGTTGTTTTCCCAGACTTTACAGCTATGCAATGCTGTTAGAAAATATTGTCTTTCAAATCTTTAAACAAATTCCCACTCTATGGAGAGACCTGCATTAACTTTAGACAACACTTAACCAACCAAAAATGGTACTTAAATTACAATACAAATGGTGACCACTAGTGTATTCTAGGCAAGAAAACTGCCTTCAGTTGCATTGCTTTAACAGAGGGAAGAACTAGGCAGTTTCATTAACACAGCAGTATTAATGAAAAGAAGAAAAACATGACACACCTTCATTCCATTAGGCATTTTAGCAAAATGAGGCTAAAGGAAAGAGGATGAGGACAAGGAAATAAAACACGGGTAGCAGAGGGTGCTTTGGATATAGGTTAAGACTACAAAACATGAAAACCCCACAGATTGTTACATGCAAAGGCTGTTGGTACATTGCAATGCTGGTTATAGTTAAAGAGACTGTACAGCTCCTATGTCTTTGTCCTTGAGGCTTTGTTAAACTAAGACTTTCAACTGCAAGTTCATAAATAAAATGGAAATGACAGTAGTCCCATAAAAACATAGGTAGAAAAATAGTGCAAAGCTAAGGGCTGGACACATTAATCTGTCACAAGTACCCCCAAGCACTACCATTACCACTTTTAAAGAAAACACATACAGAAAACATTCTCTATTTATTCTAAATGGCAGTTGCCTGCATTGCACTGTGTATTTAGAATGTTCTGACTACCTTTCTGCTTCCCTTCAAAGCTGTGGATGGAGAATAAATCCAGCCTTTCACACTTCCTGCCCTCCAGTCAGAACTGGTAGCAAAGTCAGACAGTATTTATAAAATAAATCAATTAAAAAGTAAACCAGACAACATCATTTAAGGCTTTTGTTCCTGCTAGTCTGCTCAACAGACTACACTTTCTTAAAATAAGAACATCTACCCACTTCTGTTACAGTAACCAGAGAGTAAAGTTAAACAACAAAAAAAAAAAGGTCACATTTCTGGCTGCCAAGAAGGCAAAGTTCCTGAGGCTTGGCCAAAGACAATAGCAAAGAGACTCCTCACACTGTGTGCATGGAGGGGGACAGAGCAGCAGAGGGGGAGCCCCACACAAGGCTCAGGCTGAGCATCTCATTTAAACCTTGCAGTCCTTATCAGAAGGGGTTTGGAATTACAATGGATTCCCTAGTGCAGGCTCGGATCAATTCCCACAGAGATAAAATGCACAGACAGGAGGCCAGAACAAAAGCCACCACCGGCCAGGGTTGTGAGGAGCACCAGCCATTAAGGAAATAAACACCAGGGAGCAGAGCCTGGAGTAACTCCAGCTCTTCAATGAGGTTTCAGCAAACTTATACAGGTGTAACTGATACCAGGGTCTGAATCAGTTTGGTGGTGAGGCACCAAATTGAAGTGAAGGGTTCATTAAATGTCAGCCTTTCAGATTTAGAACAATTCAAAATTCCTGGTAATAGAGTTTGTTAACCTTGAGCAGGACAGAATACCCACCAATGGACAGAGATGACATTTACACAGAATTTCTCAAGCAGTCACTTCAGCAGGTCCATAAGGTTTAAAGGAGGGTTTGGCTTAGCCTGGTCTGAGTCAGTCTTCAACAGGGTTCTTGCTGCCAGCTCATGTAATTGTTGAAAAAATACACTGACTGCCCAGAAAATAAACTGTGCATTACATACTTGGTATATCCACACACATGTGGCCACTCTATATATATGCACAGCCAAGATCCCAACACTGCATACAAAATAGAAGCTGTACCATGGCCTTTCTTAAAGCATTAGCTTCATGACGAGTTCACTACTCCCATGTTACTGACAAAGGCATTCCCAATGGCAGGGAAAAATGCATACTCCTTATATTTCAAGGTAAATATGTCATGTTTGATCTGAAAAAATAACAGCTTTCTCACAGCAATCCAGCCTTTCAAGAGAGAACTCTATCTTAAGAGAGAATTTTGTTGGTTTTTACTTCTGTAATTGAAATCAGTATTAGAAATCAAACTGATTTCAATGCTGAAAGAAATGCCGCAGCAGCCAGCTGTTAGGAAACTGTCAAATACAGTTTGTTACCTTGAACAGGCTAGAAGGCAGGAGAACTTCATCAGGCTTTTCTTTCTCTTTATAAAATACCCACAACTTTCTAAGAAATCTGAGTATCACCAAGAGCCAACAGAAAGCATGACAGTAACAGCTGGGTCTGCAACAGCAGAGTAATACTGCAGGATCGAGTCATGTGCAGCTGAAAGAAGATGGTAAAGTCCTAACAGCCTCAAAAGGTGGCTCATATTTAAGGGTATGAACTACCAAATAATGTCCTGTTTTCCTTTTATGAAACAAAAACTTATACCATATGTACTGCACAATTATCTGGACTTTTCATTGGGACTTTTAGTGAGAGAGTAGCCTAGTAAATAATAGGCACTTATCCTCAGAATTGGCAAAAAAGGAGTCTTATTTGGTATGTATGGCACCAAAATACAACCATTGTGCTTTCTCAGATACATGTGCTGTACAGATGGAGACTCAGACACAGAATTTTAGGTTGTTGGTGGGCTGTGTTTTTTCTTTTTGCTTCGACAAGATTTACAAATGCAGCAGATGATGCACGGCGATGCCACGAGCAGCAGGGGAGAGGTCACCAGTGCTATGATACCTAGTCCAACGAGGATCCCCACAACCTGAAAAACATGGGGGGGAAATATGTTTTTAGCCAATGTGGAAAAGCCCATGTTTGCTTGCATAAGCACAGCATAGTCACAAAAAAACCCAAATGAAAACATGAAGATAATCATCTTGGTCCTTCACTGAAGGGTAAAATCTTTTTGCTTTATGCATGTACTCTGCTCTCATGAGACCCCATCTGGAATACTGCGTCCAGTCGTGGAGCCCCTGTTACAAGAGGGATATGGGGGTGCTGGAGCGAGTCCAGAGAAGGGCCACGAGAATGATCAGAGGACTGGAGCACCTCTCCTACGAGGACAGACTGAGAGAGTTGGGGTTGTTCAGTCTGGAGAAGAGAAGGCTCCAAGGAGACCTTATTGTGGCCTTCCAGTATCTGAAGGGGGCCTACAAGAAAGCTGGGGAGGGACTTTTTAGGAGGTCAGACAGTGATAGAACCAGGGGAAATGGGTGCAAGCTAGAGGAGGGTAGATTTAGGTTGGATATTAGGAGGAAGTTCTTCACTATGAGGGTGGTTAGGCAGTGGAACAGGTTGCCCACAGAGGTTGTGGAAGCTTCATCCCTGGAAGCTTTTAAGACAAGGCTTGATGGGGCCCTGGGCAACCTGATCTAGTGGATGGTGTCGCTGCCAGGCAGGGGGGGTTGGAACTAGATGATCTTTGAGGTCCCTTCCAACTCTGACAATTCTATGATTCTATGTGTGAGGGCTCTGCTCAGCTGCCTAGGAACTCACCTGCGTTCTGTTCCACATCACCGAAGCCCGTGAGTGTCCCAGCTTGTTTCTGCAAGGGCCTCTGTCATAATGTCTTAAGAAGATATCATTCTGGAAAAAGAGAAGGAGAAGCTGTAAGAGAAGGTTACAGTATTGTGGGAAGGGGTTCAAGACTAGACTGGAAATGCAACTTTCCTGGCAGTGCTTTAAAATTACCAACTGTCAGCAAACAAGTTGATCTGTCTTCAAATAATTATCTAGGGAAACTTCCTGCAGTTTCAGTGTGGTGTGTTTGAGATCTGAGCTACTGAACAGCATCTTTCCTCCCTCACTTTTAAAAGTGTTAAGCACATGCACTGCACCTCTTGCACAAGTACCTAGTCTGTAATTTGGTGATGATGAAGGGGTCTGTAAGCAACAGATACTTCTGAAAGCAAGCAATCTTAGAGATCACCTTCAGGAGGTACTTCTACCTTCTGTTCTCCTGCTATCCCTATGCTTTACAGTCATTTTCTTCCTAGGCTTAAAAGACAAATTTAAAAATCAGGAAATCCCTGGTTTCCTTTCTCTTTTCCCAGTAATACTTACTAAATGTTTTATTTCAGAAGGTGACTAATGCCCTGAATTACCTTCCCCTAGTTAACAGCACCTGATGCTGCCTCCTCTTTCATTTCTCAGCCGTACTCTTGGTTCTGCAGCATTACCTGGGCCTCTTGTAACCCTGCACTTTCAGAAAAAACACAACTACAGTTTCTTTTTTCTTTCTCCTTTGAAATGATGAAAACTTGACAAGGGCATGTCTGCAGAGTCTGTGAGAAACTCACAGTCTTCCTGTTCAGCACAGTGTTAAGCAATGAGTGTATGTACTCTGAGGCAAGCTGTAAGACTTATGATGACAAAGCATGGTCATACACACATACATGGGACATAACACCAAGCAAAACCTGATTAGCATGCTGAGTAAAGAAAGGACAAAGAATAAGGAAGTCTCATTGTTTTCTGGAACACAAAATAGAAAAAAAGCCTTGCAGCATCTCACATTTTATTGCAAGTGCTAGTAAAGTCCTTTTCACACTCCCACATCTGTTACTGATGACAGTGCCAAAAAGGGAAGGTGTTATACACACGAGGGCACTACTTCCTGTACTCTTAATCCTGCTTGGAAGCTTGAAGTATGTATGAGTTGAGACAAGTTGGTATCACTTAAGAAATAACTAGTAACCTGCACTTTATAATCCATGTTCATAATCTAGCATTTTAATCCTCTAGCCTACTAACCAACAACCCCCTCCAGCAAGCACTGCACTAGAGATATACTAGTAAAGGAGGCCTAGGCCATGTAAGCTCTTAATGCACCTGTCCATGAAACAACCCCCTTCGCCCAGAACCATGCCATTTACTGGACAGGCTGTGACCCTTGAAGTTGGAGCAGGTGGAAGACAGTTCCTGGCTCTCAACAAAACTATTTTTACTGCACTGGAGGAGGGAATCAGAGAAAGGTAGTGCTGGAATAGACATCCAGAAAGCAACCCGTGAGCCCCATTTCCCTCCAAGAACTAGCATAGGACCCACAGACATGGCTACAATCCTTTCTAGGGAAAGAATATTGATATAAAAAAAACCACTGGATGAATCATAGAATCATTATGGTTAGAAAAGACCTCTAAGATCAACAGAAATGAAGGTAGAAGCCGAAGAGAGCCAAGACCTACACCAGGATATTGATGAGTTAGTGGACAGCTTGTACAGGGCCTCACACTGACCTCAAACCTGTTACCCTTTATTTAGCTAGATTTTTCTACAGCACTTACATCCAAGTTCTGTAGACAGTACCAGCAAAAGGTGTGCTTGCAGTTCTTGCACATCATCTGAGCACATCCCTCATTTCGCTCAATATAGATCCGACAGACTGGGCACTGCTTAACTGGGGCCTCTGTCTCCATCCCAATAAGTGATCTGGAAAAGAAGGGAAATATTGAAGTGAAATGTGAATGTAATTACTGTTGATACCCAGCTCCACTGCCTAGCATGTACTATGTTTATTTTAGAGAGCATCTAATGTTGTAATGTGTCAAGCTTGTTATATTCAGTACAATACAGGAAGAATACTCACTACTAAGTGTAAGATCATGTAAAAGTGAAACTCCATTCCCTTGATCTTTTATGCTGCATAAAAACAACACTCACTATACCCACAGATCATCTACAGCATTAACATTGAGGACTTTGTAAGACAGCTTTCACCATTAATTTAATAGGACTGGATTATGTAACTTACAGCACTGTCCCTGCCTGAGCAAAATAGCCTTAAACTCCACTAAAGCCAAAGATCAAAGGTGGAGAAGAAAAATGATGGCGCTTTGGCAACTCCTATTTGATGAAGTCTCTAGCAAGCAGAATGTTTAGATTTTAAGTAAGTCTTTCACTCCCTGCCAAAAAAATTATAAAAAATTTTGAAAACACACACACACACATGCACAACTGCGCTTAATCTGATTCTGAAAACAACTATTATGCTCACAGCTATGATATTATTTAAATACCAAAAGGTTTTCTTTCTGTGCATTAATGTCTTCTGTAACCTTATCTGTAAATTGTTTACACCTGTGCAAAATGAGCATAAATCGGGTTTCTCACACTAAAAGGGACATTTTACAGCTACTCTGTGTAAGATTTGGCTATGCAGAGATCCTATAAATATTAAGCAGGGGTGATTTCTTAATCATAGTAGAAGCAAAGTTTGCATCCTGGAATATTAGTGTGTTGAGATTTTTTGTATGGGCACAAGTCAATTCTAGCAGGCAAACAAAAGGCTTTAGCAGACTCAAAGCCCTGTAAGCCTTCACTTTTCAGAATTTCCAGTGGCATCACAAGTATGGTAAGCAGACAAATAATATTGAGTATTTAAAATTAAATTTAATCATTTAAACTAATATTTAGGCTGGAATTATATTTAGAAAACACTGGGAGAGATGGAAAGTCTCAGAAATGTAACTGAGACGTTACAAGGAAGCTGTTCCATGGAACTAGTTTGGGGCACAGAGCTAGCAACCCATGCCAAAAAGAACTGAAAGACCACATTGCCTCTGTGGGTTTCCCTCTTACCCCTGCTCATTTAGTACTGGAGTAGTTAGGTTCTCCTGGCACAGGCCCTGTGGGTGCCATGCCTCCTTGCAAGAGGAACAGAACATCAGGTGGCAAGTTGGGCACTCCACTGGCACTGGCACTCCTGACTCACTGGGTGCAATGTGGCACACTGTTTGGCAGTCAGCTGCAGGGCACCATGTTCTCTGGGGGTCCAAGTGGACTTCTGCAATGGAAGAGAGAGAGAAATAAAACTGTTTGTACAGTCCTCATTCCAGCAACATGTGTCTAGGCATGCAAGACCCAGTTCTGCATGTGGGGGGGAAAGCTGAAGCCCTCTGCACCCATTGCCATGGGCATTCAGACCTACTCCTTTGGGCAGGTCTGCAGTTGTGCTCTGCCAAGGCAGTTGCACTGAAAGCCAAGAATGGCAATCCATGACATGGGACATACTCTTTGCCTTTATAGGGAGGTACAAAAGAGGAACATAAGCGCTGCTTGCTGAGAAGTGTATGTCTTGTTACATTAGGCCATTCTATGTCACATGTGCAAGCCATGTACTCTTTCATGTTAAAAGGAGTGTTTAATATCAACTCACTTTCTAAGCCTTATTTCCTCCCCACTATCCCAAACTCTGGTAATATTCACTTTATAATATGATCATTATTTGTCAGATATCAGATTACAACAACAGTGAAGGCAATATTCAGGGTGGAAACATTGATTCACAGACATCATCACACAGCAGAGAATGATAAATGTTGATTCTTCCCCTTGCTCCTCAGTCTTTATTCAAGGAATTTGGGCTTGCCACAGAAACCCAGCTGAAACACATTCACTTTTAGGGGTGCCCATCCTGTGTGTGTGCTTTCTACTGGCTCAAGTCCATGAGGTGTAGCCAAACTCTCCCACCCTGCAGAGCCTCCTTAGAAAAGGGCTGTTGTGCCTGCAGGAGCTATCTGCTTCTCCTCCTTCCCTGGAAGCTCTCTGGTACCACCACTGAAAATAAATAGGTGGAGAGGATGTCCCAGGAACAGGTGGAAATCCCTGACTGAGAGATGTCAAAAGCCATTACAATGTTCTTGTCTACCTCCAACAGATAAAATGTTGTCCCAGTTGAAACAAAAAGCTGCACAAGGGCCCCAGACATATGTTCTCTGGCAAATTTTGCTGAACTAGTTTAGCTGAAGGCCCTTCTTTCCATGCACATCCCCCTGCCTGCACTACTCATGGAATGCAGAAAGGAGCTGCAGGAGGTTGCTAGCAGCCCACAGTGAAGGTGGCTTATGGAGAGATAATTAGCAGATGCTCCAGTCAGCATGAAAACAGTGATATCTCCTCAGTGACCAGATACCCAGAAACTAGAAACTGTAAAACTAGAAATGTGTTCAAAGTAGTAAAACTCTCCCCCAGCCTCTCCAGCATTTAGATACACAGGCATGAACACCTGGGGAGAGGGACACCCTACAAACCTCATAATCTAATGTGCACTAGAAAGTCAGTTCTCCAGTATGCTAAAAGTGTCTGTTCACCTTGAAAACTTCCAATATGTTTAAAGCCATCCTTCTTTCCTGTTTGTCCAGGACACTTACAGTGAGGAACCACAATCATCCTCCCTACTGACTGCAGGACACCCAGGTACACAATACTCTGACTTCAGGTACTTTTTAAGTCTGTGTCAGGGTGCTCTGACAGATGTGGAGAATTTCTGCGTCCATGGCAAAGGCTCTCATCTGCAATTTAGGTAGGGCCAGTAAAACACCTCTTCCATCTACTTCCAGCCACTCAATGAATCTACTTGATCTCTTTCTCCTTATTCTCTTCCATGCTTCTTTTTCCCTTCCTAACAAAACATTTTGCTTTTGACTACACGTAAGCCAGAACAAAATGGTTTGCAGCTTCACTTGTGTGGAGGAGAAAGACATGGATGGGCAGTACAAGCTATTTTACATTTTTAAATACTTTTTTAAAGTAGCACCCTGACTGAGAAATCATTATTTCTGTAGCTTGCTTCAGTGTCTCTTAAAAGAAAATCTGAACTGGGTAAGACCACAGCCTTTGATACAGTTCCGCATGACATCCTTATTTCAAAATTGAAGAGATATGGATTTGATGGGTGGACCATCCAGTGAATAAGAAATGGATGCAGTCAAAGGGTTGTGGTCAATGGCTCCTTGTCTAGGTGGAGGCCGGTGATGAGTGGTGTCCCTCAGGGTTCCGTCTTGGGACCGATGCTCTTCAATGTCTTTATTAATGACTTGGACAGAGGTATTGAGTGCACCCTCAGCAAGTTCATGGACGACACCAAGCTGAGTGGTGTGGTTGACACGGCAGAGGGGCGAGATGCCATCCAGAGGGACCTAGACAGGCTTGAAAAGTGGGCCTGTGAGAATCAAATGAAATTCAACAAGTCCCAAATGTAAGGTCCTGCATCTGGGTAGGAGCAACCCAAGATATGAATATAGGCTGGGAGAAGAACTCGTTGAGAACAGCTGTGCAGAGAANCTATGATTCTAGTACTGGCTAATCCATTTACATCTTCACACAGTTGTTTCTGTATGCTTTCTATTGATAAAGAGCAGTTAAAATCACATAAAGTGCAGTTCCTGAAGATAGCTGCTATGATACTCAATTTTGGAAACCTAAATCCTCCAATCCTCTTTTTGGATGAAAGACAGGATGTCTGGTTTTGACATCACTGGGAGGAGGGCAGTTGGGTTGTAAATCTTAGCAGTTTTTACAAATTTGTTGCAGCAAGATGTAATGCATGAGATGAAACTCCCTCCTCTTCCACTTCCTCCATTTTACAAAGAAACTACAGATGATGTTTTGCAATCCATGCTGTCTCATACTGTTTGGTTTACCATGGAGTATAAGTGAAACCAGACAAAAATAAAAAGAAGCAGCCAAGAAAAGGAAAGAGGCCATCATGCTGCTCTGACAAGCTGCTTCTTTCAGTTAAGGTCACTTCTCTCACAAGACTTTCCCCTGTTTCCCCACAACCAGTTCAGCCACACTCACTCCACTCTCAGGAGGAAAACCTTCCCACACAGTACCAGTACCAGCAGGGATCTGGCTAGTTTTCAGATAACACATGAGCAAGCAGGTGAACTGTGGGAAGGAGACAGGGGAAATGCAGCACCCTGAAGAAAGGAGAATTTCTGTCTCCAAAGAGGTACTCACTGAAAGGAGGAGCCTATGCCTTTCACTGAATATTAGGAGCACCTCCTTTTAAAATGGACTCCTTGTTGGTCAGGCAGAAAATGAAGGTTCTCATCATCTACCACTTGGCCTACTGGGCAACTGTCACAGAAACAGAAATACAATGCTTATGTCCTAGCCACATCCTATTCCTCTATTGCATCACTTCTGATAACCACAACAACCCCATCCTAAACAGACAGAGCAATTCCTGTTTCTTCTATTAAAATACCCTTCACGGAAGCTCTGTGGCTAGGTCCTGACTGGATGCAGAGAAGTTATAAATGTCTAGAAGGTGACAAGCATTGGCTTTACCAATTGCTTGAAGACTGATAAAGAGTCTGGGAAAGACTGGGAAAGACTACAGAGCAAGAGCAAGTCTTTCAACTCACCAAGAAACCGGTTATTTATTTATAGTAGAGCAAAAAGGGGTGCTGAAGCAAAGAGTCCATATCTCAACAGACTAAAGCTGAAAGAAGAAGGGGCTAATTATAGGAAGCTGAAAGGTTTGAATAAAGGGTTTTGCTGATCAGAGCAAAAGTCATGAAGGACATCCTAGTACCCACCTATTTTAAGAGAGTAGAGGGCAGTTAGGCAGTAGCAGCCTGGGTTTTCTGTAGCACTAGGTTTCAAAGAGCTGGGTTGCACTAAGGCTGACACAATCACAAGGCTCACAACAGACTTCAGTAACCAGGAGTCCCTGGGCAGATTCTAGGTCAGAATTTGGCCCTAGCAGGTGCCATCAGCAAGGTTTATGGCTAAATTCAGAAAAATACTTGTCAGGCCAGTGTTGGTATTGGTCAGGTCAGGCAGGCTTTGGTCTGAGAATAGAGCTTCGGGTCAGGAGAAGCAAATAAGCAAAGTTCAAATGGCGAGTCTAAAAACGCCAGCCTTGGAGGAAGGTCTAAATCCAGGATAGCAAAAGGTCTTGGCTGGGGTTGGGATTAGTGCTAGTGTCCAGGTCAGAGCATTAGCTATCAGGAATCATTGTTCCTAGGCATCAGTAGGCTGGATTTATTGCCAACAGCCAAGGCTAAAAGGCTATATTTAAGTGTGCCACTTGAATGCCAGTTTTACTCATCGTAAAGGAGAAAGGACAGATCTTAGAAACACAATGAAGAGACACAGTGGAGGTGGAGGAAGATTTATCAGACTTAGGCAAGAAGGAAAAGGGAAGGAAGATTTAAAAAATAGACAAGTTTCAGGCTTTTGTGTGGGGGAGGCAGTTTAAAAAAAGATGTAAGAGTTGGACAAAAGCTCATGAGTTCATTTTGGCTGGTTAGAGAGGAGATTGGACAAAAGCTCATGAGTTCAGTTTGGCTGGTTAGAGAGGAGATTGGACAAAAGCTCATGAGTTCAGTTTGGCTGGTTAGAGAGGAGATACCAGGAAATCATGAGGTTCAAAGTCGTCCCTTAAAAAAAGGTTTTACATTAATGTATTGCAAGAATGTTTCTCTTTCTTAATCCTTTAATATGGTGATTTAACAAGCTCTGATTTCCACTGTCTGGGGATGTAGACTTAGGCTTGGCTTATGAACTGAAGGGACTTCCTAAGGAATTAAGGGTAAACAAAAAGGTAAACTAGGAGAGAAAAATAAAAATGGAATTTTTTTTTTCTTTTCTGGCATGAGTGCCTGCAAATGATAGCTACAATCTGCATCTGCCCATGAACTCTAGGGCATATTTGGGTGTACTCATTTTGCAGTTTTTGTACTTCACGGTCATTCACCATGACTCATGCCATCTGAGATTCTGTAAAAACCCACACACTCTTCCATCTGACCATCTTTTCAAGCGCATTGCTGTGCCTAACTTTTAGAAAATTCTGCATTTTCATACAAATTCCCAATCCATCTGCATCTAAGCATGCATGCAAATTAAGAACACAAATATAGTCTTTAAAGGAAAGAAAACAGGCAGAGTCAGGGCAGATCAGACCCAGATACACTACCCTGCAAGCTACCATGGAAAAATGCTACAACTTCCAGCTGAGACTTTCAAGTTGGTGTCAGTCTTTATAAGCAGACTTCAACTTTCTGACTAATAAGTTTCTCTTCAGCCTTGGCAAGGAACCTTCCTGAAGCAGAAGGCTGACCTTTGGCATATCACAGGATCACAGAATCACAGAACGTTAGGAGTTGGAAGGGACCTTGAAAGATCATCACATATTTAAAGGCATAGATGAGGTCACCCCTTAGTCTCCTCTTCTCCATGCTAAAGAGACCCAGTTCCCTCAGCCTTTCCTCATAAGGAAGATGGTCCACCCCCTTCATCATCTTGGTGGTTCTGTGCTGGACTCTTTCCAGCAGTTCCCTATCCTTCTTAAACTGAGGGGCCCAGAACTGGACACAATATTCCAGATGTAGCCTCACCAGGGTAGAGTAAATAGGAAGAAGAACCTCTCTCAACCTACTAATCACACCCATTCTAATACAACCCAGAATCCCATTGGCCCTCCTGGCCACAAGAGCACACTGCTGGCTCATGGTCATCCTTTCATCCACCAGGACCCCCAGATCCCTTTCCCCTTCACTGCTCTCCAACAGCTCAGCCCCCAACCTATACTGATCCATGGGGTTGGTTTTTCCCAGGTGCAAAACTCAACACTTGCCGTTGTTGAATCTCATTAAATTTCTCCCTGCCCAACTCTCCAGCCTAAGTCACGCTGAATGGCAGCACAACCCTCTGTTGTGTCAGCCACTCCACCCAGTTTACTATCATCTAACAAATCTCACAAAGTTGCTGAGAGCACACTCCGTTCCCTCATCCAGGTTGTCAATAAATATATTGAAAAGTACTGGTCCCAATATCCTGAGGGACTCCACTAGACACAGATCTCCAACTAGACTCCATCCCATTGACAACAACTCTCTGACTTCTGTCCTTCAACCAGTTCACAATCCACCTCACTACCCAATCAGCCAGACCACACTTCCTCAGTTTAGCTGCAAGGATGCTGTGGGAGACAGTGTCAAACGCTTTACTGAAATCAAGATAAACCACATCCACTGCTCTGCCATCATCTGTCCACCCGGTTATGTCCTCATCAAAGGCTATCAGGTTGGTCAAACATGACTTCCCCTTGGTAAACCCATGCTGACTGCTCCTAATGACCCCCTTATCCTTGATATGCCTAGAGAAAAAGAGCCAAGGATAAAGTGTTCCATCACCTTTCCAGGGATGGAGGTGAGGCTGACCGGCCTACAGTTACCCGGCTTCTCCCTCTTGCCCTTTTTGAAGACTGGAGTGACATTTGCCTTCCTCCAATCCCCACGACTTACCAAAGATGATGGAGAGGGGCCTGGCAATGACTTCTGGCAGCTCCCTCAACACCCGTGGGTGCATCCCATCAGGTCTCATGTATTTATGGATGACAGATGGCTTAGCTGTTCCCTAACCCAGTCCTCCTCAACTAAGGAAAACTCCTCCGGTATCCTAACATCATGTGGGAGCTCAGGGGTCAGATGCTCCTGAGGACAGTCTCTAACAGTATAGACAGAGACAAAGAAGGCATTTAGTAACTCCACCTTATTTGTATCTTCTGTCACCAAGGCACCCACCTCATTCAGCAGGGGGCCCACATTGCCTCTAGTGTTAGTTTTTCGGGCAGTGTATTTGAAGAAGCCCTTCCTATTGTCCTTGACCTCCCTTGAAGGTTTAATTCCAGAGAGGCCTTAGCTTTGCTAGTTACCTCCCTCCAACCTCTGACAACAGTCTTGTACTCTTCCCATGTGGCCAGCCCCTCCTTCCATGACCTGTAGAATCTCTTCTTCCACTTCAGTTTTCCCAGCAGTTCCCTACTTAACCATGCAGGTCTCCTGGCTGCCCTCTTCGATTTTCTACATGTTGGGATGCTCCAATCTTGAGCTTGGAAGAAGCGCTCCTTGAGTGTTAACCAACTCTCTTGGGCCCCTTTATCTTCTAGAACCCTGCCCCATGAGATTTCCCCTAGTATGAATGCTTGGTCCCAGTAAGACCTTCAGTTTCAAACTTCTTTATCAATAGGCCTTACTCAGTACTAAAGGGTCCAATTATCTGTTAGGAAAAACTAAAATATAGTAGAACAACACACATGAGGCTCCTATATAAGAAAAGCTCTCTTGCAGGGATGTTTGCAAAAATCCCCAACATGCTGCAGGGTCTGTCTCCACTAGAAATTCTAAAGATCCCTATGGATGTACGACAGGCCTGTGTGTGCCCTGCACCAGCCTCTAGCACCTTGTCTAGTTCTATCAGTACAGTCACTACCTCAAGGACCCAGGATGAGCTGGCTGTAGGAAGAACAGCGAGCCTCAGGCATGCCATCTGAGAGTATTGCCCATGAGCTTGAGTCAAAGTGTGGTGTTTCAGTAAGATGTCACCCTGCTGGTTCTGCTCCACTGAAATCATTTCAAATTCGTCTGTGGAGCACAGTCAGACTTAGTGATTGCTCCTAAACTATTTCAGAACAAAAACATCTTCTCTATCTCTTCCTTAACTCACCCTTTGTCTTTGCAGTATGTACTATTGCTGCATCCACTGATACTTTATAAAGCAAGGTAATAGAAACCAAAAGGTTCATACCTCGTTCAAACTTCAGCCTCTTGTATAACTGGTACTGGTCAACAGGCACCAAACAGGCAATCTGAAATGAGAAACAAACCCAAAGAAAAACACACTAGAAACACAGACTTATAAAAAATAAGCAACCTGTTCTGAGCCTGCTTTCCTCAGCTGGATCTCAAATCCACCTTCTTTTCCTGCTTGCTTTCACAGCCATGTTCCTCTGTACCTTGACTTCCTTCTCCAAAGGGTAAAGTAGTTCCTGACCCTTCCTAATTCAGCCATACAGCCCAGTAGTTCAGCCTATGTCTTTCTTATCATACATAAGAAAGCCTTCTCTGTGGATTCTGTATTTACTTCAGGTTTCTCATTTTTATTTCATGTTGGTTTAATGTAACAAAGGGTGACAGCTTGCCAGCCTTGGATACTGCAGTATGTTGTTCATAAACAAGAATACAGCTCAAATGAATGGTTCCTCATTCATGTCTCCCAGTCTTAATGATAGGGGTCACTTAGCCCTCAGGAACTTAAAAGCTAGGCTGGTTTCCATTTTTTTATTCACTTTATGGATTTTGGGCTCAGACAGATAGTGCTTCTGCTGTTGGAATTTGCCTTAGACAGACACAAGCCCAGTGGGAACTGGACTGAAGTTAACAAATTTAGGTGGCATACACCAACAGGCTTTGCTGATACATTTTATACATGACCATAAATAAAGTAGCAACCTAAAAGGCTAAATGCTCTAATCTCCAATTAACAGTTTACATAAGAAAGCCAAGAACCCTATTTCAAACTAAGAACAAAACTGCAACAGGGTAAAGACGAGTTCAAAAGAAACTTCAGAGACACTTCAAGAGCCACATTTTTGTTGGACTTATAATCTGAGATCATTCTCTTTATTTGATCAATCCATAATATTGTACGAGCACTAAAAATGTCTTTGTCTTTTACTGAAAATAAACCTAGACTAATACCAATACAAGACCTGATCATTTGAAACACTGTGAGACAGTGCAGAACTGACAGCTTCAAAGTGAAGGGCTCTCAAGCCTCACACCCAGTGTCCCACCACAGTCCTTCAGATTGCTGTAAAAGGCGAAAATTTGCCCTTAGTGAAATGGACACTGGCCTTTGTTATCTTTCTGTGCTGTGCAACACAACACTCATGAGAAGAAATATGAAGACAAAAAAAATTCAGTATATATTCAATATCATGCTGTGAATACATTTGCTTTCCTAAATGGGAGAAAGAAATGAATATATCCATTTGTATATTATAAAATATGAAACTGCTTTATTAAGATCCCAAGCCAATTGGAATTAAAACTGCATTTTGAAGTGGATGTTGGGATCATTTATTTGACCTAAACCAATGTCATACAAAATATAACCCAATGGCTGCCAAGATTTAAGTGTTCAAAGATTCTTACAAGACCTATAGTTGAAGAAATCAAATTATTTAGTATCAAAATGGGAAATGCCAACAGATCTTTACAAAGCATGTTCTTAGTCTAGTAAGTCAGTCCTGGTCAAAGTACTGTCCTCATTCAGTTTCTGAAATCAGGGTGTAAACTATTTTTACTATGAAAAATACTAAAATGTTTTGCATGGCTAAACAATGTGGCTGTAAGACAGAGAGCTTCCTGGGAAACTCTTCACCAGTTCATCAGAAGTCAGGTGAAACTCTTGTGGAAAACAAGTAACTTAATCAAACAAGGAAAAGAGAGTGAAGTTGAGTAGCTTCAGCAAAGAATGAAACTAACCAACAAAGATATGAAAAAACCCACAAGACACATCACTGCAGCACTGCCCACAGGGCAGCTTCAAATCAAAACAGAGTTTGGAAAAGAAGGAGAGTCACCTGCTTTTCTCTAGTTGGGTGGCCACTGGCAGCTCCTTTAAATTTTCCTTCATTACAACTAAATTAAAAGAGCCAGACTCAATGCTGTAAGAGTCACTTGTGGGAATTGTTTAGCTCTCTGGGGTCTTCCTCTGCTTGCTTTTGCTTTTAACAAACAGTTTTTCAAAGGCAGCTCTATTGAGCCCAGAATTTCACATGTATTAAAAACTGGCCTTCTTAATTACAATGGGAGTAGAGTTAGGAGTTTTATTGCAGCAGTCAGTGTCAAAGCTTCCCTTTCTCCAGCTGAAAACCTGATCTTACCATGCCAGCCTTCCACATTAGTTTCACCCAGCCCCACTCTTCTTCCTACTTCTTCCTCTTCACAGCTCAGCTTCCATTCTCTGCAGCCCACCACATGAACACATGCAGCCCATCACCTCTGCCACCAACTCCCCCCCAGGCTTTGGAAGAGCAGCTGCTGACAGCACCCACATGGTGGTCAACCTGAGAGGTGCTGAGCTGAGCTGAAGCCTCTAACAGATTTAGAAAGGAAATGAATATGCAATCTGCTGCTGCCTGAATTCAGTGCCACATCAAAGCTGTATGTGCAAACTCAAATGATAAAAAAATGAAACATGAGTATAAGGTCATCCCAATAAAACAGCAAATCCTTTCCTCAGTGAACTTTTAATCTCATTTATGCTTAATCAAGAAGGACAGTGGTAAGCATGGTAGGGGATTAGGTGTTTAGCTCCTCCTACTTGGCATCACCGTCTAAATGTTCACCTTTACATAACTTCTCCACCTCCACGAGTCTATGGCAATCACCTCCTGTCCTGCACAACTGCACACACCTCTGGGTTGGACACAGGATGGAATTCTGGGGAGGAAGCAACCCAGCAATCCAGCAGATGGCGAAGAACCAAAAGAGAAATACCAGCAGCACATCAGAAAGCAGACGCTTTTAGGCTATCAAATTCTTCAATGCAGTGAGAAATGATACAGGGCAAGTTTTTGGGCTTTAGTTTTCATACTGAGTTAAGGTTACAATAAAAACCTAAGAAGAATATGAGAGGCAAGGGCTCTCCTCTCCTGAGGAGGTTTATTATACTGCTGGGAACTGAAATACATTTTCTGGTTTTCTATATCCCGTAAGCTCTGTCTGGAGTTCAAATACTCTTGTTACTGAGCACAAGAGCAAGTAAGAGCTCTTGTGGAGAACAACAGCTTTCACCTGAAGTAAAAATATCCACGAGGAAAAAAGCAAAATTTTGAAGGCTCACTACCACAAAAGGCTCCCACAGCTGGACCCTTGCCAAGTGTCCAAAAAGATTGCTCGATGCTGTACGATAACTGGAGGTGCTGTTACTATGCGGGACAAAAGAGCAACGGAAGGAAAATTAAAGGGTTAGAAATAATTGGGTTCAGTTTACACAGGGGCAGGCTGTTCCTTGGAACTCAGGCAGTGCAGTAATCAGAGCCAAGGAAGAAAAACTCCCCTGTTTTTAAACACTGGTTACCCCAGTGGAAAGGGAAAATCACTTCTTCCCCTATCCTCAGGCTTTCAAGGGAGATGCAAAGCAGCAATCAAGAAAACTGAATACATCTTGCTTCCTTTCACACCCATAGGAATCAAACTGTGGCAACTCAGGGAGGGAGAGTCCCCAGAACAAGTGCTTCTCCCTTTCTCCCTTCAGCAGATATGCAGCAAGGGCAGATCTTGCGCCGGCAGCAGCAACAGCCGCTTGCAAAGGGCTGTGTTGCCCACCTCTGTGGAACTCCCACTCACAGGGGAACCATCTAGTTCTGCAAGGAGTGCAAAAGAGTTTTAACTTGGTATGTGGTTTCCTTTTGAAAGGAGTAAGAGAGTTCAACCTCTTGATTGGTAGATATTACACCCACACCTTTCTTCAGCACTTAACCATGCTCACGAGAGTCATGGCAAAATATGGGATTATTCATTTTCATTAAGGAACTCTTATTTAATGACAAATACAAACAAAATTAAGACTCTTTCATCTCTTCCCCTGGATTTATTTAAAAATGAGTAAATAAGAAGAACAAAACTTTCAGTTTGGACCCTGAAAAACACAGGTCAGCCTGAAACAGTTTCTCATCTTCCTTCTCATTTTACCATTTCAATCACCCCCAGCAACATGGACACTGATTTTCAAATTAAAAATAAAACTGGTGCTTTAAACTGACTCCCAATGGAATATTTTTCAGCTATGTATGGAAAATAAGGCAATTAAGAATTCTAAGATCTGGGTTACTGTCCTATTTCAGCATTGCTTTGCAAAGGGCTGACAACCCTCTGTCAGGTTAGCACTGGTGTGGATCCTGGATTCACACAGGGACAACAGACAGAATCTGCACTGGATGCAAAGGGGTAATTCTCCCTGTCAAACTTAAGAAGCAAAAGGAGAGCCCAAATCAGTCTCTCCTTTACTGCCTGCTGTATTGTTTTAATCCACATCAGATTATGTATACACAGATCACTGGCATCAATGTTACAAGCTTCAAAACAACAAGGACTTTGAAACAGCAAAGCACAGTCCTCCAGATATTATGCAAGTCAGTATTGCATTAGAAACCCCTGTATGCAGCTGAGACTTACCCTGACTCACAGCTTACACTGGTGATTGGATTTGCACCAAGTAAAACCATTTCAAACCATGATAAATTACCCCATATTTAAATTAGGGATATTAACTGGTCCAATTAAATCAGTGGAGCAAGCTCCCAAGAGAGACTGGAATATTCTAGACAAAAGAAGTCTGCCTGGTTGAAGAGAACTGCATTAACATAAGATGTTCCTTCTACCTTCTGCTTCCAGGAAGGAATCCAAATCTTTGTTTATTGTACTATTAGAGCTTGAAAGGACAAACATCTTGTTTAACAAGATTGCTTTTAAACTTCCTTTTTTTGTGTAACCAGCTATTTGAGACAGAGTCTGTAGCCAAAACCATTGCCTTCCCACCACCACCATCCAGTTATTTCTACTTAAAACCAGCTATACTACAAGCAGCTAGTATCTTGATATAACAGGTTAAGATATGACCTTGGTTTGCACTTGATTTCAAGCACTCCAGTGGAACAACTCCTTCTGTTTAAATGCACTAGTGTCAAAACAAAAAAAACTGCTGGGGAACCTACCAGTTTCAACTAGATTTTGTTCAAGTTAAAAAAAGAAATAAAACGCCCAAAAATGAAACAGAGGTGTTGCAAAAACATACTTACAAAGCACTGAAAAGTGCAATTTTCTAGTTCAAATGACTTTTCATTTTTAATTTGTTTAAAACTAAAAACCTGGAATGTTTTCTTCTGAGGTCTGGAGAGACACAAAGACCAAAAGTAAAGCCTCAATTCCCAAAATCTCCTTATTCTGTGAATAAGCACTTCACTCCCCAAACACTGATGAAATACACAACTGTTTTGGAGAGGCACAGTCCTACTATTTACACTTGCTCATTTCTTCATCAGACATGCAAGAAGAAATTCTTTTCCCTGTTTCAAATATTAAAAAGAGGTTTTGCCCCCCTCTACCTTTTCAAAGCAACACAAGAAGCATGGAGCTCAGAATCAAGGGAGAAGCTGTGAAAAGTCTCTCATAATTTAGTATTAAACTAAATGAACTCTGAAGAACTTCACTGAGCAGAAAAAACAGCTCACAATGAAGACAAACAGGTCACTGGAAGGCACTGAAGAAATACTACACACCTTGAATAAGGACCTTGAGAGAGGGAAGTAGAAGAACTTTCATAGCTATAGTGTGTTATAAATTGCTTATAAGTATTAGTATTAATTGTTCAGTTTCCCTATTGAAAACAACTTAACCCAAAATGCACTGAAGTCAATGAAAAGGCTTTCCTTCACTTCAAATTATGCCTAAGTTCACCTTATCTCCCTTGTGCAGCCTAGGGCAAAAGGCACTTAAAAAGCAAACATAACAACCATGTTAGCTAGCATAATTAGACACAATTTAGTCCAAAGTATAGGAACCAATTTAACACCATGTCAATGACAAAGTTTGAACTGCTATTTCCCCTCCAAACTGTACCAGAACCTGGTAAACATCAGTTGTGGCAGAGTTTGAAATGGACATGCCATGAAAAATGCACTTTTTGAAAACCCTAATGCTAACACAGGGAAGAAGAGAAGACTTCCCCACCCCCCCACACCCCCTCCAGTACAGGCAACTTGTCATCCCTCATGGCACTGTCCTGGTGAGGAACCTTTTCCTGCACAGGCTAGAGACCAAACATCCAAACCCTCCAGAGATGAGAAGGCACCAGGACTTTCAGAGTACGTAATGAATAAGCTGTAATTTCAAACAGTACTTCCATGCCAAACAATATTTAAGCACTCTCTACCATGTAAATAAGGTTCTGGTTATTAAATAATAGCTTTCAAAGGCCACATTTTCACATGGAACAGCCTTTATAGAGAACAAAGAAAGAGTAGAGTGATCATACATAATCTGTAGTTCAGATACTAATCTTTCAGATTATTAAGAAAGACAATCTCTTATTTCTATTGTTCCTGGGGCTTGTTTCTTTGCTTCTTATTTTTCCTTAAAGAAATAGGTATGTGGTAAAGTCCACAGGCAGATCATGTCAGCCAGGTTGAAGGCCTGGTTGCTCTTCAAGCCTAAGGGGAGTGTCAGAACATTCATTCATCCACAGGACACTAATGCAAACTGGAGCTTTTTAGTCATTTTGCCTTCAGCCCAAAAACCACCCAAAGATTAAGCTAATGGTCCATTAATACATACCCTGGAGTGTCCTCCTGCTTTACTGAGGGGAAATATCTCTCTCTAATTCCTATAGCATCATAACCCTAGCTTAACAGAGCTGAAGTCCTCTTACCATTTGTTCATTTTCTTTAAAAAGCACATTTTCAATAAAGGCTAGTTGCCTCCAATCTGGTGCAATGCGTTGGAGAGACATTGCTACACCCTCTCGATATCTATGCAGAAGAAAGGAGGAAAAGGAACAGCAGACCACCTTCCACAATAGCTGGATGTAGGCAAATAAAAGCTCCAGCATATGTCTGCACACCATAATAGCTGCAACTCCCAGGCCCTGATTCAGATAAGTACAGTGTTTTGAATGTATGCTGGAGGAAAATCTGATTTTTTTCTGGAGAAAAAGTGAAGAATTTCACTGGGAATTGAGAATTGGGAACTGCACTGCCATTGATTGTACTTGACTAGGATTATATCCTTCTACCATAGTCATGTCATGTGCATAGGGGCTCAAGTGAACCCAGAGGATAAGCCGGTTTTCTTCAGTTCAGGGATGAGCAGCTGATTCTCCTTGGTTTTGTCTCTGCAAACAAAGCAGAGACAATGCACAAAACCAGCCAAAATCCCTTAGTCACTTTTTTTCCCCTGTTTTTTGTCTGGTTTTTGTCTGTTTCTTTGTTTTCTTCTGCTTCTCTTCTCAGGCCCAGCTGGGGCTGACCTGGCTCACAAAGCAAGCAAGAAGAGCCCCTAGGCAACATCAGATTTGCCCCCAGTTTTCTGTGGCCTTCCAGATGCACAGAACAGCTGGTACGGATGAGGGTTGTAGCCACACTGCCAACAGCTCTTCCCAATGTCATGGGTTTGGCCCTAAGCCTGATTCAGAAACTTTACACCAGCTCTAAGTGAGGCAGGAGGCTGCTTGAACACTGCTGAGAAGCCATTAGGCAGCCTGGTAGGGGCCATCCACAGCCCCCTTGAGCCCTGCTGTCTCACATAGTGCAAGAAGCACATTTTCCTTCCAGTTTCTCTGCCTCCAACTTTCAAACTGAATTTTCCAGTTCCTCTGGTAGATGGTGCATATCCCAGATATGCAAACAGCTCTGCCTAGAACTCATTTAGCTTCCAAGCTCTCAACCTCTCCTGTATCTGCCTTGGGAATTAAGACATTTTTCATATCTTTTTTAAGACCTACTTCCACCCAGTGCTGTGCAGATACTTTTAAGTAGTCTCAGCACCATGCCTGATGGAGTTTAAGAAGTGTCTAGATAATGCTCTCAGGCACATGGTGTGATTCTTGGGGTGTCCTCCATGGGTTTAAGAGCTGGACCCTGGGTCCCTTCCAGCTCAGATAATACTATGATTTCCATAGAACTATACAGAATCTTGCTTATTTATATTGGACTGCAAACTGGTTGTTGTAGCCCAGTATGAACACACCTGAAGAAATTCTGGCCTTGCATACCATCAGTTAGAGCTCCTGCTCTTCAGTTAAGAGAGGCTCAGTGTTTGCAGTCAAATCAAATCTGATTTAACTAACAGTGTTAATGAAAGCTCAGCAGTTCTGGGACACAGGGTATTCTGGTTAAGTCACCTGCATGGGTAATTCTGAGGTTGTCTGGATGCCAAGTAAGTCTTTCCTCAAGGCACAGAGGGAGGGGAAAAGGATCAAAACCCTTGAAAAACATCTGCTTGTTTCTAGTTCCTCTTGTCAGTCAAGCTTCTTGTCAAAAGCTCATTAAAGGTAATAAAAAGAGGAAAAAGTGGATGATCATATTACCATGCAGACCAAGAAGTTTGGGGGCAGTTATATTAAAAAAAAGAAAAAAAGAGAGAGAAAGAAAAAGTGCTGATACCTCTGTTTCTTGTAGGATCCCATGGTTCAAGCATACCATGTCTGGACACGTGATAGGAGAACCACAACCTTCTTGAATTGCCAGCTGCATATACTGTTTTAGGCACTAGAAACAAGTAAAGAGAAGGGAAAAAAAAAAAGTTATAGCCCACATGTTGGTAACACACTGATGGTACCATCTCCACTGCTTTAATTGGCTGTTCTGAAGCTCCAGCACACAGAAAACATCCATTATTATAAGTGTGAATGCTACAAGTCCTTACATTGGAAAGAATGCAACAAAACCAATTAATTATGAATGACTTCATCTGCTGAGCATTGCCTTTACCCAAGTCAGCAAGTCAGACCTCTCCGTGCTAACAATCTCTACACTCTGCTAAAATGGGATTGGATGATTTACAAGGGGGAATATCTTTCATCCTAATTAAACAGGCTTCACTCTTCTGTCTCTCCTCCTGTGTTCTTAATTCAAACTCTCACCCAGCAGTCTCCATTGCAGGAAACATCATTTACAAGAAAGAGACTACTGTTCTCTGTTGCATCAAAAGGAAAGGGGGTTTATAACCTGGTTGGGAGCTTATAATCTGCCCTAGAAGATGTGCAGCTATCAGTTGCCACCTCCCAACCGCCCTCATAAATCAGGCAAATTCCATGGTTTACCATAACTTATCATGAGCCTCTAGTCTATTGAGCAGGAGTTCAAAGGCCACCTCATGAATGTTTCCAAACTGTTTTCATTACACAAAAATGGCAGGCCTCCCTCCTCCAAGGACAAAAAGCCCTCTGTTCTCCCCACATTTTATTTGGCATGCTAGTTTCAAATATATTCAGCTTTGTCTTTTTGACATGTATTATAGAATCTTCAATAACATCATGGCATAAAAGTGGTGGAGTGGACCAAAGAACAGTGCTTGATTTGTATCTCCAAAGTGCACAGGAAAGTTACTGAGCTCACTTCTAAATCAAACAAAACAACCAAGTCTCCTCAAAATAATGAGAAAGCATATAGGAAACAGCAGAGCACTGTTAACAAAACAACAGAACACAGGTTTCTGACAGGCCTTGCTATCAGCTTGCATAGTTTGTAGTGAATGATAACCAACACATTTTTATAAGCAGCAGGACTAAGTGCAGCTTTGTTCCCTACAGACTGGTATTTCATGCCCATGTGACAAACCTCTCCTCCTCTGTACTGCTGGCTTCTTTCCTTACTACCCCATCAGATTTCAAGAAACATAGCAGTGTAAGGTCTCTGAGAGCTCTGTCTCTGCCAACTTTCATAACAGGCACCAAGTTCAAAAGCTAGGACGTGGTTCATGGGGAAATCACAGCCTTTCAGAGCAGCAGTTCTGGTAAAGCCCCAGAAACAATTCACAAACCATTTTTCCAGTATTTTTAGACATTTAACATTGAAGTCTATGTTAGTTTGGACTGTTCTGGGAAGTCCTTGTATATTGTGCTCTGGTAAAAGAAAACTCCTCAACTGTACTTTTAGTGGAAAACTGGTACCCTCTTAAATGTCAGGATAACTAGAACTTTTACAAAGGGACATGAGGTTTCCTTATTATTCTATCTGTCTCCCTGTTGAAACATTCACATCCTTATGTTTTGGTTAATTCTGATGAACTACATGGAGATACTAGTTCAAGCAAGTAGAATCAGCTTAATTCAGTGGTGGTTTAGATGAGCTTACTTTTGATTTGTAAATATTTGAAGCATATTCATTTAGAAGAATGCTGGGGTCTAACCTAGATGGTAAGCTTTAAATATCTACCTCATTAAGCAGCAATGGATTCAGATCTAGCACACACCTCTGTAAGAAAGCAGTAGAGCAAGCTGTAAGGAACTGATAGTGCAAGTAGTATGTGGGATGTGAGGAAGACGCTCACAGGTGAAGAGCAGAAAAGAAGTAATGTCAGTAACAGAAGACAGTATTAGGTCCCTAAGGAATATTGGCCCAGATTTAATCAGGAGCTTTTATTATTCAGGAACTTTTATTATTCAAACAGCAGTCTCTGTGCCCTGTCCCACCTCTCCTCCCACCTCTCCCAAAAGCACCTAGGCACAGTGCTTATCAAAAGTCATTTTAACCACTGGAGCAAATCACCCCACTAGAAATACTAGCATGCACAGCTCTGCAACAGAGCAGTAAGCAGAAGCAGGTACATAACAGTGCCCCAGAACCAGTACCCTAGAGACACTGGAGCTACTGGGGCCCTCCCCACACCTACTGCCACCATAGTCTGGGCACTGGCAACAGATTACACATGGAGAGCCAAAAAAATGCATTCCCAGAGCCCAGAGTGGGTCCCAGTGCAACTACAGATGTGAGTGGAGACTGTGGGTGACTTGCTCCCACAACCTCACATTCATTAAGCACCTGGCAATGCCCACATGTTTCAGACCATAACACAGGAGAAATGGGGTATCTAGTGCTCTCTCCCTGCACAAATTTCCCCCCTGGTTTGTGCTTGTATCCAGCCTCCACCATGAATGATGCAAACAGAAAATTCTGCCCTCTGAGTCCCTTCCCCAAAGCTTGCATATGCTGCAGTGTGTTGGGCACACTTCTTAGCTACGTGGGTGATGTTCCAGCAGAGCCTCCTTACATCTCACTCTCTCTCCTCATGGGAGACCGGATTACTTTCTGGGTCAAGTCTCAGGGCAGCATTTGGGGAAGGAGGAATGTGGCCCTCCCACCAAGGCATTTAGTTTGCCTTAATTCCCCAGCAAACATGGGAGAGCAACCTTTTAGTTTTCCTAAGATCTTGGCTTCTACATACTCTGTAGTGCTGCCTGATATTTAGTAATTTGTTTTGGCAGAAGGGTACAGTAGATTTGTATTCTCAGGGCAGCTCAGGTCAGCCAGTTACAGAGGGAGGACAAAGCCTGAGAAGCTACTGCAGGCCTAGCAGCAGCCCAGAGGCTTGTTCTTTATTTAGACTTCCAGGACAGAAGCTCAGAGGACTGACAATTACCCTTCCGTGCAAGGATGGGCATGAAGCTCTTAAGGAGCTTCGATCCACAGGATGGATTTTGCAATCAGGTGCAAGAAGCAGTATGTAAATCATCAGGAGTACCAACCCAAGAGAACAGAGGTTCCTGAGGTTTGCTAATGCACCTGGATTCTCTTGCTCTTCTAGCTCACTGCTTGATTGTAAGGAGGACAGGAGAGCAACCAGAGCCTTCTGCAATACTTTTAGAGAGGGACTGGAGGAGATTTTACAATAGGTCTGTACAGTGCAACAGATCTTCAAATGTTTCACAAAAAATTCTGTTAAATAGATTGTATAGGCATGAAATCCTCTGCCTCGATTTTCTATGCTTGGAGAAGGCCCTCTGGGTGCAACTCAAGCAGCTGATATAAGGACTTAAGGGTGCTGGGAAACTTAAAGAAAGTACTTGACCTTTACTACTGAAAGATGAAGGATTTTACCCAAGTCTGTACACCAATGAAGATGTGAACTTCTCTCTTTCACAAGTTAGCAGCAAAGAAGAAACAGTGGAAAACCACTAAAATGTTTAAATATGCCTTCACTTTAACAGTTAAGTCTGATTTTAGAGGAGTTTTACTATTGTTTACAGATGAGCTACTAATTTAGCTACTTACTTGAAAAGTGACAAATAGAAGTATCTGAAAGGATGTACAAGCTGCAAATGCGATGAAAAGAGGATTCAATGTCTATACAATGAATCATGACCTTCTCAGCAGTGTGTCCACCCACACTATGAAGAATATATTAAACAGACAGAAAATGCTAAGAATGTTTTGTGCATTCTGTCTACAAAAATCAGTAGTATCTCAATTAGGAAAACTGCACACATTACATATGCCACTTAATTGATCTAAAAAGTAAAGGTAAGATCAAGATACTCAGTCTTTTGTGGTATTAAGAATTCCTTTCAAGGATCTTGAGATCCAAGAAATCACCAAATCTTCATACCCTTGGGCTACACTTCCCACTGACTGCCCGCAGTGTGGTTAACTTAGAAGCACAGGGAACAGTCAGTGGCTGGAGAAGCCACACCACAGGATCTGTGGCTTACAATGACAGTCACATCATCATCTTGCTCTCCATGGCCAGAGCAAGTCATCAGCAGTGACCTTCCCACCAGCACAGCAAGGCTTCCATGAATGTCTCAAGGAAGAAACACACAGTATCACAGTATGTTAGGAGTTGGAAGGGAGCTCGAAAGATCATCTAGTCCAACCCCCCTGCCAGAGCAGGATTCCCTAAGACTAGGTCACAACAAAGCTTCCCTGACTGGGATTTGAACCCAGGTCCCAGCAGTGAGAGTGCTGAATCCTAACCACTAGACCATTTTTTAATGTTTTGGGTTGGAAATGACCTTTCAAGGTCATCTAGTCCAACTGCCCTTCAGTGAGCAGCAACGCCTTCAACTAGAACAGGTTGTGCAGTATCCTCTCCAACCTGACCTTGAATGTTTCCAAGGATGGGGCATCTACCAGCTCTCTACCTCTCTGTACAACCTGTGCCAGTGCTTCACCATCCTCATTGTAAAATTTTCCTTCCTTTTATTTAGTCTAAATGTCCCCTCTTTTAGTTTAAAACTATACTCTTGCTCTGTTGAAACAGGCCTGGCTAAAAAGATTGTCCCCATCTTGCTGAGGCCACAGAATAAAAATCTACGGAGGTCTTGCTGAACAGGTTTGAATCCTGCTGAGTACAGATGAAATTAGAGGTTTGGCTCTATTACATTCTCACCTCAAATAAATGGTAGACACCAACACAAGGAATCTTAACTTCCAGACCTGCAATTGTACCCTAAACAGTTACATTCAGTTTACTCAGATTTTCCCCCCTGAGCAACTACACCAAGTTGTTCACCTTCCAGGTGAGTCTGCAGGGAGGTTGGATTAGATGGTCTAGATCCAGAGGTCTATGTCAACCTCTACCATTCTGTGATGCAAATCTATGTTCTGGGATACGTTAACAAAATCCTGATGCATTCAAGCAAGAGGGATCAATTCAAATGTGATCATGTAACTCCACCAGTAAAACTCGAGTACACATAGCAGCAGCTTTCTCAGCTTCAGTGGAAAGAGTACAAGTCCTTTTCTCTCTGTCTGAGTTTCATAATGGATAATGATAGTTTTTAAAAACAATTGGCTGTCTATGCATTTTCAGGCAAGAATTTTTTTCCCCTCTTATGCCATTTTTGTCTCTCAGGCCATCATCTTTCTCTACTTAGTAAAATAAGGTCAGTATCAATTTTTCTACTTCAGGAAATACTACTCATGGATATCTAGTAAGGTATGGCCTGTAAAGTACCTGGATCAAATTATCATCCAGCATAAATACATTTCTTTTTAATCTTGCAGGACTTAGAAGAAAGATTATGATTTAGGCAAATATTTACACATGCCCCAAGTACACATCCCTCTCCTAAGGCTTCATTGAAAGTGTGTTGTAACATGAGGAAAGAATCTTTTAAAAAGCACTGAAAAGCCCCATCAAGGAATGTACAAACTAATAACATAAAAAAATTCCTTCTTCAGCGATAAACACTACCTCTAACCTTCAGAATTGTTTTCTATGGTCATCTGTGAGCCCCAAGGATAGAAAATTCTGTTCAGGCTATTCATGGGTTCTTCATTTCAACATTTCTATAAGTTGCTCTAACTTCAATTTATTTTTTTCCCAATATATACATTGTACAGAGCAGATTTTCAATGTCCTGACTAAAAGAAAAGTTTGACAATGTATTTAATCTGCAAAGGGACCATAACAAGTCTGCATTTTAACATAAGAATGAGTTCAAAGTATAATTTCAGTGTGATGTTACCAGGCAATGATGTGACAAAGGCACTAGATCCCTCCCTCTGTGAAATCTTGTGTTTCTACTCAAAGCCATTTCAAGATAATCTCTGCACCTGAGACAAAAGATGGATCTCAGTCAGTCCTGCATATTCCTTTTTCAAGTACCTTGACATGTTCCATTACATTGCTTGTCTTCTATCTGCATGCAGCATTTCAGCTCCCCCAATGCAACCTCACTGGTTTGGATGCAAAAGTGTAACAGAAAACAAGATCAGTTTCACCACCAAAATAGAACTGGTAGTTTTCTTAAGAAATATAGGAGTATGGCTAGGAAGAAGAAAGAAATGGAAAGCTCCTGCCTGTTTTCCACTGTGCAGTAGTTGATACAGGGTAAGGAAGGGTATTTGTCTTGAATTAAATCACAGAATGGGGAAAAAATTGATCTACAGTATTCTTTGCCATAATAAGGCATGATCTACCTGAAATATGCAAATGAAATGATTGAAGGCATCATGCCAAAACAAGAAGGTCTTTTCTATTCATCTCTAACTTGAAGACCATTTCAACCACAGGAAAATTAAGAAAACCTCAGGCTTTCACCTTAAAATACGTAAGATTGATTTAAAATGTTAAATCTCTCTTACAGATTTGTCCTCAAATTTGTACTGGTTTGGGTCTGGGGATTTTTTTAGTCTTAGCCTTCTTGCAAACTCAAAATTTAGGGGGGTGAAACAAAACCCACTGTATATGGAGAGAAAATACAACTTTTCGGTTTGCATGCCAGAGTGTCTTATGATTCAGAACAGATCAACAAATAGGCATTTAGTTTTCATTTCAGTTCTGGGTAGTGTTTATGTACTTTTTGTTCAGTAAGACATAACTGTCATTTCTTTCTCATCATTTACAAATGTTAGCTGTTCTTCAGTGCATACACAAGACAATGTAGTATTCAAGTAGTTTTAAAGGGAATATGTAGGATTATTGACTTTGGTGAGATAGTTCATGCCAGAACTCTAAATTTAACCACCTGATCCACTTGGCATTTGATCAGTTCTGTAATCACATAAATACACCTCCCCAAACCAGTACTCAGATCTAAGTAGCATTTACTAATAAGTTCATCATTGCCATGACATCTGCACTTCTCTATGTTCAGTCTCTAAAACAGGCCAGTCACTTTCAATGTGTGGTTACTGAACTCCTGGAGTCTCTCAAGTATTTCTCAACAGGTCTGCAGACTAGATGGATGAATCAAGTCTATTGGCAGTTAGTTTGGAGGCATCTGCACTTTACTTTGAAAAATATGAGGCTTTTCCAAGAAAAGTTTTTAAAAGTACACCACAGATATAGCCATTTATTAGTTAGAAACTTATGTTAGGAAAGGTTTAAAGTGAAAATGAAAAGTCCAATGAAACATGCATTTGGATTGCCCAATCTGTATTTTTTACTGCAGTGATAATGAAGCTGCTTTCAAATGGACAGAAGATTAGGCCCCTTTACCATCAACTGACATATGGTCATCTCCTGGAGGAATAACATCACTGGCAAGCATTTTATTTTGCTATGACCAAGTGAAAACAATAAGCAAAATGACAATGGTCCAGAATATAATGGCCTCCTGCTGCTCCACAAGCCTATTCCTTAGGAGATTAAGCATCCCTGAGAAATACAGTCATCAGCTTTGACTCAAAAGATCTGCCACCAATGGTGCTAGATTCTGCTAAGGTACACTGTCCAAACCTATTTACATATGGCCCACCAAATTCTGGCAGCCTTTCACAGAAGCCAGATAATCATTGCCATGAAGTGGTAGCACCAAACACAAAAGGACCAGAGAAACTCACCCCTTCCAAAACCAAACCACCTGCAATTATTGCAAATACCATTTCTCTTGCAAACAACTCTGTGTCAGGCCATACCTGGCCTTACCAGCAGCTACAAACAGACTCTTCCTCTTTACTCTACCCTGGTGAGGCCACATCTGGAGTATTGTGTCCAGTTCTGGGCCCCTCAGTTTAAGAAGGATAGGGAACTGCTGGAAAGAGTCCAGCGCAGAGCCACTAAGATGGTGAAGGGGATGGAACATCTTCCTGATGAGAAAAGGCTGAAGGACCTGGGTCTCTTTAGCTTGGAGAACAGGAGGCTAAAGGGTGACCTCATCTATGCTTTTAAATATGTGAAGGGTGTGTGTCGGGAGGATGGGGTCAGGCTCTTCTCAGTGAAGCCCAGTGACAGGACAAGAGGCAATGGCTGTAAGCTGAAGCATAGGAGATTCTGTGTGAATGCACGCAGAAATTTTTTCCCAGTTCAGGTGCCAGAGCACTGGAACAGACTGCCCAGAGAGGTTGGGGAGTCTCCTCCTTTGGAGATATTCAAAACCCGTCTGGAAGCACTTCTGTGTGACCTGGTCTAGGGAATCCTGCTGTGGCAGGGGAGTTGGACTAGACGATCTTTCGAGGTCCTTTCCAACCCCTAATATTCTATGATTCTATGATCACAAGGCTTATGTCACAGGCTGGTTCAGCTCTTGTGGCACTCTGAGGCATTCATAAGTTACTTCACATCTGTTTCATCATTTGTTAAATGGAGATAACATCACTGATGCAGTGCTGTCTTTAAACATGTTAGTTCCCTTTTCCTCACCTGATTTCCCTTGACCACCACCTAGATGCTGCCACCTTTACTGACTTCAGAAATATGTAGCTTCTCTTCCTTAATAGCAGGATCTATCAAAAGGCAGGGGGTACATCTGTGCTCTTTTGGTCCTCCTCCTAACTCTGCCTTTGGCATTACCTTGCAAACAAATGGATGCAAGAAGTTCACAGACCATCTAAATTACTACCAAAGTGCTGTCGATTCAGTGCTGATACTAGCAGGTGTGGGAATTTTTTACAGTTTTAAAACAAAGCTATTCTGAAACATTTCACATGTCAAGCTGGGAAAAAAGTATCCAAAACATCAAAACTTGACAGCTTGCTACCTGTGGGTGGAAGTGGAAAACAACCTGAGGTGAAATTTATATAAAGTAAGTGGGGTATTGCAGCACAAGGTCTATTTAGGAAGAGCAGAATAGAGTGTTCTGGGACATGCAGGTGTCTCCTAGGACGGGGGAAAGAGGAGGAAGAACTGAGGGATCAAAGCCTTCTTAAAAATTAGTACAAAGAAACAGAAAAGACACTAAACCCCAGTGTTGGCTAGATAAAGGCAAATCTGAATTTTCCCTTACTTCCCTTGAGTAGTCTTTCCCAGGCAAATTTGTGTACATTTGCTCCATTTAGCAGGCACTGCACACTTTGCTATCTGCCTCCTCCTTGTCTTTGATCTACTTAGTCTTGTCTGCTTTCAGGCTTTACTGATCATGGTTTTTGCTAATGATGCTGATCACTTACATCAGTTTGTCTGCAGTTCTCCAGTGCTCCCCTGCACAAGCAATCTGAGGCTTCATAGTACTAAAGACAAAATGTCACCATTTAGCCACGCAAAGGAGGCAGGACAATGCACAGAATGATGCATGGCTGCTCTTAAAAGGATTAAGGAAAGCAGAGAAGCCTGATTGAGTGTCCTGTTGGTGAAGTGCAATAGAGAAACTACTTCTGGAAGGGCTTCCCTTTCCCTTCTAGCAAAAGCAGCTGGCAGCAGCATGCAAGCCTCTCTCTTGGAGGTTGCAGCCTCCCAAGGCCCTGACTTGCCATACAGCAGGGCACTAGGCTCTCAAGAGCAGCAAAGGACTTTTTTCTGCCCATGTCTAGCCCTGGCCTTGCTGTCATACATAGCTATAGTGGAAAACCTTCTTCTCCCCAACACCTTCAGATCACTTTCTACTTGTAGAATAGTCAAGATAGACTTCTTTTAAGGTTGCATGCAGTTTAATCTCATTTAGACTGCACTGTGTGCACCAAAATAACAAACAGGTAGTTCATCATATTTGTTTGCATGTTTTGTAACTTAGCTACCTCACACCCTTCTCAGAAGTACAAGATCCAACAAAGAATTTGCTTGGAAAAAAGGGTGAATCATTCTAGTTCTGCATAAACATGTGCTGACAGTACAGAAGTACATACATGGAAGTAACTTCTGTTCTCAGAGTTTTTTGCATGTTGTCTTCAGCACCACATGTTCCAGTAAATAACACACAAGATAGATATCTAAGCTGCAGCTTGATGTAAAGAGCAGCAAAGCCATTTATTGTTTACCTGGCTCTCTCTCCTCAGGACTCTGAAATGCTTAGGTGGAGGAAGAAAAAAAGAGGAAACACAAAACCAGGCAGAATTGGTGCATGGGGAAGAAGCTGAGACTGACTTTTTTACTGTCTCCCAAAACCACATTTCCCATAACAACACTGCACTGGTTCCCTTCTATCATCACTGCCACCAGGGCAGAGGTGAGCATCAATGTCTTAGCACACCTGGCAAAACTTCACCTCCATGACTGCTTACAGATCACAGATGAGCACGAAGTCCTCCATAGGGTCCTTAGTATTTCCAGTATTGCTGCTAGTCCTGCAATCCTAACTACTGCCTCCCAAGGATAAACTAAACTATGCTGTGCCAGCTACCAGGACATTTGTAGCAAGAGGAGAAGAGGTGCCTGTGATCACACCACCCACTGTCTCTCCCAGCTGTTTGCCCAGATTCAGCCAGGTTCTGAAAAGGTGGGAGTCTCCAGGTTGTTATTTTCCAGCCAGTCTAATGAGTGCCAAAGCCTGGGTAACACCCAATGCCCCCCACAAAGGCAAAGCAAGGAGCTCAGCCTGTCCATTTCTGGCACTACCCTGCCAGACCACTCCTGACTCTTGCCTGAGTGACACACTGCTGGAGCTGTCTGGGGCAAAAAAGAGAATAGCAAAGGATACAAACACATAGGAAAATTGACTAGAAACAAGTGTACTATTCAAATACAATTCTGCAAATGTACCAATCAGAATGTAATTAATATTAGCTTGCTTTGGACCCAGATATAAAGGCACTAAAATACTGTATTTTGTAACACTGTGATGGTGTAGCCACACACAGTGTATAATTATTTCACATACGTATGTGAGCAAGGTGACCAGCACAAGGACAAAAAGCACATAGGTACACCCAAGGAAGAAAAAGTTGCAAGGCAACCAGGTAAGCCCAAGGGACTGTAGACTGGAAGGACACCCCACCAAATATAGAAGAAGGATGACTGGCGAGACAAAACCCAAGACAAGCTGTATCAGAAACAGATGAGATCCCTCCCTTTTAGGGAATGGAGCAAGTAGCAGAAAACCATGCAGCTTAAACTATATATATATTGCTGAAAAAAAAAGAAAAAGAGTGTGCACCACAGCATGGCACTCAGCAAAGGTTTTATTGGTACAGGAAATTGCCTGATTTATATAAAGTGCAGTCCTCTCAAACTTTTGCAGATAAACTTTGCATCTTTGCCCAACCCTCTTCAAAGATCAGTCTTTCATTTGAAACTAATATAGTCCAAACACAATGAAACCAAGCTACCAGGTACACTTAGCTGTTTCCAAATTCTCAGGATATGTAAATGTGTGCTTTATCTTCCATTTCAGTGGAGTCTTATGCCAAGTGCAACAAATGTTGAGAAATACAAGGCTAATGCCTCTTCAGACCTGACTGGGCTAATAAGTAAGATGGTAAGTGCATTTTCCAGGCCATCTGCTTTTTCTTCTCTGAACAGAGAGAGTAAAAATGTTTATAGCCATTTGAAAAACTCCTGTCATACTAGAAACATTCCTTCAAAATGCAAACATACACCACCTTACTCAGAGTTTACTTACCTTGGCTAGAACACAGCTTTTATGAGGTATAATGTTTATTATAAGAGTTTCTAAGCTGAAAAAATAGCCGTACCCAATTCTAACTCACTTAAATTCCTTGGTTTTACAGGCTACAAGTGAAAAGGATATAAAACCTTGCCCCTGCAGATGCCTAAATTGTAACAATTTCCAATTATTTCCACAGCCAAAAATGCTGTAGTGAAAACCAATCACAGATGTAGAATCATCATTACAGTCAGCAAAAACAAATTAAAAACCCCCTCACACATGTAATAGAACAAAATCTTTACAGTTTCACCTTAATAGAGCAAGTCAGATTATGTCCATGTCAAGCCCTTTTCTATTTCAAATTTCTTACTATTCTTGGATCTATACAATTATCCTTAGTGGTAGAAAATAAGAATAAGCTATACAAGCTGAAAGCATTGCTAGCTGAAGAAATAATATAATCCTGTCCTGGTTTTGCTGGGACAGAATCCTAGGCCAGCCATGGGCTGCAGGCCTTTAGCAGTCAGGGCAGCTGACCTGTGCTGGCTACAGGTATATCCCAGACTGTAATTGTCACACAAAGGGGGAAGTTTGCTGAGGAAATGCAGCCTCCTGCTTGGGATTCTGCTCTTGCATGGGCTCCTCCTAACACTCATCCTCTTCCTCCTCCCACTCCTGAGAGCCACCTTCCTGTTTACTGAAGACTGCTCTACATTCACTGGGCTGACTATAACTTCCTATATGTTCTATTGGCATTGTGTTAGTCTTGCTGTTTCATTACATCTGTTTTCATTTCAACCCATGGGTCTCCTCTCCTTTTCCTGATCCCCCATCTCTTCTGGCAATTGGTCATCATGTGATGGAGCAACTGCTACAGTTTAGCCCCAGATACAGGCTGAGTGTAGGCAGGGCTCAGACCTAGAGCTGACACTTGACATACTTACCCTAATACCTGTCTTAATGGTAGACTGAAGGTATCTAGAAGCCCTGGCATAGATGGGAGGAAATTTAGGGCACTGCATACCAGTGCAGCTACTGCAGGCTGTGCCCTGAGCAACCCCCAAGCACCCCTGGCACCAAAGCACTCCATGGCAAGGTACTTCTGACACTGGTCTTTGGAGGCTGCCCAAAGGTACAACTCATATGGCCTCTTAGAAACTGCTCTGGATTCAAGACAGAAAGCCGTATGAGCAGGTTTCCAAAGTTCCCATTTGTTATAGGATGTAAGATCTACATGTCTTCGTTGCATCAGCCCAGACATGTCCATTGGGAGGATATTCAGACACAGGCAACAACCCAGGCAAAGGGGAGACATGGAGCATAAGCACAATCAAGACATACTACACCCACTGAAGTAAATAGAGCATGTCTAAAGGCTTCTCCCAGCTGCTTCAGCACTCATGGGTGGCTCTTGGTTGAGACAAAGTCAGTGAAGCCTGCACAGATGCCAAACAACTGTGAATGTACTCTCCACTTCTCTGTCATGGCACTGAAGAGCCAAGTTCTGAGCAGATGCTCTTCCTGCTACTGTCCAGGTAAGGGCTGTATGTATGGGGTGGCAGCTGTGGCACCAACAGGGGACAGGTAGGGACTGCAACATCCCCAGACACCACTGACCTCTCACTTTGGCCAGTGCCCAGGAGAAGTGCGGAGCCCAGCTCTGCCTGTCTAGTAAACTGAGACAGTGAATTCTTGGAGAAGAGTGGAACCACTGTAAAGGTATCAACTTCTCCATTTTATTATTTTTTAATTTAAAGCATTATCTTCACACCTACCTGTTAGATATGTTCTCTTAAAACTTCTGTTACTAACTAAAATACAGAAATGTTTGGGTTGAAAAGTTCAGGCTGAAAATACATATTAATCAATCTTACCCTAGTTTCTTGAAAAACACTGCTAAATTCTTAATCCCACTTAAGCTACCCTGAATTCAGACTTAAGTGAAAACATTCTCACTCAATATAGCTTCACAAATACCAGATTTCTTACATGACTTCAAACATCAAGGGCAAAACATAAATGTACTTGCTTGATGCTTACCCAAAATTTATTGTTAAAAAGTAAACCCAAGTACATTTATTCTGAAGTTAAAAAAACCCACATCCCTCCAGCAGCTTGTGACCTGTTTCCAAAATCCATTAGTCAGGTACCTCAAAGTCACTATCACCAGAGAAACTAGGTCCATTTTTGTATGCTGACAAAGAGACCAGAAGAGTACTAATATCTGTAGGGCTTTTATCAGCTCACTCAACCTCCACTTTCATCACTTCCACCAGCTCTATTTGATCTGAATTTGTAAGGCAGAAAGTCCTCACTGACAACTACAGGCCATGCATGACCTGGGCAACATCTCTACAGCACAAACTGCAAATGCAAAGGTTCAATAGGCCAAGGTTCATTTTTGTTTAGGTTTTCTGATTGCCGTTAAAAATTACAGATAAGACTTAAAAGGTCTCTGAGTACTCAGAAAATAATAATGGGGAAACAAAACCTCACAGTTACACTGTGATGTTTTGAGATTTTGCTTCAGAAAAAAAGTAAACAGAGAGGTTGCACATATACTGTGGATGTTCTCTGACAGTCTTAACATGCATTTTTTTTTTCCCCATTCACTGCTGGGATTTCTTATTATTTGCTATGGGAATGTCTGTTAGAGTTCCTAATAATCAAAAACAGAATGACAGAGAATCATAGAGTTGTCAGAGTTGGAAGGGACCTCAAAGATCATCTGGCTCCAACCCCCCTGCCTGGCATGGACACCATTCACTAGATAAGGTTACCCAGGGCCCCATCAAGCGCTGTCTTAAAAGCTTCCAGGGATAGAGTTTCCACAACCTCCCTGGGCAACCTGTTCCAGTGTCTCACCACCCTCATAGTGAAGAACTTCTTCCTAATAGCCAACCTAAATCTACCCTCCTCTAGCTTACACCCATTTCCCCTGGTTCTATCACTGTCTGACCTCCTAAAAAGTCCCTCATCAGCTTTCTTGCAGGCCCCCTTCAGATACTGGAAGGCCACAATAAGGTCTCCTCGGAGCCTTCTCCTCTGCAGACTGAACAATCCCAACTCTCTCAGTCTGTCCTCGTAGGAGAGGTGCTCCAGTCCTCTGATCATTCTCGTGGCCCTTCTCTGGACTCGCTCCAGCACCAGGCAAGACAGACTAACATCAAATGCTCTTTAGGAAAGCATCCTCTATCAGCATGGATAACACAAGCTTCTTGTAGGGGACGGTAGCGTAAAGGCTCTGCTAGATCTTACCGATGTACAAAAGATGCAGCTGCACTCCTGAAGAGTGGTCATCTTATCCAGGGAATATTCACAGAGACAGAGCTTGCAAGTGACCAGGGGCTCCAGAGCTAACTCTCCAGCTTCTGACTCTTCAGTTGTCATGGTGTGAGGAGAAGCCTTCCCAGCAGAGTCCATTCACTCATTAATGGTCCACCCAGTCTGAAAAGACAAATCAACAGCTGAAACATCCCAGAAGCCACATAACTACTTCTCATTGACCTGAGAATTTACACCTCAGATCCATAAAATCACCTGAACACCTAAATGTACTACTTGGGCATCTTGGTGCCAGTACAGACTTCAGCCCATTTAAAATTTACAAAGAAGGTGCCTGAGTGCCCAACTCCCAAAAAGGCATGAACTAGTCTGAGGTCTTGCAGAACATTCACCTTGCTGCCACAAAGCCAAGTAAGGCCACTTATCATCAAATAAATAAACAAATAAACAAAGCAAAACTCACACAGATGAGCCAATACCTATATTAAACACAACAGTATAGTGGTCAGAGCCCTCACCAAAGACCTAGAAGCAGGGATCTGACCTGGGAAGATAAATTGTTCTTTCAAAAAATAAACTGCATTCCTATGTACATGTATATATCCCTCTGCCTTTCTGAATGAGCTTCAAAGTCACACTCCTCCCATCCCTATGGGATCCTGCAATCCTCACTGCACCCACATGATTTCAGTGAGTGTATCCAGTCCCACTTTCCATTCCAGTTGGCTTAGGAGCTCTTCTGGGCAGTGCAAGGTGACAGAAAGCACAGATTCCCACTTTCCTAGGCAAGCACTTCAAACACTTAACGTGTAATGTAAATGATATGGTACCATGATCTCCACCTTCTCCATGAGTTGTCACTGAGACAGCAAGCTAGCAGCCCATCCCAAGAGGGGTGGTGAAGGTATCTAAACCCAGGAAAGGGTTTCACATTGCATGTCCGTACAGGGCTGGAGCTTAAATCCAAACAATAAGTGTATTTCATGTGCAGTCCTCTTTTATGCATTGCCTTCATAACACCACAGAGCTGCCTGCTCAGGTCTGTAGCTTTTGTGCATTCCACTCCCTGGCATCCAGCCCTTCTATCTATTTCATAGGGCTCTTAAGCATCTAACTGAGGTTTGTGAACCATGAACTAAGTGCGCTACCACTTTGACAGGGAGATGCTCAGAATAGCCACGTTTCCACCAAGCACTGTCACAGCACTGCTTGGGGAAGAAATTTCTATCCTTTGAGAAGGAACAAATGGAAACATCAAGTTCACTTGTAACGCCTTCTGACCTAAGCATTTGAAAACTCTGCACCATAATTATAAAAAAAATTCAGGACCTTTATTCTTATACAGTAAAACTGAAAGAGAAATGAAAGAGAATATCCTCATGCTTAAGATAAAACAAAGGAAAGCAAATTTGAAGATTTTATTCACCTCAAAATAGACAGTGGGGTTTGGTCCAGCATTTAACACATTAGAAAATCTATTCCCATCTCCAAAAAACTTGGCTCAACTTCCACAGGTCTGCTTCTGAATACACTTAGCTGATGGCATGAAGACATTCACACACATTTCTTACAAGCAGAGACCTGGTGGCCATCTGTGCACAGCTGTGTGGACCAGCACCAAGTACGAGTGCAGCTCTACTGAATCTGAAAAGCTGCGTCACAAATGGAGGCTGCATGAGCATGTAAACAACATCAAGATCTGTTCCTGTGCCTGTCAGATCTGATATCTCACAAGGCAAACAGGAGACTCGAGCCCTTTGGTCCACTTCTGCTTGCCTCCCCTGCAGTCCTGAGCGTCCTCGTGGCAAGGCTGTCAGGTCACATTTGGCAGCACATCACTGCTGCTGTTCTGCTGCTCCCAGAGTGGCCAAGCCAGCTGCAGCCAGTCCATGTGTACGCAACGTGCTGGCTGGCAGTACAGGATGAATTCCTCCCCACAGGAATCACAGAATGGCTCAGGTTGGAAGGGACCTTAAAGATCATCTAGTTCCAACCCCACTGCCATGGGCAGGGACACCACATGCACTAGACCAGGTCATCCAGGGCCACATCCAGCCTGGNTTTTTTATGCTGAGGAGCCCAGAACTGTACACAGTACTCCAGGTGGGGCCTTACGAGGGCAGAATAGAGAGGCAGAATCACCTCCTTAGACCTGCTGGTCATGCCTCTCCTGATGCATCCCAGGACATGGTTAGCTTTCTGAGCTGCAAGTGCACACTGCCGCCTCATGTCCAGCTTTTCGTCTATCATGACCCCCAAGTCCTTCTCTGCACAGCTGTTCTCAACGAGTTCTTCTCCCAGCCTATACTCATATCTTGGGTTGCTCCTACCCAGAAGCAGGACCTTACACTTGTGACTTGTTGAATTTCGTTTGATTCTCACAGGCCCACTTTTCAAGCCTGTCCAGGTCCCTCTGGATGGCATCTCACCCCTCTGCCGTGTCAACCACACCACTCATCTTGGTGTCGTCTGCAAACTTGCTGAGGGTGCTCACAGAGGTTAAGGGGTCAGTACATGTGAAACTCTGCTCCCACCTCACAACCTGACACACAGCCAAGCCCCATCCCCAGGCCTGCCCCAGAAGGAATGGGTCTGTAGAAATACACTTGCTTTTCAAAAGCCACAAAACCAGAACAAATCTGGGTGAGAGAATACTTCTTCTCTTCTTTTAATTTTTACACTTTGCAGTTTCCCAGTCTAGCCTGACAGAGAAGCCATCAGATGTTTCCCTTGGGATATCTTTCATGTAAGCACCCACTTTTAGAGACATAACAGTCATAGCCAAGATTCTGGCAACCACATTCCTGGCCACATATCCAAACTATTTAATGGCTTGCTGTCACTAATTCAAAACATATGCCATGTCCACATTATCCTTGATGCAGTCCCCACCTGCTACCATAATGCCCCCCAACAATTTGCTCCCTATGGCTGCAGAGCTGGAGCTCCAGCATGGCCAGAAGCCTTGGAAGAAAGCCTCCCTCTGAGTCAGGGACTTCAATACTCCTCTGTAATTACTGCAGCAGCGAAGGGGGTTGGGAACATTGAGTCACTGGAAATGCTACAGCAGATCAAGACCTACCTGTTATTTAAAACCACGTGCTAGGTGTTATCTCAGCATTTAGAACTGTAACACATTTTCAGCTATGCTTTCAAGAGCAGCTGCGTCTGTACAGGTAAGCTACTCACCCCCACACTGCACAGATCTGACTTTTCTTAGTTTACACAGTGAAAGACAGCAATGTTAAGAGGAGGAAAGTACAAAAGAACAGGCAGGGATATTTCAGGTTGTGGGAATGGATATAAAATGGATACAGCTGTTTGCAAAGTCAATGCTCTTTTTATAACCAAAGGGTTATAACCCTGCATGCTTTTATTAAGGCAGCAGTAGAAAGCTTCAGGTGTATGACTGAGGTTTAGGGCTAGGGGCTAATTTTAGATGGCCTAAATTTGACACAGTGTGATAGCAAGAGAGCTTACCACAACGAATAGGCTCCTGATACACTGCTCTGCCTTACTAGCGATCAGATGCCACAATGGGATGGCTGTGGGGACTTTTTATGACATCCCAGGCACCCTTGTCCCTGAAGACTGTTTGTAGGTTAAATTTAGTCCTGTCCCCCCCTGCACCAGGATGCCAGAGCAGAGCTGAGGTTCTCCCTAAAACCAGCAGGGCAATCTCTGGAAATCTCCAGCAGACACCACCAAGCAAACCTGGCAGACCAGAGGATCCAGCCCACAGACAGCCCAGGCTGGCTCATCTTACCACAGCTTCATGAACCTCAGCGGGGTTCAGCAAACAAAGTGGACAGGATCCACGGAGGCTGCTGCTCAACCTGCTCACACAGCCTGTGGAGCAGGCACCACAGATAGCAGCAGCAGCACTCCCTCCACGCTCCCTAAGGGGCCAGCTTCTCCATAAGCCATCCTCCAGGCCAGGCTGGCAAAGGCAAAGCCATCCTCTTAGTACCTGAAGGGACTTTTTAGGAGGTCAGACAGTGATAGAACCAGGGGAAATGGGTGTAAGCTAGAGGAGGGTAGATTTAGGTTGGATATTAGGAAGAAGTTATTCACTATGAGGGTGGTGAGACACTGGAACAGGTTGCCCAGAGAGGTTGTGGAAGCTCTATCCCTGGAAGCTTTTAAGACAACGCTTGATGGGGCCCTGGGTAACCTGATCTAGTGGATGGTGCCCCTGCTAGGCAGGGGGGTTGGAACTAGATGATCTTTGAGGTCCCTTCCAACTCTGACAATACTATGATCCTATGAAAGAGAAAGCAGATGCATTGCCTACATGGCCTGCTCCATTTCCCAGAGCAACCCAATCAGCTGGTCTCTGCTTCTGCTCATGGAACTGTGACTTCTGCTACTGTTGCCAAGAGAAGCATGCAGGGAAAATTGTTAATGGTTACAGAAAAAGGGTAGCCCCATCTCAGTGGCAACTGGGCTCTGAAGAGAAATCAGGTCTGTGAAGGAGGTTTGCCCCCATGATCAGAGCAGATGGTGGAAACAATGGGGAGGGAAAGATGTGTGTCTTCCTCCTGCTCTCACTCTACTCCTCCTATTCTTTCCCAGCATTTCAAGATGCACTGCCACTTCCCAAGCTCTCAAGCCATCTCCCAAACTTCCCTGGCAGAACTGACTTTTCTGTACACTGCAGAGGAGCTGTGAAGTTCTACCTTAGCTGCTCCAAATTTTTATGGCTTTCACTTTGCTAGGCTTAGTCCCACAGATTGTCATTAGTTAATTACACATCCATTAGCTCTCTTTACAGAGGCTTAAAATTCCTACTGCAATTACTAGTGAGTTACCAACAGTTTAGGTTGAAAACAAAACACCAAGGATGTGTGTGTCCTGCAGAGGAAGAGGGTGTCACTGAAGAATGAGTTGGGGACAAAAAGGAGAAGACCATTCCATGTTTGTTTATGTTACCTAAAGTGACCTGAGATAAAAGTAAATGGAAAGTCCCTGGAAAAAAGGTACCCTCATATAAATAAAATACATTTCAAAGCACTAAGATCTTCCTTTTTATGCTCATAAACACAAACAACCTAATTAGGACAGAAACCCAAATAAAGCTAGTAATGTATCACTGACAATGGAATACATCACATAACTCCTCAAAAAAACAGCAACAAAGGCTCCATGAGATGTTGTGGACTAAGAACAAGCACATCTCAGGGATACTCTAACCCAAAGGAAATGGTACATTAAATTCTAAATCAGTGGCAAGGAAAGGTCAAACTGGGCCTAGTGTGCACAAACACTCACGAATTGTAAAGATCCAAGGGGTTTTACATACTTCTAGCAGCCATCTACAGGCACACACACACAGAGACCATACTTCTTTTATATTACATGGAATCTCCAGGAAATGGGATGTATTTCCTCAAACTGTAAGCTGCCCAGCTTATAAGGAAGAACTGTTGGGAAAACTTATCCTTCCCTGGCTCTGACACTAATAGTGTTGATGTCATAAGATAAGGGATGACCACTAAGTCTGAATGAATGTGAGCAAGCTATACAGGGTCAGTCCTAGGAGGGCATAAGCTCTACAGTCACCAGGACCACAGTTTGTTGAGTGTTCAGACCTGTCAACATTTCCATTTGTTCATCTGCCTGAAAACAATTTTGCTTTGTCTCTGGGAGGTGACAAAGCTTTGTGCTTTCATGTAGCACTAAAATGTCTCAGCATGATGCATAAGCAAGAAAACTAATAAAAGACTGTGCTCAAAGCAAAAAGAGAAAAGGCTCAGGGGGATGGGAAGGGTAAGTACAAACAGAGACACTAAAATGAAAGTAGTGGAGATTTTGAGTGAAATGTGAAACACATAACAAAAGCACTAGAGGAGGACACAACCTGTCTGCCTTCAGGGCCTCCTGACACCACAGTTTCTGGTGTCTGGCTTTGAAAACAACTTCCTAACAGCAACTGTCTGCTGTTCCTGCTTCTAGACAGGTACCTGCTGCAAATCTTTGCAATAGCATCCTGAAGTAGAAAATACTAACTTCCTGAAGTGGAAGTGAAAGAGCAGCTGGGTGGGTGTCTGCAGCTCCGTAAAGATGTTCAAAACTGATGGAACCTAGGGCTGAAACTTTCCCTGTGAGCATGCATGATAAGGTAACATCCTTGGTACAATCACACAAAGGCTCACTTGAGTCTGCCCACCTGCCTCAAACCAAGATAACCAGGCTTAAAGAACAAAAGTCACCCTGTGTATGTGACAGAACAAACATGCCAGGCAGCCTCCTGAGCTGCAACATCAGAAGGACACTGGCTGTGTTCCTGCAACCAAGCCACTGCATTTAGCTAAAAAAATGTGTCTGAATGTGACTTTCACCACTTAGAAGCATCACATAAAATCACAAGCCTTCTGCACTGAAGTTGGATGAGAATGAATGGATTCTATTCAGCACCATAAGTCATCCTTTCATGTTTCAAATTTTGCATGCAATAGCAACAACAGAGTTCTTGTAGAAGTTACTTCAAGCCTTGTGTTTACAAACAATTCTGCTGAAGTTAGTAGAGCTAAAAAGCTGAACTCTAAAGTTTAAAGGAAGTCAAGAAATGTACAAACATGAGATAATGCTGCTCCAGAAAACATTCATGGAGTAAATAGGGTCCTTTCACTGTGGGCTGGCATTTGCCTGAGCCCATCCTGTGGGACAGGATGAGAGCCCTGACAGTCCTCTCTACCCCAGCACCCCCCACACTTGCCAGAAACCAGCACCCAGGCACAGACTTGCATATACATGGTGGGATCATAAAGAGTTTATGGTTAGGTTTAAGTTCATGTGTGGGTCTAACACATAACATAGCACTTTCCCATTTCACAAAAACATTTTTAGTATCAAAACAAACTCACAGCACCTGTGCCAAGCTCCTCTTTAGTGCACCAGGTATTCACTGAACTTTCCTGAAGAAACATTTGCAAGTATTGTCATCATTTCTCATGCTCTAGAGATTTTTTAAGTACTCCACCCATTGCCATATAAAAACCTGTTTTGACATTGTTCAGATCAGGATTCTGTTGTTTCCTGTAACTAAGGTTCCCCCCTTAAAAATAAAACAGAAAAGTACCCAAAAATGCAAGTGTTCAAAACCAAGGGCAAAAATCAGTCCCCTGGGGAAAAAGAATAATTATATAAAGATTTTAAAAATATAGCAGAGTGGTATTAAGATAACAGGGTCAGATCACAGAAGATATAAACTGAGCTCTGAAATTAGGACATGTGAAGACAGCTGTCAGAAACCCACATTTCTATCAACTTCAGCAAAACCCCATCACTACCAGTTTTGGGTATAAGCTCTTAGCTGTCCCAGCTCTCTGAAGACAATGTTATTCAAAATTCACTTTTAATGCAGCTTTTTTAAACTCAACAGCTCTTCATAAAGTATTAGTCTGAATCAAGCACACTAGTACTTCTGAGATCTGACCACTAAACCATAGTGCATTAATTTCTCCTCCTTTAGATAGGCACTGCCTGCACAGAGCTACCTACCTAGTCCATATAGCAGTAGTTGTCAGGCACTGATTCAGTTAGGCTGTAAAATATATGATTAAAGCTCCAATTTAGGAAAGCCTTTATCTTCAGGAAGGACATTTAATCATATATTTAAGTGCTCCGTCATATCCAAGCTTGAATATTTTACTTTATTGCATTAAGATAATTAAGTTACACAAAAGTACTTAGATTTTCTGAAATTGTGGTGTCAAAAAAAAAAAAGGCAACCAGATCTGTGAATAAAAGGTCTAATTAAAATACATTTTTAATACACTCAGAATTAATGTATTACATCTGAGCCTTAATATAGCAAGCACTTGATTACATGCATGTACAAGGAAAACCCACTTCTGGATTACCATAATATGCTACCAAGCCAAAGAATTAGGGAGAAGAAAAGCATTTCAATCTGTTCTCTTTGAGCAGGGCTTAAGAAAAGTCAGATGTGTAATATTTCATGACAGCTTTCTGCACTGTAAAGTTTTTATTTTAAGAAAACTTGTTTAAAGAACAAGTAGCCTAAATAAATGTGCTTCAGTCTGGTGCATGAGAACACACTGAAAGCAACTTCTCTCACTTGTTTTCATTGGAATGCCTGGAAACAAAGAGTCCTTGAGCTGCTGTTCAAGCAGCTCTGGCTGTATGAAACATTTTCATGTCATGCTAGTAACCAAAAAGTAAATATATCAAATACTTTGAAAGGAATGTAGTGAGTGGGAAGCCCCTTTCACAAAAAAAAATGTAAAGGACAGATGAGACTAATTAAAAATATCATCCAGATTGCTGCCAGGCATTTTTATACCAGCACTTTAGGATGCCTAAGATATGGAGCAGCTTCCCAAATCTCACATGCACCAAATCATTTCAAATCATTCTAATAAACCACAATGTCATCATCAAGGCACAGTGTCCACAATTCTTTGAGAGGACACTTGCCAGGTACCATCTTTACTGCACTGTGATTACTGTGAGGTATGAGTAAGTAAGATTTTAGAACACCAGTTCTTCACAGTAACTTCCAGGAACCCTACATCAATATGTCCTTGGGGAGTTTGTTTGCAAGAAGACCATGGATATTAACGGAATATAACAAACCATTCTCTCCCCCTCCCAAAACCAGATGTGACTCTTTGCAATTGTGGAAATGCCTTCTATGTTTCCTTGCAATACTGCTTTAGAACAAGCAAGGGGGAAAAAAAGTGGCCTTTTTCCCCTTTCATCCCTAAACAGCTGAAGACTTGAAGAAAAGAGAATCTAAGAGCTAATGGTGAAATAAATGCTGCTACTCCCAACCAACAGGCAGCTAGGAAAAGCACCTTCTGATCACTTAAAGATAAAAACATAAAGACAAATAGAAATAACAGAGCCTGTTACTAAACTGAAATGCATAATCAAAACATGGTCTTGGCCTCTTTTCAACACTGACAGGAGCCATACAATGACAATAGACATTGAAGCCATGAGGACAGGAGTAAGCCCTTCTGTGTGGAGTAAAGTCAGACCAATGTATCGCAGAGCAAGCGCCTGCACTCAGTTCTTTTGGAGCTGTGCTTGAAATAGGACATGGAACATTCAAGATACTGCCCTAGCAGGCTGGAAAGCCATAGCTGTCTGCACCAGATCTACAGGATGTGAGACCTGGGCAGGCCTATGGGTATCAAACTTGAGATGAACCAGATGTATCAAACATACTATATGGTGCCGGCCACAGGCAACAAGCTATGGCAATGCATCTGGTCCCACAGACAGTCAGAGACAGGACTCCCCTAAAGTTTTATTCTCCCTCTGGCAGTTACAGAGCTAAGGAAAGTTCATTAGCAAAAAATGCAGTGAAAAATGCATGGTAGAGTGCTGCCAGACAACAGAACTCGTATTTTTGGCATCAAACATTTCCAAATATTTCCAAAACACAACAAAAGAACAAAATTATACCAAGTGGAATTCAAAGTATTGGTCACCAGGGCTAAGATTAGACTCTAAAGCTTACCTAAGTAACATCCCCTATTCTTAATGACACTATGCAACATCTGTTAATGTTAAGCTACAAGGAGTTTCCACCCAAACTAGTTTGGTGCACTTTACTTTTAACTTCCTGTTGACAAGAGATAATATACCACTATTAAATAAAAACACACTCTTCATGACATTAATGACAAAAGCAAATGACAGGTCTTCCTTTCTGACCACATGGAGGCTTTTGGTAACTGTAGCATTTTTCTAAGTAAAAAGGAATTGAGCTTTTGGGAGGTCAAATGGGTTGGTAACTTGGCTAGCTGTCTCAGCTGAAACAGGAATCAGGAAGTCAGATGTAACAATTTGCCTTTGACACAGGAAAAGATGTTTATGTTTGTTAATTGAATAACAAAACCTTGGGATACCTTTAAACTCCTGGAGCTGGAATGTTTATTGTTTACATAGGGCATATTCACAAGATATTTGTGACATTGACCTGGTCTAACATCAAGGATTTTTAGAAAATATTTGTAAACATGCATTGTTGAAGGGAAAGCAATGGAATGTTATTTGACAGAGGGACCAACTTCATCTGTTCCTTCATTTCTAAGAAGAAACTAACTGGGTCGTTGGGCTCCTCTGGCTGGAAATGGCTCCTTTTACAGAGCAGCCGCTGCCATGTTAGCAGCAATCAGATTCCTGACTGCAAGGTAAACACGTCAAGGCAAGTGGAAACATGCCATAAAGCCAGGCCTCGAAAGTGGCTGCAAGAAACTTCTTAGGGCCAAGGGAAGCATGTGGACCCTGCCAGAAGCCAAAGAACACCTTGGCTGACCACAACAATGAAACTGATCCTCCACTGCATTCTGCAAAAACACCATATACTAACAAAATTTACTGAATGCCATCTACTGACAAAAATTAACACACATTTAGATATTTATTTTTTAGAAGGGACAATCTGAGAAATGTTTTTTTCAGTGCTTGCATAAGATGATACCTTTAACATTTCTGTAACTTCATTTTGTCAGGCCAAGAAAACAGCCAACTTGGAAGATTATGGTGCTACAGTCTTTGTTCACTACAAGTATCAAAAAGCACTTTCACACAAAGTTAGATTTGCACCAACAGGAATCAAAGAATAAGTTCATCTTCCTTTTGTAACAATCTGTGTGACTGCTCAGTGAATAAAACCGAGTATGTTTTAATTTGCCCCTATCTAATCTTACAGTCAAATATGCTGCCCATTATCACAGAGGAAACATGCTGCTCAAGGTAACCAAGATAAAACAAAAGTTAAAACACTGAAAACTGTCCACGATCCAAATAAGTGACAATGACTTAGAAAGCTGAGGGACACATGCTACCCAGTGGTAACATACAAGCCTCACGTACATGAGTGACTCAAAGGCTGGAAGTCAAATCTGAAGATTAGACTTAGGGGAAGTCGCTATCACTCATATAGGCATTTTCCATTAAGAAAACAACATGAATAGTTTCTGACTATAGTGGAGTTTGAGAAGAACAATACAGTCATTAAGAAGCAACAGCAGAGGTTTGGACATGGACATGAGCAGGTCGTTTTGAAACTAAACACTTGCATTTACTTAATTAACTACTACTGCTTCTCACAACTGGTTATTAAACTAATTGTAGTGTATCCCTAAACCACTCCTCTGCCAGCTCCTGAATGACCCAAGTCATCTGCAACTGGAGATGAGGAAAGGACAGAGCACTGAACGAGTCCCACCTCTGGCCAGATCCGTAGAGATGAAAAAGAGAAATAAACTCCAGTAACAAACCCCAACCTGAGCGTCTCTCTGCTTGTCCTCTCAATATCCAAATTTGCTCTCCCTCTTTTCCAGTCCACACACAGGAAGAGCAATGAGACTGCTCCTGGGAGAGGGTCTGCTGCAGATGATTCCTTCCACAATGCCTGCTGTCCCAGCATGAGGGAGCCCCATGGTGCCCACCCCATCAATCGGAATGTTAATATGGGGCATCTCTAACCTCTGATAGGCTTCACATACACACTACTGAAGAGAAGTTGCAAACTATGCTGGAATAACAATAACAGCTTCAACTACAATTAGTCTTATGCTCTTGTCTAACTTTAACAGCTAAGTATTTTTAAATGACCTATATATTCCAACTTTTATGAACATTTTTAACAGACCATGACCTATTTAACTCTGTGTCTTATTAACCATATAAGATAAATATGACATTTGCTTAAACTTGAGTCTAAAAGCTGTGCAGCAGCTTGGCTGATGACACTAACATGCCACACAATATTGTCTCATTTCTGCCTTGCCCTCTCCCATCTGACTTTCTGCATCCACCTTCTGCCTCTGTGCTCTAAGAGCTCACAAGAAGGTTTCTGCCTGTACGCTGTCAAGCATAGGGAACACAGTTTCTCAGGGGCTCTATGCAACTAGTTTGTAGTCCAGATGCAGAGCATCTGAAGATCTGAAGAAGAGCAGCAAATGGAATGCAGTTAAGAGGTTTGTATTCATCATTCCCTCAATCCAATTCAAAATTTCAACCTTCATTACAGAAATCATTTCAAAGGATAACAGCAACCTGGAAAACATGTAAGATTTCCACATCGAGAGCCTTAGTATATGTTTATAACTGGCTAGTCACTACATGATCTTAGCCATGAAGTCAAGGCTCTGACAGTGGGAGTGCTTCTAAATGGCTCCAATGGACCTGCTTGTATGTGCAAAGATCAGCAACTAGGAGCAGCTGAAAGATGTTGCCTCACCTCCTGAACACTCAGAAAAACGAGTATCAAGAACACAGCACAGAAGAAACTCTTAGACTTACTATACCATAGGGTCACAATCTTACAGAAACCTTTCTAAAGATATCTTTCTGCAAGCTGGTCTTTTTTAATTATGATCATGACACCTAATGCCCTCAAATAGGCATTTTATCCTCATTGTTAAGGAGCTATGAAAAGGAGCTACGGTAAAAATTCTTGGGGAATTCTCTACTCCTCTTCCCACAACTGCACGTTTCCTTCATTTGTTGACCCAACCTCCCAAAATGTGGAAAGCCAGGTCAACAACAGAGTTCAAACTGGTTAAGCTATGTACACTGCTTGAGTATTTGCAATAAAAACACTGAGCAATCCAAAAAACATGTCCTTCAAGTAGCATTGGATAAATGACACGTACATGTACGTGGCTTTTATTCAGCTCCAGGCAAAGGCAGTGACTGCCTTTCCCACACATCCTCCACAGAGATTGTGATGGAGATTTACCATCACTGAACCTATCAGTGCAACTGTGAAGAGGTCAGGAGGGTGAAAGATTGCATCCTCTCCATTGTGCAAAGCTTCAGCAAGCAAGTTACTATTGGCCCTGAAGATGTCATCTTACCCCTGTAATGGGGAAATCCCACAGGGAAGGGTTCCAAGACCAGTGGTTTGCCGAGGGTCCACTGCTGTGAAAAGCTTCAAGTGAATGCGCTGGTAAACAGCCCAGATCAACAGCTAGTCTTCCCCAGTGTCTACATCTTTCTAACCTTTTTTTAAAGAAGAGAAGACCAATTTATTTTCTTTCATCATCTGCCCACCTCCACCCATCAGAATGCTTCCAAAATTAAGCACAGGCAGAACATGTGAACCTTCCAAGCTACTTCTAAGACACAACCAGTGCCAGCCTGCATGTCACAGCTTCTACTTAGTCCTGGATATTTTCTTTGCATGCAAATTATTAGCCTATATACTAGCTGTCAGGAAACATGTTTTTCCTTCTATGTACATGGGGGTTTAGGGTCATGCAATTTTGGATGATATGCAGCTACATATCCATGAGCAATTAACTCACTCCTAAGCCACAGCAGCATATAGTACACAAAAATGTTACACAGAGGTAGCGCTGAAGGACCAGTTTCAGTCCCTGAATAGAGAGATACAGCTCTTCTATTGCAATGTTTTTCCCTTTTGGAAACATATAGAGCACATAAATATTTTCAGTTCAGCACATTTACTCCCTGGCAGTCTGAAGATAACAATAGTTTGTATAACTAAATATGAATATCAAAGCTTCTGTCAGACAAACATAGAGTGTCCACTCCGAGTAATGACTCGTGTCTTATACCTTCCCTCCTCTCCTCATTATGACACCAAAGTGAAAGGCAGAAAACCTTGCAGCAGACACAAATACTGACATTCTCAATTAAAAGGGAGAAGAATGAGCATGACAGTAAAATGGTACTTTTTCCTTCTAGTAAAAAGTAATTGTGTAGTCTGTCTCCTAATCAGCATCTCCTGTCTCTTCTTCAGACAAAAAGCAGGTAAAACAACTCCCCATGCCAGTTGTGTTTTCAACAAGCTCAACTTCCCAGAAGAAACCCTATGCAGGGGATATGCTCTAGCCTGCATGAACCCCTCCCTCCCTAAACTGGACAGTAATATGCTGGCTACATTTTTCATTCATGGCACATCTTGACTTCACCATCTTGCTAATACTTCCAGACCAACACCAAAAAATGCACCTTATCAAGTCCAAATTCTGAAGCCACACAATAGTCCCACTCTCAGCCACCCAACTGCCCTTATTTAGAGTCTTTGAAGTCTGTCAGACAGGTACAGAATTTCTCATTAGGTTTTATATAAACAGTCTCTTGACTACAGCACATCTGAGACCTGTCTCACTTCACAGATGTTAACTGTTTTGTAGCAGGAACCAGATCCACAAGGCCCAAATTGCTGTGCCTGGTGCTGGCTGGCTTTGGGACTCCAGAGATACAGACCTCCTTGGAAACATGAGGTATAAGGATGCTTGTAGACAAGCAGCTCAAACTGTGCTGTAGTCAAAACTGTACTTGCAAAGCACCAAGGACATTCAAAGAATCAGATAAGCTGATGGCATTTCTAATTACAGATTATGGATTTTCCCTTAGAGGCTAAGCAGATTCCCCTAGAAATACAGTAAAAAACACCTAGGTCTTGGGCAACCTACAATACTTATTCTTTATTAAAATAGAATAAGAGGAAGCAAAAATGGGGAACACATGTCATTGCATGCAAGTATTGACACATATAAAGACATTAAGGAAACTGCATCAACAAAGTGTGGTTTATATAACTATATTTTTTACTTGAAAGCACGTTTGCATGCAGTTAACCTAGTCATGCTCTCAAGCCTAGAAACTTCCACTCAGCACCTCTGCTCTTCCCTGGAAGATCAGGATGGCAGAAAAGTCCCACTTCAGCAGGAAATGAAGGATGAGGTCGTTTGTAATTTGATATCCTTTTTTGTTTTAAATGATGTTTTAGTATCTGCTAGCAATGATCTACTTTATGAATACAATACCCACTCAGTTTCCCAAGTCAAAACCATTTGCAAGAAACCCAGAGAAAGATTACTGAACACTATTTTGTTATTGCTCAGCACAAAGTTATTTGGTACAAGCATCTCTGTAAATATTTGTTCAAGACTGGGTAAATTTGCAGTGTACGATGGCCCTCAGACCTGTACTTCTATCAAGTGAAGGCTCATAGTCTAGCATGGGAGCTCAGCTGTGCTTCAGCAGAAACATGAAATGCTAGAGGCTGAGCTTACTATCACTGCTGTATTTCCCTTTGGATCTCTTATTTTGTGTTTGGTTTGGTGTTCCCCTTCACAAACAAAAAGAAGATGAATTTTGATATGGAATGAATGTAAGGTTATTCATGGCTGTTCTGTAATGAAGGAAATTTTTGGAGTACATTGCACAGGGCTGAGCTTTGGCATGGAGAAGCCATGGGGAGAGAAGTGAACTTGTACCCACCTCCCAGCAAGCACACAGAGGAAGAGGAGAGATCCAGAACCACCTTCACCTCACGAAGCTGAAGGCAATGTCTGTTTTGTATGTTCTGGGAGGTCTGATGGACTCAGTCCATGGTGACACTGGCAGCCTGCCACAGTATTTTGTCACAGTGTGCTTGTGACATCATGGGCCCAGAGCTGCAATTATGGTCTCAGATGTCACAGTACTACTAACCCAGGAGATATTTATGGATCTGATACATAGAATCTATAGGCACTGTGTAGATTCAGACACATTCAAGAAAACTCCCTACTCAAGAAGGGGGACAGCATGTCCACAGCAGTGTTTTGAGCTACACATCAAAGCAATACACCTCACTGGTCTCACCACTAAAAGTGGTACAGGGTGGATTTGCACAGGCACAGGGCTCAGACTCATGCCATAGATATTATCAGAGGCACACCAGTGAACTGGGAACCCGGTTAAGTATTAGCACTGCTTGTTTTCCTGTGAAGTGCCTTGCTGCTTCTCACAGTCACATTTTAAACTGAAGATGATAATAGGGACAAGTACATACTTTCCTCCTCCACCCAAAGGGAAAGGCCAGATAACCACTTCCAGGCTGTTTGTTTATTTCCACAAAGCTTATGAAGCATTTAGAGAACATACTGTAATCCAAGAACCTAGCTACAGAGAACCAACTCCATATTGTTCACTATTTATATTATTCACTTTTGCTCCAAAGTATAGCACCACACAAACAAAATCACCTAAATGTCACCATCTGTGGGAAAGAAAACAGTGACTCTCAGTGAGGAGCACACAGGATGGTGTTCAGCATGGGGAACAGAAACTAGACTAGGTTGCCAAATGCTATTCCTCCAAGAAGTGTAGGGAGGCTTCTGTGTCCTTGTACAAGCAGACAGCACTTTGTGTTGAATGCCCCCATCAGACAATAGGATGCATGGAGGAAAAGGAGTCTGATTCTCATCACACTGGCTTGGCTCTGGAATTGTTTCAGTTTATTTTGAAGGAATAGCTCTCATGTCACCACAGCTTTAGACACTCTGCAAGCACAGTCCTCCCAATCCATCATCTAAAACATTACTTTCAGGAGCATAACTGCAGCCATCCCCCTAACAATGTGCTGTATTTTTGCCAATGTAGGTTAGGTTCACTGAGCCACATTCATAATATGACAACAACCTATACACCTACTCACACTCAGGCAGAGACAAGTCCCAAACAAGACAAGAATCAGGTCAATGTATTGGTTTGGAAAATATTTAAGGATAGGACTTTGAAACTTCTGTTTCCAGAAACATTGCTATCCCTAATCCAGTGCTTGCCTTTAACCAAGATCATTTGCCCTTCAGGCTGAGGGTAGCCAAAGGTATCATGTTGCTGTGCCTGCTCACGGTCAGCTGGAAAGCTGAATGGGGAGATTTCAGTCATGGCCTGTATCTCTGCTAAAATTTACTTCTTAAAAGCATTCAGTGTCTATCTCCCAAGAGTATGGGAAGTCACCCTGCAATGTTCCCTTAACTACAGTCATCCTAAATATTTTACTATTTACAGGGCTCTCTAAAGAAAGGTATTTGACACTGCCATATAGAGTTAGGAGTTAAGAGTGCCTCTATACTACAGAAAATACAGAGCTTTATAATAAGCCAGACTAAAACAGCTTTGTACTGATAAAGCCTCATGCTGAGAAAGAAGTGCAAACATATCAGTAAATTAAATCTTCTGTTCTGAGTGTAAAACAATTTAAAAATTCAAGCTAAAAAATGAATGTATTCTATATTGTATAGTATGTGTTTACAGAAACCACATAACCCTAAACCCTGAAGAGATTAGAAGTGTACAGCAACACTTATAATACAGATCAGCCTATTTTCCTTCCTGATACCAGCTGTACAAGACTGTGGCAGAAGAAATGACTTTAAACCAGGAGGAAATCTCTGCATTTTAAACACAGGCTCCCTCCAGCTTAATCAGATGTGTTTTCAGTATGAAGAGAGTTCTTGTATTTAAACTAAAACAGATATATGACTGACAGTATGCCATCTTAGTAACTGCTTTCTACACAGATATGTCCTAATCCTGCAGCATTTTCAAACACTGCACACAGATCTTTCTTTTAAAGTTACACTGACAAAAGTAATTTCACCCTTTGGGGAAGTACTTGATGACTGTTTAATTTTCTGTGCCTTTAATAGTCAGGTCTCAAAAGATTTCCTTTTGCCTCAGCTCTAAGCACCACATAGTTCGATTTTAGCAAACCCACAAATCATACTTATTTTAGCTCTCTAATCATTCTAGTTCTTGCCTTTATTTTTTTAACTAAGCCTTTTCTACTTTGTTCCATCAGAAGCAAATGCTGCCTTTCTGTTTTCAGGGTATCCTTTGCTTTTATGGAAAAAAAACCCCAGACAGACAGAAAGCTGTATTCCAACATACCTTGCAAGGAGAGTAACATTCACTGCCAGCTGTGTGACTTTTCAGCAGCTGCACTCCAGCGTTCTCAAGAAGCACGATGTCACAAGCCCCTGAAGCTCACAACCAGGAGCAGAGGCAGATTGCTCTCGCACGCCCTTCCTCTTCTCCGGGTATCTGACAGCTGTCCACTTTTTAGGACTGCAGCAGGACTTGTCTCCCAGCCCCTCTGCCACTCTGCTAAATCACCTCCTCCCTGCTATTAAGAGCATGCTGCCATTATATCTTAAAAGCACGTCACAGCTTCTATGCAGTAGCTGTGGGAAAGCTGCATTTATTTATACAGGAAGCTTGAGTACAGCACTTCCTACTTCCCATCCGAGTCTCAATTCAACTGCAGGTGATTACTTCAACCCTGTCAGCTTCCAGCCAATGCATATCCTATGTTCTTATCTGGATATCTGTGCTGCTTTTAGTCATAACTCTCCTCTGAGCCCTGACAGGACAAAACTGAAAGAGAGAACGCATTAGGTACGACACTCGCAAAACCCCTCCCGATTGCCAGTGAACCTGTGTTAGCATAGCAGTTTGCAGAGCAGCTGCCCTGCCAGAAGATAAGGTCTGAAATATTGGTGGCTTCTGCTGCTCTCTGAAAAATGTCATCTAAAAGGAAAGTGATTTCTTCATATTGGAGGAGAAGGGAGCCAAAAATATAAACTCACAAGTAACACAGCAGTGTAATTTCAAATCTGAGTGCTTAGTAATAAAGGTGCTCAGCTTAGTCTGCCAATATTACTTTCCAACTCTTTAAGCTGGGCTTGTGTGCAAGAGGGGCTGGAAATTTTGCAGTTCTGGACTCCAAACCTACAGGTGTGATTCACACAAGCCATGCAGCAGGAAAAGGCTGCCATACAACACCAAACCCTCAAGAACTCTTCCTGCTATAGGAAACATACCTCACCCACACATAAGAAGTACAGATACATCCAAGTCCAACGGGTGCAGAAAAACAGAGGAACAAATATAGATGATAATCCATTCTTTTCCTCTTTAAGATGAAAAAAGTTTATTTTGTACTTCATACAATTACTGCTGACATTTTGCCTTCAGCACTTTTCTGTGAAGACTGATGCACAGGCATTTCTTCCAGGGTGTACAGAAGCTCACAGCTGAGCCTTCAGTTCTTTTCAGACAATTATACTGCAGCAGATTAATTTAAGGAAAGGCAGAAAGCTTGTGCAACTTTACTGCAGCCTCCTTGCACCTATGCATTACAGCTTTGCCTGAATTCTCATCATATACTCTGTTCCTCCCAGAATTACTACAAACTTTATCAATTTATTTGACATTGGGTGTTATGTGTAATTTTTTATCTGAGGAGTGAGGGAATAATCACCAGAAAAAATATAGTGGTTCCAACATGTGGAATAATGTTGATCTCTACAGTATTCATCAATAGGATTACAAGAGGATCAGACAACCTAGAGCCATGTCACAGACATTGCCACTTGAGCTAGTAGAGCATTTCCCAGCAGGAGCAGACTTTTATCCTCAGCAGTGACAAATCCTAGACAGTACTTAAGAAACACCTGAAGCTCAGAACTATTTTTGAGGCTGCAGAGTAGTAAAGAAAATGTGGAATTCTGTGTCAAACATCACAATTAAAAAAGGAGTCTGCTTCAGTGTTTACATTTTTATCCTCCATCTTCTCTTTTAGTATGACATAGATTAAGCCTCTCCCACTGTCTCTTCCCCACCTGCCCTCTCTTCTCCCTCTCTCTGTTCCAGCTCCTGTATTTTCTTCCTCCAGCTGCGACATTTGGTCCACCGCCTCCATCACACAGGTACTTAGGAGGCCACAGATGAAGCACAGCAAGAAAACTCTTCCTGCTCTCAGCCTTTTTGCTCAATACCACAGCACTTGAACAGCAAAAAGAACAACCAACTCAAGGAGGAGACTGGGGAGAGAGAGAGGCTGAAGGAAATCAAGTCATTCAGGAAAATGGCAGGGCAGTAGGTCGGGAAGCAGAGCAGAGCAGCTGCCAGTAGCAAAGAAGCAAAAGCAGCATCTGCTTTGGTACTTACTCTTTGCTGGCACAATAAACCAAAATCAAGTTTCACTGCAGTAGCCTCCACCAGTCAAGAGAAACAACTGCAAATGAAGGCTAATCATCTTTCCTTCAGACAAATGATGAGGCCAGCTTGTATCTAGGGGGGGCTGTTCTTTTGAATTAAAAATCTAGATGAGTCCATCAAAATGCAGATAAATTCTGGAAACTTCAGCTGCAAACATCACATGATATTTTTATCTGGTTTCCTACTATATATCTCTATGTATGAAAGTTATAACGGGACTGCTCAAACATGCAAAACTGCTTACAGTAAAATGAATTTCCCTCAAACATCACAAAATTGGTGAGAAACATCATGATTGTTTCTAAAGACAGCACTCCACTTCTAGAAAATCAAACCCTATGCTGTGGTCCCTGGATTTACAGGCAGAACAATCACTTACTGATGCTTTGTGGACAGCTGGCTACTCCCCTGCTTCTGTCTTCACTTCTATGCTTATCCAGGATCTCCACAGCAAAGAGGAGCTGAAGGTGACGTGGCTCAGTGCAAGACTTCAGGCTGTAAGGACTTGAGATGATCAATACTAATGATTCTTTCTATTGCCATCACCAAAAGGCATAAGCTGGACTGTTATGAGCTCTTCTGTCAAAATGATTTCTCTTCCAGATATATACCTCAAGCCCAGGTAGTTCACAGTTTCACAGAAGCACATCTTCTCAGCAAGCTAATTTTGGGAAGTGTTATGAGTCATGCTAAAATTGCTACCCAGCTCAAATCCCTGAATCTCTGAACCTGGATTGATTGATTTCCTTTATAAGCCAACAAATAAAAAATACAAGTTCAGAATGTCATGCAATGCTAGTCAACCCACAAGCTAAGCCCTCCCTATCTGCTTTCTTCTTTGGTAACAGTGATATAAAGCACAAAACTGAGAGGGTCCAATTAATTTTTTGGATGCTCTTAACTGGCACTTTTATAAGTCCAGGGGTGGGGAAAATGGCTGAGACAACACATGCCAAAATGCAACATCACCATGAAATTTTAGCTGAGTTACTAGCCAGAGTAAGACTAAAGGTTGGCATAGTTAATTACTAACATTGCTGTGTCATCCTTGCAGCTACTTGAAATACCTATAAAATGACTAAGCCACTGTGGCATTAACTAAAATTGATAATTAATTGATGGCATAGGTGGGTAAAATGTAACAGCATAGTAAAATAGCAATAGTAAAAAGTAAGAGAAAAGATCTCCTACATTCCACAAACAGTGAGCTAGCATATAACTAACAAACAAACACACACATTCATTATAATTGTACATGAAGAACTAGGATTAGCTTGTGAGGAAAAAGAAATTTTCACTACCCTGTTTCAGTTTTCAATTAATAAAAAGAAAAATCCTGAAAAATAATTGCTCTGCATAGTGTAAAATGAGAACAGGTTCTGCAAAAAGCTTTCTAAAACCAGAGCCTAAGAAAAATATATATACACTTTACTTCCTGTACAGGCAAATTATCCACTTTCCTATTAAAAAAAAAAAAAAAAAATATATATAAAATACACATATATATTTGTATATGCAAGAGAGAGCTTCACAGGAAAAATAGAGACTAATGTGTAACACAGCCAATGCTGAAAATAAAACAGGAAGGGTTTTTGCACAGTGAGTATACTTATATTATCTGAAGTTGCAAGTATGATGCCCCTGATGTCATAGGCTAAGAATAGTTTTCTTCAAGGGGAAGCATTTTAAAGGAGGATTACAGCATCCAAAGTCATTTGTGGTGCCTTCATAAACCTAATTTTTTTTTAAAGACTCTCTATCCAATATATGTATTTATATAATCATACAATGCTAGAAATCAGATGTTAGTGCAAAGAATACAGAGCTATGTAATATTTTGCCTGCAGACAAGCTTTCCTCAGAATAGCAGAAAATCAGGCTCCTATCTTTTCCTGTTTAAATAACCCTATTGTTCTATAGATCTGACTTGGTATGCAAGTCACTCTCTGACAAGCCAGGCTTGAAATCTTCATTATTCCCTTTAGCTAAAACATAGCAAAACTTTATTATAAGGTGTTTTGCATTGGAGTGAAATAAATCACATTAAATTATTTTGAAAAAAATATAGTAGGTAGAAATCTGAAGAGCTTTTTATTTCACAGGAAAAAATATGAGTGGGATGGCACACTGTCTACTGAACATTTATAATCATTATGATCTCAAAATGGGTGGATTTCTCTTAGACACAAAGAAACATGGCAAGTGACTTACACTTATTCTGTTCTATGAACAAGGCAAAATGCAATTTTCATTCAAGTTTATTGGCACAACAGACCATCTCCAAACAAAACATGATCATATGGCTTCCATAAAGCTCTGTATTTCTTCTCTAGAGATATTTTTTCTTGTGTTTATACTCTGAAGTACTTCCTGACATCCTGGGAATGGGTTTTGTGTATTTGATCCATACAGAACAGCACTAGAGGAAAAATACCTGCAGCCTCATCAGAAAAGAGTGAGGAGACAGCCTGCTACCTCAGGGAGTAGCTGGGTTTGGGATGATTACAAATCTCAGCTGAAAGATCAAGGCCAATAGCTTTAACAGTACATTACTGGAGTTCAGTGCAACTTGTCTTCATGGGACCTGGAAGCATTCAGAGAAAGTATATTTGCCCCCATAGGAACCCCTGCTGGTGGCAGGGATCTATTGGTAATACCACAAGGAGCAGGCTGTTTGTCATCATCAGCTGAACAGCTCTGCAACAGCTCTACACAAATCTTCAACTTCTGCTAACTCCTGTATGTTTGTTCACTATGTGTGTGAAGAACCAGCCTGCAAAAAGCAGCTGAGCCCATATTAGTCTGCCATAACTAAAATGCTGACAAACTGCCACTCAACAACAAGGATTCAGCCCAGGGTCAGCCAGTCAGGCCCATCCTTTACACTCAGATGCAGGGAAGAAGCAGGTTACTGTCACCTTTCCCCTTGACTTTCTCCTGTCCCATGAGACATAGAAGTCATTGGTTTGCAAAACAGCCAAGCTCCTCCCCACATGCACAGTAAGCACAGACACAAACCCTACAGATGGCAAAAATCACTGAATCACAGAATGCTTTGGCCTTTAAAGATAATCTAGTCCAACCCCCCTGTAGTGAGCAGGGGCATCTTCAGCTAGATCATATTGCTCCAAGCACTATCCAACCACTCCCTGAATGTTCCCACGGATGGGGCATTCACATCTTGTCTGGGCAACCTGTTCCAGTGCTTCACCACCCTCAAAGAAAAGAATTTTTCCCTAATGTCTAACAAATTTACCCTCTTTCAGTTTAAAACTGTTACTCCTCATCCTATCACTACACTCCCTGATAAAGACTTCCTCCCCACGTTTCCTGTAGGCCCCCTTTAAGCACTGGAAGGCCACAGTAAGGTCTCCCTGGAGCCTTCCCTTCTCCAGGCTGAACAACCTCAACTCTCTCAGTCTGTTTACATAGTGGAGGTGCTCCAGCATTTTTGCTGGAAAAAAAAATGCCCTCATCTTTATGGCCTCCTGTGGACCCACTACAACAGGTCCATGTCTTTGCTGTACTGACAATTCCAAAGCTGGACGTGGTACTGCTGGGAGGGTCTCACTAGAGCAGAGTACAGGGGCAGAACCACCTCCCTCGACCCACTGGCCATGCTTCTTTTGATGCAGCCCAGGATACAGTTGGCCTTCTGGGCTGCAAGTGCACTTTGCTGGGTCATGACCAGCTTTTCATCCATCAGTGCTGCCAGAAGAGCATGCACATCAATGATGTGATAGCACCACTTCTAGTGACACAGCAGCAGAGGATGCAGGACACCTCTTAGGCTCATAGACCACCCTGTCCAAGTGGGTCCAATTCCCCTGCTGGACAGGACATGCAGCTTCCCCCAAACCAGCACCACCTCATGAACTGCTGGAATAAAATAAACCAAAATTAAACAGCTTGCCTTGCTCTCATGTTCACGGGTAACACAAAGAGATGTGGAGTTACTCAGTTCTGAGAATCAGGTAAGGAGTGAGAATTTCTAGCTGCAAAAAGAGCCATTTATAAAAGCAGCACCGAGAGTCTTATATTGCACACACATGAAACAGGTGACACTGAAGTTGTCTTTTCCTGCTGTCTCTTAAAGTAAGCACACATTTTTAACAGGAGTATATAAAGATTGCATAGGAAAACTTAAGGCTTGCTTAAATGAATTTATTTTCTATTAACTGTGCTCACAGACAGCTTCAGAGCATGGCACAGACTTTCGATCATGCACAGATTTCTTTTCCCTGTTGACTGTGTGCCCAAAGTGACACAATCTGTTGACTTTTAACCAAGTGTTTTGGTAACATACCTAGAATTGCAGTGATTCCAGACATCAGAATCACCATCTGTTTAAAAACTGAGAGGGCAAAACCATCCTGGCAGCCAACACAGGAAGCTTCCTCTGTAACACAGGAGGTCACTAACCTGTCCTTGTCATAAGAAAAAAATGTGTATGCTGCTTTCACTTCTTCATTTCTACTGCTTCTCTTGTCCTGCCTCAAGCTCTTAACTGGCCTTTTTTGGAAATATAAAGAGACAGCTTTATTCCTTCCAGCCCAAGTCAGTCTCCTATGTGATAGCTTTGCCTTAGCTTGATGAGGCTCTACCTGCAGGCTTAAAATATATTTCAGCCCAGACCTTGTTGTTTTCTTTACACCTTCTGGAGTCAGGGACAGGCAGTTCAGAAATGATAGAGCTCAAGCACCTAACGTTACAGCTATAAAAGCCAACAACAGGACTTCCACAGACACCTGCCAGCCAGGACCAAGGTGTGGAACTAAAGCTTTGATTCATACCTTTTCTTTAGTATTTAAGTATGTCACAGACTTACCCTTTGATTAATTTAGGGTGAGAAATGGTTTCCAAGTTGAGAGGGGTTAGCCCAGTGGAAATGATGGAACTGAACCACACATACAGGAAAAACAAGAACTTGTCAGTCTCTTTTATCCTAGTTTTCATCTCATTCATCTATGGTGAGATCAGATGTGAAAAGGTTTGTCCAGGTCCACTTTTCTGCCTATGGAAGCCTCTCAGCGCAGCACAGTAAGGCTGTCTGAGTAAGCCCACCTCCTCACTGGTGCTTTAAGCTAGCCACCTTTGCAATGACAGAATCTAATGAAGACATAACACTATTTCCCAGATGAGAAGCAGCAACATCTTAAAATGCATCCAACTCTTTGCTGGCAGTCACCTTATCACAATCACAGCTGTAGTAACAAAACCCAGGATTGTTCCACGTTCAGGTTCCTTGTTAGGATAGTGGTAAAAATCTTCCTTTCCTTGGCTCAGAGGAGAGAAGACAGCAATTAAAATAATCCCCCTGAAAGGGCATCTTTAAAACCACCTAGCAAGCACTGGTTCAGCAACCAAGCCAACAGATTCAACAACTCCAAACAACAACTCAAAACCAGGCAGCTTGCTTGCTTGCTGCAAGTGACCTAATGATTTATTCAGTTGCAAGGAAATAATTGGGGGGGGGGTTAACTTCATGCTGTCTATTTTTGTGTCTGTCACATTCAAGTGCCAGGTAAGTTAATTAAAAATATGTGCTTTTTATCTAGTAACTTTGTAGAGTTTCTTCTAAAACTAGGTGTACCCATTGTGGGCAGAGAGAATCTACAGGAAAAGAACTGTCAGTTCTATGAGATGTGAGCAGGGGCAGAAGGGCAAGAGGCACTCCAAAATCTTTGCTTTTCCAAACACTGCTAAAATCCAAGCAAATAGTGTTTTCTGCTTCACTACTAGCTTTGGTCATTGAAGAAATGACAAGTGAACTCATCTTGTTGTTAATCACGACTTCATCTGACTCCATCCACTATAGATTTAAATATACCCTTCAATGTTTTATTTTATGCATGCATATGTATTTGCTGGGATATGACAAAAAAAAAATAGTTAAGGACAAAATGTATCAATAAATTTGTTCCCCCAGAGAACCACTTTGCACTGGGAACTCTGCGTCTGTAGATTCCATGAGTTCTATCTTTCTGTGACCGGGGTACAGGAATTCAGGGTGAGGAAAGGTCTCAGTGAATGCTGCCTACAAGTAAATAACTGAATTTCTTCTTACAGTATGTTTAGGATAACTGGCTGTATGATTGCAATTTACAAATCTGGGGAAAAGGCAATTTACCAAGTCACAAGGAGTGGAATGTGGAAGTAAAAGAGGCTTCAGACAACAGCAGAAACAACTGGCCCACTTACACAGAAAAAGTCCTGACATCTCTCTCATTTCCCATGACCAAAGATAGGTCAGCTCCCATATGCAGGAGGCAGATGGGAAGAAACTTCCAGAATCTTGATGTCTGCCAAGGAGGTCTGAGACAATATGAAGTTCAAGGAAGAACAGGAGTCAAAGGTAAGGAAACCATTTCACTTGCTGCAGCAAGCACCTCTCTGGGCTGATGAAACTGGACCCAGTATGCTGCTTTCTATTGAGCAAACCCCAGAGAAATTATCCAGCACAACTTGGTAAGAATCAGTAAGTTCCACCTGAGATCCTTTTGAAATATGGTCATCATCAGAATATATCACAGAAACAGAGTTTACAGTTTTGGAGTTTACAATTTTTACAGGGTTTACAGTTACTTGTCTTTGGGTTAAAAAAAAACAGGACATGATATATGATATGTAGCACCCAGACCTTGTACAAGAAACAGAATTTGGATAGCAGGAGAAGATAACATATTTCCACTCTGGTTTTACTCCTGATCATACTGGTGTAAGGATTTGAAGAGTTTCTGGCAGTTCTCTTTAACTGTTTTTTTTTAGGAGTAGGCATTTCTCTCCTTCAAGCAACATGACAGGAAGCATGAATCAAGAGTCTAAAAACTAAAACGACAACTTCCTTTGTCCTTATTGATAACATTTTTGGGTTTGTGACCTGAGTGGATATTTGTGTGTGTGTTGACTGTGGGAAATCTTCTTTCCAATGACTCACTATTTTGATGCAGTATTTTCCATAAAGCCAACAGCTGATCTTTTGTGTCATTTCTAATGTTAATGGGATTAGGAAGGAGAGGAGGGAACCAAAAAGCACATAGAAAGAATAATTAAAATTAATGTTTTACAGGAAATTAGATGGATGTTCTGCTGCAGTTAATTTCCAATAAACACAGCAGAGTATGGCATGAATGGAGATAGTGACAGTGAAAGAAAAATTAGAGGAATCAGCTTTAGCTCTTTGATTGTCTGTCCAGGAAACACAGAAGTCACTTTAGTTTTCTTCAAGTGGTAGCAAGTGCACAATAAATCTTTTGTCATTTAGTGATAACCTGAATGTGCAACACTTCACATACCATAATGTTTTGAGTTTGGATACTATGATGAGGCAAGAGGCCCACCCATCACTCTGTTCAGACCACCCAAAGTGTGTTCCTGGCATTGCAGCAAGGTTTAAGATTGCCTCACATCAGTGTCCCCAAACTGACAACCAAGATCTCTGTTGTCTCTGTACAAAGAATTGCCAAATAATTTTATTTTTTAATTGAAAATTCTATGAGAAGATTACAAAATGCTGAGGAATCTCAAATAATGAAGGGTTTGATTGCTGTAGAAGTGTTTCCAGACATGTTGCTGAAAAAGTCAATGAGAAAATTACTTCCTCATTCAGAAGGTATTGTAAAATATGGTTTTCCTCAGGAATGATTAATTAGGTAGAATTCTTCTTGTACATGAAGAAATGGGTGAGCATCAAAGCTAATCAAGTCTGGTTTCTAAGGATTTGTGTGCCTTAACACTACTAAAACACTAAGCCCCAGCTCCCTGATATTGCTTACAATATGCCCCTGGACCAGGGGCAATGCATGATGATTAGTAAGCCATATCATAGAATCATAGAATGGCTCAGGTTGGAAGGGACCTTAAAGATCATCTAGTTCCAACCCCCCCGCCATGGATGCCAATCGCTAGACCAGGTCACCCAGCACCACAATCCAGCCTGGCCTTCAACACTGCCAGGAATGGGGCATCCACAACCTCTCCGGGCAACCTGTTCCAGTGCCTCACCACCCTCCTGGTAAAGAACTTCCTCTTAATGTCCAATCTAAACTTCCCCTCCTTTAGCTTATGACCATTCCCCTTTGTCTTATCACAATTTGACCACCTAAAAAGTCTCTCCCCTATGCTGGTCTTCTGACTGGATGCTACCAAAAGATGCACACCAGTGGAGTGCTGCCTGCCTCTTTACATCAATGGCTAAAAAAGCTGTGCCAGAGATAAATAGTGTAATCCACAGGAGCTCTATTTCCCTAAGAAACTCAGTTATGCCAAAGACTTAGCTCAAACCTTTAAGGATTAGACTGACTGTAGCAAAAGTCAGTGCACTGTACTGGGTTCTCTTCAGACTTGTGACTAAGTACAACATTGGTATTTTGTGGTCACCTTTCTGTTTATTATACACAGTAAGAAGCAAAGAGGAAAATCTTTAACCTGACACTCTGGTTTTGATCAAGGGAAGCCAACTTCAGGACTTCTGCAATAGGCTTTCCACTTCCTTAACAAAAAATATCTGCAGCACAGATACAAGATTTAGATTTTCTTTTCTCCTAGGCTTTGCCACAAGCATCCTCTGACCTTGGAGAAGCGCATTAGTTTTACCATCTGTACCACAAAAAAAAATCCCAACCTTACTTACTTGTGCCCCAGGTGTCTCGTGTACTTTGTTGCAGACTGTGAAGTGTCTTGCATTTCTAAGCTAGATGGATTCAAGCACAAAGCAGGGAAACAAATGTTCAACAGGGAAATGTGAAGTCACTTAACAGAATGAGAAGTTAGTCACTACAAAAGACATTTTTGTAGTGAACATCACTGATCTGATGAATTGGATTGTATTTGTTTGGAAAATATCTAAGCATGGCATATTTCAAGCAGTCTTGCCTTAGCTAAGGTAAAATAGATAAATGCCATACACACTCTAACCACTTGAATACTAGATGTTGATACAAAATGAATACTAAATGCCTGCAGAGGAAGAGCCAGTGGATCACAAGGGGCCACTGATACCTCTCCTTTCTGACTCTCTCCTCAAGTTCTTTCCAATTTCCCACCATCTTCCCTTTGACTCTTCAACACATGCTACATATGTCTTGTTATTTCAGCCACACAAAGACTTTGACAAGCAGCTCCTAAAACCTCCTGACTGGTCATCCCTGTGCTACCTGTCTTAAACCTGACTAGACCTACTCTAAAAGTCTAAATACTTTCACCTTTTCTTCAAAATAGTTTTTTCACTCAAGACAGCAAAATCCCAAATACCCCACTGTGAATACACCAGTAATTTATTATTTTTATCTATCTGTAAAAATTCATAACATCCTCCAGTGTGTTTAATCTTGGTTTTGCCTTAAAGGCTTTCTTTGGGAATGCATTGAACCAACTGTTTTTCTGTTAGAATACACATCTGAGTTCCTGTTTAACTGAAAATGTAATAGGCATGATCGTGCTATTTTTATGCTTGTCATTAATGTGTGCACTGGCTTATCAGAAGGTCACACCTTTAGGTAACACCTATTTGACAGTTCCTCCTTTCCTCCTCATCAAGAAAATAAGTAACTGCAATTCTTGACCAATATTAACTAGTCATCACTTTTGGGTAGCCACAGGTAAAAGTCACAGAAGAAGGGAAGAAGTTGAAGGAAGAGGTTTCCTTTATGAATAATCAAGGTGCTTTTTTTACAGAAGGGGCTACATCAGAGGTCACAACAACATGAGCAAGGCAGACATCATTGGTAGAGGACAAGGGAGCAGCAATGAGTTGCGGAAGACCTGAAGGTAGAGAGGAGAAGCAGCAACTGTTGCTGCTGGAGGGCCATGGGAGGGAGGGCACTCAGCATGAGCTACAGGCCACCACAGGAGCTGAAAACCACAGCCACCACCACAGGGTGGTTGATGGTAACACCTAATGGCTGAGAAACACTAACAACCAAAACCACACATTTCCTCTCTTTCAAGCAGATTTTATGAATTGGGCAGCATGCTTTTCTAGACCTGAGAGCCACATGAAACACTTCAGCATCACTTGATCTCAAATATTTTTCAGCCACCTTATTTTATCACAAAGCTGACAGCTCCTGCATGGCATTAACTGAAAAGTAATTCCTGGGAGATTTTTCTTCCCTCTTTTCACTTTGTCTCAGTTCACCCACCAACCTCTTCCCTATTTGCCCTCTCCCCCTCAAAAATCTTCCCTGTTTCAGGTAGGTCTGGGAAGAACCTGCTTTAGTAATCAGTAGGGTGTTCCGATTGCTTAATAATGACACAGATACTGCCAACACCCCGCTGCGGAGGTGTTTCTGGCAGGGTTTGTGTTTTGCTGTGTAGCCTTCCTCCACAACGTGAGCCACCTTAATAAAATAAGCTATTTTGCTTACACAACTGAGAAGAACTTTCCCTGGCATTTGAAATTGGAGCTTCAGGAACTGATTGTTCTGAAAAATGATAGGTATAAATAATTATTAGCTCTTAGTCAGGAGCTAGAAACAAAGCCGAGTGTTTAAATGCCATGAAATCAAGCATTCTAGAACAGCTCTGTGTGGATCAGCTTCCTGGAACACAGACATAGAAGGATTCAGAGACCAGCCTAGAGAAAGCTTCTGTCTATCACTCATGTTGGCTGCAGCCAGGCAGATGGGCTACTGATCCTCTGACTCAGCCCTTCGCAGAGTCACACAAAGCTCTACCTTTCCTCAGATACAAAGTCTCAAACCCTGCTAACACAATCAAGCAAGGGATCAACTACCCCAGTCTATGGCTACACATATTTCCCCTTTTCAAAGTCCATTTGAGTCATTTCATCATCATGAACACTGCCTTTACCAAGCCTGCCTTCATCCAGTCAAGGAGCAGATTCTCAATAGCACCTGGCAAAGCAACTGAAACTTAATGTGTGCAGAAGGGTACTTGGCTCACCCAGTGCTCAAATCTCTTGAGCATTGCTTTGCCATGTTTTTAGACTCTGGAAAAGCTTTTTGCCTTTGAGAAGTGTCACATGTTCCAGAGCTACTCCCCCATCTCCACCTCCTCTTTCCAAGTGAGAACAATTCATCTTTTTCCCAACCAGCCCAAATTGAATAAGCTCTCCTCTTTTTTTTTATTCACACCCACTACAAGAACATCAGATCAGTCCAGCTGTGCTCCCTGCAGCTCTTAAGCTGTTTCTGGGCTGTGCTACAGTTGTAGACTTCCTCTCAGGAAAACTGCCCCATGTTGGATAAAACTACAGTAAAACTAGCAAACTGCTCACTGCAGGGTCTAGCCTGAAAGTCAAAAGGCACACACAGCATATTAGCAACATCTGTAGTTTTAGACAACCTTCAGTCAAGTACATATGCTATGTAGTGTGATCATACAATTGCATTAATTGCCTTAATATTTTGCACAAAACAAATCCTGATGGGTGCTAATGAACTTTTCAACTTCTGCAAAGGCAAAATCACTAATGCATGCTGGCACTGTGTAAGACTTTCCAATAGGCTTTCCAAGGTGAGAAAAAAAGTTAGAAAGAGCCCTCTGCTCCTGTACCCCATCTCCTTCAAAAAGCTGCTGAGCCAATGAACATACTAAGGTCACCTAAAAAACAGCTCTGGCCAGTTATTCAGTGGCACTTCAAGAACAAAACAAATATTGAATATATTAAAACACTGTTCATATTTAATATTTACAAAAGGGGAATAGTCAATAAAGTAGGAGACTATGCAGTCAAAGTTACCACAGTAAAGAAACAGAAATCATCAGAGTGCAAATTAAGAGCTGTTGTGAAAGTGAATAGTGTCTGGCATCAGGAGACTGAAGAACAATACAGTGCTGAGTAGAAAGGGCAAAATGTCTGAAAAGATGTGCAATTAGGACCAGCTATCACAGGGTTGAACACATTTCTTCAGACTTTGCCAAACAGGTTCATGATGATGTTTGTTAGCTGAAATCACACAGACACTGCTGGAACAAGTTACTGGTATTCCCAACTGCTCATTTGTGGGATAAATGCCTTTGACATCCACAGCACCAAACACTGCACCAAACTACAGTTCACCTTTTCTTTCTTTTTTTGCTGGACTGATTGTAGCTTCCTCACTAAGCTTCGTTAACTCTTCCTTCTGCCTTACTTCTATTTTGCTTTCTCTCTTTCCCTGTATTACAACTTACAGTATAATTTTGTTAAACAACTACATTAGTGAATGTTAGAGACAAGTATCCTTTTGGATTCATCCAGTGGGAGACAAAAGAGGAGTTGCATACAATGACCAAAGTTGATTCTCTCCATGCCCTCTGGGGCTCTTTAAAGGTGCATACCCAGCTTGATTTTGAAACTCCCTTTTGATGCAGCTACTTATCAGCCTTGATTTTCAAGTTCCCTTTCAGTAAAATTACTGCCTGTGCCTTCTACTGTGAAGAAATATAAACACAGAAAGCCATATTTTTATACCAATATTCTAGAGTCACATAAAAGGGAATTTAGCTTTGCCCCCATGATTTATACTGTCAATAGAAAGATTTAACTAAGTTATAGTAATATTATTCAATTGAATTTAGTTTGTTGTATAGCAAACATATGTGAGCTATAAATCTCAAGAAACAAATAAATCTATTTAGCTGTAGGCACTTTTATATCACCAGTGGGCTTAGATATGCTTCCTAGATCCTGTCTATTCAACGCTAATGCCAATGGATGAGGTAGATTAGATATGCCTACCAGTGCAGCTCCCCAATAAATTACAGGCTTTTAATCCTCAACAGGTCCTCAATAATTCCATTTTCTGTGGAAATGAAAACATATCTTTGGGACAAAAGAAAACACTCTGTCATCGAGTCATTCATTGAAGTTTTACTAGCACCTTAAGAAAACAATCAGACGTTGAAGCATGCCTACCATTCTGTAAGTTACCCTGGAAGCAGCAGGACCAATGAAGTCTGGTTTTGTATGGAATTGTGTCCTACATTTAGCACCCACAGGGTAATGCAGTCCAGGAGCCCTCCGGTGCAACACAGCTGTACTCCCTAAGCTCCCTCACAGCAGTTGTTACTCACGCAATACCTGAACTTCTCCACCACACACATAGTTCTCTCCTTCCAAGTGCCCTCCCACAGCATTCCTCCACCACCTCCTCTCAACATCTTCCCCCATCCTAGGGTCACCATCCTCATCCTTCCCCCTTCCACACAGCTCCTGACAGCCTTGTGCTACGTCAAGGCTGATGGGTGTCCAGATGAACAGGATGAATTAGAGCTGGGCTCTGCCTCCTCCAGTCTGGCAGAAACCACAATATGTTGGGCAGTGAGCCCCAACATCATTACAAGGAAGATGGACAGACAAAGGAATAGATAGGATGGTTGCACACAGTGTGGAAGCTAAAAATCTAGTGTCTTCCAAAGGCTATTGGAATGCTGCTTGGCACCCCTTTTCAGAAATTACATCAGCATGACAGAGCTAACAGAAAATTCATCTTTCAATAATGTCCTGGTATAATTACTTTTCATTGTGCAACTTCTGCTTTTGGAAGCTTACTTACACAGTCAAAAGAGAGAAAATAGCCAGTAAATGTGTTGCTCAGTTTTATACATTGTATTGAATCCTTTAAGAAGTCATCTAAAAATATGAGTGCTGTGCCTGAGACTGAGGTCCTCAGCCCTATCTTCCAGCTACAGAAAGGCTATGGCATAAGAGAACAGGACTCACTATACAGTTCCTCAAAAAAAGATGGGCTTGTGGCAGAATTTTCAGTCTCCTCTAGCTGTGAGAGATCAGGGTGAGAACAGCAAGAGATTTAACATGTTTTTGGCTGCTGTGTTATGAGAAAGAGCTCAACAGCAGTCAAATAGTTCTGCATTTGTATTTTGAAACTATGTCATGGAGCCTAAAGCAAACTCTTTGGAAGAAATATGCAAACCGAAAAAAATGATGGACTCTCAGCAAAACCAACATGGATAGCTGGGGGCAAACCTACAGGATCCAGCCTGTCTTTGGGAATCTTTGGACAGGCTGTCCCTTGATAATTAAATTAAAAGCAGAAGCAGAAAAATGGAGACCCAGACATGATACACTGGGTTTAGAGAGCATGCCTGGTTGCTCTGCATTGGACTAAAGGTTGTTTTTTATCACCACTCACATAGTATTTCCCACTTCCTGAACTACTGAACTGAAAACTGGGAGCCATTAAATTTAGACAATGGATAGAGAGAAACATATCTATATATCACAGAATCACAGAATATTAGGAGTTGGAAGGGACCTCAAAAGATCATCTAATCCAACCGCCCTGCCACAGCAGGATTCCCTAGACCAGGTCACACAGAAGCGCGTCCAGACAGGTTTCAAATATCTCCATAGAAGGAGACTCCACAACCTTTCTGGGCAGTCTCTTCCAGTGCTCTGTCACCCTCACTATGAAAATCTATCTATCTATCTATCATAGGAAAGTATTTAGCTGTGATTATAGTGGCCAACACCCACTTTCTTAAATTATCAATACACTGCATTTCTACGAAAAGTGATTAGCACTAATTACTGTCATTTATATGGTTAGGTATGTGGATTTCGTAACTTAATCAAAACCACAGAACCACAGACCTCTTCAGCATTTCCACTTCCCTCTACTGCTATACAAAGTAAAGGGGGTTTGGACCATCACTACCAGTTTATACTGGCAGAAGTAAGGGCCTAACAAGAACACACTGCTTGCACAGCACTTTCTTCCCTTCCCTTTCTTAACATCTCCTCTCTACAATCCAAGAACACATCACCTTTTCCTCTAGAAAAAGCCATGCCTTTCAAGGGCAGTATTAATATAACTTGTTCTAAGTGAAAACAGACATTAAGGTAAATAATGCCACACATGAAAGAGGATTCCCCACATTTTTTAAGATCCCCAATGTAATTTCTTTCATCAGAAAGACAGAGCTCTGAATATGCTTTTAATTTTGGATTTGTTATTAATGATTAAGCTTGGCTGCTATTTTTATTTATTTGCAAAGTGTCAACATGATACATTTAATTATTTTTTCAATGTTTTTAACAGAACTGCTGTTTAATGTTCCTTGTCTACAACCATCTTTTCTTTCAGAATTTATATCATGCAGAACGAAAATACTCTTCTTCAAAGAGTCCTGTATCAATCTTAATGATAACTAATGGTAGTAGTTTATAATTTATCCTCAGACAAGTTAGTATTTTAGAGTTACTTCACTCTTCTAGAAGATAAGCCTTTATCTTCTAATACTGTCAAATACATTAATCTTCTGTGACCCTATTTGGCACATTTTAGCTTCCCCTTGAAATGCTGCAATTCTTCACCATTATTTGAATCTTGATCTGAAATATTAGCAAGAACTGAGGAGAGTTAACCAATGAGCTCAGACTTCCCAAAATCACAATATTTTGTATTCTGCATTGTATTCAAACAAAGTCTAGTCAAGTAGAACTGACTGTGATGCAGGAGACTGAAATAATTTTTAAATACATGACGTTCTTTTCACTAAGCATTCAGTCTGTTCAACTTAGTGCCAACATAGGCTCTCCTTACATCCTAAACTGCATTCACAGGATAAACTGGGAATTATATGAAAGGAACCTTTTCTTTGCCAAAGTATTTGATACCTGGCTGACATTTTCACTAGCCAAGTGTGTTTTGCAAGCTTTATGAACCTTGCAGTAGCCTATGCTATTTTGGTTCTATGACAGCAAGAAGCAGCAGCTGAGACAGATCCAGGCCTGTCATTTTCTAATCTAAGTCACCACATGCATCGTGCTTCATCAGTGATGAAAAGCAGAAATATAGCAGCTGGACATGTCTTAGGCTGAAGAGTGTCTTTGACTATAACGTATCCACAAGACATTTGAATGAAGTCTAATGTCCACAGCTCTAATTCATTTTGTGAGCAGCAAACTAAGCACACATTCACACTCAACACAGACTGTGCCTTCATCCTTACTGAAAAGGGAAATTGCTTTGGTTGTGGTCAGGCATAACATCAGCAGTGTGTAGGGAAAGAGCTATGCTATTCTCCATGGACTCACTTCAAGGCTCCTCAGCAAGACAGGAAAAACTAAATGCTACTGTCCTGAGGATAAGAAGAAATTAAGTCATTTGTTCTCATCCCCAAGCCAGCCACATGGAATTTGGGAATAGCAGCAGAGCAGGGGCAAAGGTGGGGTGGAGGTGCTAGGAGGGGGATTGTGGTAGGTAGAGTTATTGAACAGCAGGGGAGTAAAGGTGAGGAACTGAAAGAGGTCTAGAGGGACTTCCAAATATCCCTAGGGAGCGAGTACCAGCAAGAAGTTACAGAGTTCTATGTGAGGAAGAAGGTTTAGGAGCTGTCAGGGATGATTTGGGCCCATAGCAGGTTATCTTCCCCTGCTTCTTCCATAATCCTCCTCTCAGTCTGACGACAGTACAGGGGAGCCCTCTGCCTATTGCTTTTCAACACTTTCATCCTCCTTCTCTCTCTCTCTCCCCTGCTAGGCAAAGCACACCAACTCCCCTCCCTTCACTGTTAGATACCCTTCTCCATGCACTCCTTTTCCCCTGCTTCCCTCTGAAGCTTCTGGCATGTAAGAACAATAATATTTGATTGACAGGGCTTGGAGGAGAGAGAATTATAAAATGGACCAACAATGTTCTTTACTTATTTTCTTTGCAGGCTGTTCTGGTCAGTTAAGTCTTCACTTACGATCAACCATCATTTTGTCTGACTGGTTTAATTCTTCCTTGTAAATTCATAGCCTCCTTTTGGATAATGGCTATTTTGAGTCACCAAGTCTCAGGAATCAAAAAGAAAAGACAAATGGAAAACTCTCTTTCTCCAATCTTGAAACAGTTCAAATAGATTTCCTACTCTTGTGCCCACATTTCTTTAGTTCCCAAAATTCCACTTGGAGGCTTGATGTTTTGTACAGAACAACCATACCAAGGGCTAAAAATAAGTTGGATATACCTGTGACTGGAAACAGTACAGCAGGGCCAGGAAAATCCAAGAAAATGGGAAGTGTTTGACAGCCAAAGAAAGTCTCACAAGTAAAATTACTCTGCTGCTGCAAATATTATTTGGCACAGAAAAATCTCCACTGGCTTCTAGGACATTAGTTCCATGAACCAACTATCTCACAACCTACCTTTCAAGGCTGATTTGCTGGAGTGATATGAATTGGCTACCATAATCATAGAATCATAGAATGGCTCAGGTTGGAATAGACCTTAAAGATCATCTAGTTCCAACCCCACTGCCATGGGCAGGGACACCACGTGCACTAGACCAGGTCATCCAGGGCCACATCCAGCCTGGCCTTAAACACTGCCAGGAATGGGGCCTCCACAACCTCTCTGGGCAACCTGGTCCAGTGCCTCACCACCCTTTGGGTAAAGAACCCCCTTCTAATCTCCAGACTAAATTTCCCCTCCTTTTGCTTGTAGCCATTCCCTCATGTCCTGCTGCAATCAGATCAGGAGAAAAGCCTCTCTCCTTCTGCCCTATAATCCCCTTTCAGGTACTGAAAGG
>VWZX01009539.1:5070-16785 GCA_013399015.1 Galbula dea
AGGCTGAGCTACTCAATGAGTTCTTCATTTCAGTCCTTACTGGCAGCCAAGCTTCCCACATCGATGAAGATTTGGTAGTTGCAGGTAAGTATTGGGGGAGTGAAGGGCCTCCCACTGTAAGTGAAGAGCAGGTTTGGGATCGCCTACTGAAAGTTGATAAGAACAAGTCTATGGACACTGATGACATACATCCCAGGGTCCTGAGACAATTGGCTGACGTAGTTGCAGGACCACTCTGCATCATATCTGGCAAGTCATGGAGGTCAGGTGAAGTCCCGAGTGACTGGAGGAAGGGTAACATCACCCCCATTTTTATAAAGGGTCGAAAGGAAGACCCAGGGAACTATAGGCCGGTGAACCTCACCTCTGTGCCTGGGAAGATCATGGAGTGGATTGTCATGGAAGTGATGTTAAGGCACATGCAAGACAAAGAGGTGAGTCTAAGAAGCCAACATGGATTCACTAAGGGCAAACTGTGCCTGACCAATCTGGTGGCCATCTATGATCGAGTGACTGCAACAGTTGATGAGGGAAGACCAGCTGGTGTTGTCTACCTGGAGTTTTGTAAGGCATTCAACACAGTTCCTCATGACTTCCTTATCTCAAAATTGGAGAGACATGGATTTGATGGGTGGACTACTTGGTGGATAAGAAATTGGCTGGATGGACGCAACCAGAGAGGGCTAACTGTGTCCTGGGGTGCATCAGGCACTGCATTGCTAGCCAGTCAAGGGAGGTGACAGTCCCACTGTGCTTTTGCACTGTTGCAGCCTTACCTCGAGTATTGTGTGCAGTTTTGAGCACCACAATATAAGAAGGATATGAAGCTGTTTGAGAGCATCTAGAGGAGAGCCTTGAAGATGGTGAAGGGTCTAGAGAGGAAGCCATCTGAGGAACAGCTCAAGTCACTTGGTTTGAGGAGAATGAGGAGAGACTTCATTGCAGCTTATAACTTCCTCATGAGGGGTAGCAGAGGGGCAGGAGCTGGTGACCAGCGACAGGACCTGAGGGAATCGGATGAAACTGTGCCGGGGAGGTTTAGGTTGAGTATTAGGAAAAAGTTATTCACCTAAAGGGTGTTGGAGCATTGGAACAGGCTCTCTAGGGAAGTAGTCACAGCACCAAATGTGACAGAATTCAAGAAGCATTTGGACAACATCCTCAGGCACATTGTGTGATTTTTGGGGTTGTCCTATGCATAGACAGGAGTTGGACTCTACGATCCTTATGGGTCCCTTCCAACTCAGGACATGCTATGATTCTATGATTTTGTGCTAATGCACTAGTCAGAAAAACATTGCTGAAACAGCTATGCTAGTCCAAGTTGTTACCATCTTTCTCATGGAGTTCATCATCCTTTGCAGCAGAAGTGGTTGAATAAATTTTGTGAGTACTCCTCATCTGCTTCAGTGTAGGGTCAGTCATATTAGTTTGAGTCACTGTAGGAAGGTATGATACGTGACTGCAGTGAAGAAGTGTGCTCACACAGTCATTCATCTATCCATCCATCCATCCATGTGTGGTGATTTGGAATCTCTAGTAGAAGAGGAAGTAGTAACTTCTAGGACTACTGGCTGCTATTTGTGCAATAATTGTGCAATAATGCTTAATGTAAGATTCTTATTCTGTATCTTGCAACATTTATTTCCTGAACCTCTAGCCGCTGAAGTAAAAAACTGCTTGGCACACTTTTCCTATTAATAGGATTACCAGTTTTAAGGTTGCAGGAAAAATGTAAAAATGGGACTCATATGCACCATAAACATTAAGAACTCATCAAGCAAATAGTTTCATTTAATTTTTTTTAAATTGTCATTTCTGTTATCAGTCTTGGCACTGCTGTTACGAAGTTGAAGAACTGCACTGGCTGCACTAAATGTGAGCAAAATCCATTACCCCAACAATGGGAATAGTTTTCCCCACAAAAAAATACAATTTTTAAGATTGTGTGGCTATAATGATCTAACAAAAGCAGCTTTCGTGCAAGATCTGACCTAGTCTTCTCTGGAGGCCAAGTACAGACCAAAGGATTATTTAAATGCCTAATGGCAAGTGAGACATTAATAGGGATCAGGTGCTGCTGTAGTGATTGGTAATGTAACTCCAATTAAAGATATATGTTTTTCTACTGTAACTACTTTTTTTTTTTCTGGTGGATTTGTGATAAAGCAGTTATGCACCAACAGAGAGTGCATAGGGAATTCATTTTCACAATATAACTATGCAGAGGCAAAGCTAGGTTTATCACCTTCTACTTTTGCATACAATAGACTTGCTGAATGAGCCCCATGCATGAGCCCTTGGACCATTTTGTCATTTGTACGTGCACTGGTAGTGTGCTTAGTGCTAAACAATTTGCAATCTGTCTTGTTGTCCAAAAGAATACGTGGTATTTAATATACTTGTAATATATTTCACAAAAATGTCAATGTAACTTTACCTTTTGGACAGCAAACTCTCTGAATGCAAATTCTAACTCAAGGTATAGTGAATGTTTTCAAAGGTCCAGAAGTTGAGTTTTAACAGTCTGTAAAGACTGACATTCTCTTTTTCTTTCCCACAGCTGGACCATATAGTGGTTTAGGCGAAGTCATCCATCGAGAGAGTGTTCCAATGCACACATTTGCCAAGTATCTCTTCACCTCTCTCCTACCTCATGATGCTGAATTGGCATACAAAACTGCACTGAGAGCCATGCGGTATGTATTCATAAGTCATCTAGAAAGAGTACAAGTAGCAGTTTGGAAAAGGAGGAAAAGCTTGGTAATCAAGACCTGGTCTTTTTTCCCTAAAAGAAGCATCATTCCCTTTAAGGGGAAATTACTTTGGTTCTGTCATCTGTAAAAACTTTTCTGTAAAAGCAATCGATGTCTGATGATTATACTACAGTATAATAATTTATAAATGTACAATTAGTGTTTATCTATAACTGTAAAACAGCATTTGATGTTACAAAGCCTTCTAGAATTCCACGCTTGGGGCATATGGTTTTGTGTTAAACAACAGCTTTAGCACATATGTTCTCTTACTGATGTGGTGGTATGTGTGTGTGGTGGTAGGGACAAGGAAATGAGGAAAGAGGCATCTCATCAGCAGTCTCAGGATCATCTGCTATTTAGCAGATGATAGGACTATCTGTTCCACCAGTAGTTTTTATAAATTAACTCAATGATAGATGTGAAACCATATGGTGTGGTCTGAGCTAGTACTTTTTTCTTGTTCTTCATAACTAAGTAGTCTTGCATGCTTCGGGGTGAATGGTGGGATTTAAATGAAGTATGTCTTAAGACAACAAAATGTCTGGCTTGCATCCCATTTGTCTTCAGTAATCAGGGAAAAAGATATTTCTCAAGGAGTGCTCAGTGTGTATTTGCTTTATCTCAGGACAAGCCAGATCGTTAAGGGTGGCTAAGAAGGGCCTTCTGATGGAAGTTTCAAGGGTCTAAATGATCAGTGATAAATCTATGTTGTCCATATGCAGGGAAGAAACTGGTCCTATCTGGATTGTCTGATCGCTGTCAAGAACTTGTAGTAAATGATGCTTGACAAAGAATAGCCATAGCTGAATACTAAGTGTGATCAAGTCTCAGATTTAAAAAAAAAAAAGTATTGGGTTTTCCTGGTCATTATTATCAAGAATGATTGCACAGTGATTGAAGGACACACTATCCACATAAGTAGCATTTAGCTTCATCAGACAAGTTGTGTCCTAGTGGTTTGGAGGTGTGTATTCTAGAGATAGTTTCTCCAGAAAGCTAATTGGGGAGGAAATAATCCTGTGTTCAAAGGACTAAACAGGAGGGCATGCATAAGAACAAAACAGCTACTATCAGGTCGGGCCAAAGGTCTGCTTAGCCTGTTTGGTTTCTTTTTTGCCTCCAAGAGTGTCTAATAGTGGATTTTAGGGAAGGAGTCTAAGAAATATGAAGAGTGACCTTGCATACTTGCTTCTTATGATTAGAATTTTAGGAAATAGATTGAGAAGACAAAAGTGTGTTACTGATAAACTATTGAGAACATTCAAATGTATGATCAGAAAGCTGTTGGGACCATCTAGGTACACTCCTTTTCTTTCATTGCAAGTTAAGTGCATCAATAACCCTGGTCATACCAGATCAGCAACATAGTACAAGATGTGTGATGGGGTTTTTTTGCTTTTTGTTTTTGTTTGGGGTTTTTTTAAAAGAAAAAAAGATCAATTTTCTACAGTAGACTTGTGTCCTTGTATTTAATTTCAGTCATTACCTTAAAGTGTTTCTCAGCGATTGCTTGTGGAATGTTTTCATCCTTATCTAAACTACCGAAACCACGTTGAAAATCTGGAATATACATCTATCAGCAGCTTTGCACAGTGTGCTGAATGCTTCAGTGAACATGATGGCAGCATGCCATTCCTCTTGAAGAAGGATTTGGGCTTTCCCCAGAAACAAATCATAACTGAAAATTTATTTTCAGGAAGTTTCCTTTCTCAATTGGAAAAACAAGATGAAAGATACAAATGATGAAATCTCTAGTTGATCATGGGGAGCTCCAGCCATCTTTTGGCATGAAGCTGCCATTAGCCAAAGAAGTTGCTTCTCAAACAGACCAGTATAAGAAAGAATTGTCTGTTTCCATCTAGTAAAATCACAGGAGACATCAGCATAATCAGGGCTGTTCTACATCGCTCTTTTGACATTACTTTATAAGGCAGATGTTCAGCTTTATACATATATATTATATTTTTTATGTATTTGGCACTCTAGAAACGTGGAGTGCTATCTTGAACTGTGGTGATGCCAAATGAAGACACTTTCTATTACATGTCTGTCTGCATTCCTTGGCACTTCTCAGAAATTCTCATAAAGAAGATCGATTACTCTTTCCATTCACACCAAAGTGATAGTTCTGTGTGCAAAGCATTCCTGATAGAAAACAAATGAAAAACTAAAACTAAACATTGCTTTGAGAGGGGGAAAGAAGAAAGCAAACATAAAATTTGAATGTCTGTCTCATGTTTGTGAGATGGAATGGATCAGAAGAGGGAAATTTGAGCATCCCTTCCTCTATGGAATGGGTAAAATATTTCCACATAGAAATCTGTGTAGTTGCTCATGCTTTTAGAAGTGGAGTATATCTTTCTTCACCTGAACATTTATCACAGAATCACAGAATCATTACGGTTGGAAAGGACCCTCAAGATCATCTAGTCCAACCGATAGCCCTACACTACTCTTATCCCTAAATCATCCCCTGAAGAAACACATCTATCCTCTTCTTAAAAACCTCCAGAGATGGTGACTCCACCACCTCCCTGGGCAGCCTATTCCAATAGTTAACTTCCCAAGTTAACTTCCCAAGACTGCAACTAGTTGCTCTCCAGACATAAGTGTTTAATGTCAGTCTACAAAAGTCATTGACCCATGATCACAACTCTAGAGTATTTTGCCTCTCTGTATTCAAAATCATCTGTTGCTGTTTCGTTATTTTTTTAATCCTCTTTTATTGTGTGGAACACAATATGAAATTGGTGGAAGCTGAGACCATAAGACCTTTCATGGATGCACCTCAAGTCTCCAAGGACAGAGTGTGCTATCCTTGATGGTCACTTCAGTCTACAGTTCTCTGCTTGCAGCAATGAAACATATGGAGTAGAGCCTTGGAGAATGTGGATCTGTGGTGACCTACTTAATTGCTCACTTAAATTCTGAACTTGAATGTTTGGCTGATCCCTCGTTAAGCCTGAATTTCAACCCAGGCTTTGGGAGTCAGACTTTAATGGTGATTAAAAATCACAAAGTAGCTTTTCTAAAATCTAGCTAAATAATTGATGTTTGAAAGGGGAAAAAAGTAAAGAATGCTAGATCTGCTTGTGCTTGTTATGATGTTCCCTAATCTTGCCGAAATTGCATGAAACCCACCAATTCACAACAGCATTTCATTTCACAGCAAAGGAGCACAGAAGCTGTCAATGAAATTAACAAAAAATTTCCCCAAAACAGCCTCTTCCTTTCATGTTCTTCATCTATTTACTGTTACTTATAACCTAATAATCCTTTTTTGCATTATGTAGTTGGAATTTTTCCTGTTTGTTGAAACCATTGTATAATGCATCTGAATAATTTATATGTATTTTATTTTTATGTATATAAAGAGGTATCTCAATGGTTTGTATCGATTTCAGTTGATACAAATCTAAAGGGAAGTCTCTTTTTTTCATATTAACATGCACATTTTCAGATGTTGGTAGACTAGAGTTTAAAGACTTTAAAAAGTAGTTCATATTTGAACATTAAAATGTCCTTTTTGGTATGTCTGAATTTATTGCAAGGTCAAAATCCAAATGACTTGTTGAATATCCCTCTCCCTTATATTAAGCATTTACAGTTAAAGAAAGTATATTCCAAATACTGAAAAATATTTACATGTTCTTAGTACGATGGAGAGCTACTCCACTTTCCTTCCTGAGGGCTGTGGTTCAAAGGACTGAAACAAGGCAGGGGAAAAAAGCTTCAACTCTATGGATGATGCAAAAAGTCTCTGCTGCATGGCTAATGGATGGCTTAATTGTCCTGTGAATTTCTGCAGATGCCCACTGATGTAGGCAAGTTTGGCAAGTCAACTTTTAAGATTCCCCAAGAAGAGAAGCAGTTTTCCAATATCTTTATACTCCAAACCGCACATTTCATAAACAAGATCAAGTGTTCCTGAAGCTTTAGTTTTACTTATGAGTAACCTAATATAATAATGATTTAATGAAAGAGGATTTCTTCCTTATTTCAGGTTGCCAGTATTGGAATCTATGGCTCCTTCGGGAGATATGTCCCACCCACACCACTTTGCATCTGTTGTCCCAGACCGCTATCCCCGCTGGTTCACCCTAAGTCACATTGAATCCCAGCAATGTGAGCTGGCATCGACCATGCTAACAGCAGCCAAAGGTACATTGCTGTCAGTTACATACTCAAATAAATGTATACTTTTAATATTGCATGGAATAAACAAATTATAAAACTTGTGTTTAGGAATACAAATCACAGTCTGACAGAAGCTTGAAATGGGAACAAAAACCAGAACTGAAGTAAACCTGTCAATTTTCTAACAAAGTGGTTAAACTAGCTAGATGGTAGCCAGATTGGCTTGATTTGAGGCTGATGAGATGGCTTTTTGTTCTTCTGACACACGATATAGACTGTGAAACCCAGGAGTGGGACAAATCACTTCTAAAATTCACAAATCAGGGTGACGTTTGGCCATGTACTACACTAACACCATCAGACACTAGAGGAGTTTGTGCTGTCTTGTATCTTTTGTTCATGTGATTTAATTATGGAAGGTTTATAAAAAACAAGATGTGTATAACTGAAACATCATAGTATTGTGTAGCAATGGCAAGCTCAATTATGCATCTCTGGATGATTTGGGAGCTTGTTCTGTTTTGGTGATTCTATTTACACCTTGCAGGTGATGTTCAGAGGCTGGAAACAGTGTTAGAATCAGTCCAGAAAAATATCCACTCCTCATCACACATCTTCAAACTTGCCCAGGATGCATTTAAAATAGCGACACTCATGGACAGCTTGCCAGACATCACTCTTCTGAAAGTTTCTCTCGAGTTGGGCCTTCAGGTATTTCCCTCATTCATTATTACTACAGTAGAAGACAGGAATTTGACCATGTGTTAGTGAGTACAGCTCTTTGAGTCACTGAGGACCATACCCTCTTTGGGCTCTGTCTAGAACTTTTAGATTCTGTTTTCTGATGTAAAGCACAGTTGACTGGTAAACATAGGGCAAAGGTCTGTGCAGCCCCTTTGTGCCATTCAAGTGGAAGAGAGAGCTGGGAGCAGCCAGCAGCAGGGCACTCCCTTCTTCAGGGGTGAGAGAGGACCAATGCAATGGGTTCAGGAGTATATGTAGGGATGGTTAGAGAGCAAAATTATTATGCAGAAATTCACTTTTGCAGATCTTTTGCATAGCCTTGAGGGGTTTCTTATAATTCCTCCCGTTCTTCCCTTCTTTTGCCTCAAATGAGATTTGGTAGGTGCTTGCTAAATTACTAGAGAAACCCAAGGTCAAACATAATGATCTGTTTCTAAGGCAGACTGTGCTAACAGCAGCCCTTTCACCTTCTTCATCAAATCCTGCACTCCACAAGCTGTGGGATGATAGAGTCATAGAATAATTATGTTTGGAAAAGATCTCTCAGATCGAGTCCAGCTGTTCACCCAACACTACCATGCTCACTAAACCATATCCCCAAGCACCATATCTACACGGTTTTTGAGCTCTTCCAGGGATGGTGATTCCACCACCTCCCTGGGCAGCCTGTTCCAATGCCTGATAACCCTCTCAGTGAAGAAATTCTTCCTAATATCCAATCTGAACCTCCCCTAGCACAACTTGAAGCTATTTCCTCTTGTCCTATTGTTTGTTACTTGGGAGAAGAGACCTAGCCCCACCTTACTACAACCTCCTTTCAGGTAGATGTAGAGAGTGAGAAGGTCCCCCTTGAACCTCCTCTTCTCCAGACTAAACAACCCCAGTTCCTTCAGTTCCCAACATAAGAATTGTGCTCTAGACCCTTCACCAACTCTGTTGCCCTTTTTTGTACACCCTCCAACACCTCAGTGTCCTCCCTGTAGTTAGGGGCCCAAAAGTGAACACAATACTCAAGGTGCAGCCTCACCAATGCCAAGTACAGGGGGACAATCACCTCCCTAGTCAAGCTGGCCACACTATTTCTGATACAAGCCAGGGTGCTTTTGGCCTTCTTAGCCAACTGGGCACGCTGCTGGCTCATGTTCAGCTGGCTGTTGACCAAAACACCTAGGTCCTTTTCTTCCGAGTAGCTTTCAGCCACTCAGCTCCAAGCCTGTAGCATTGCATGGGGTTGTTGTGGCCAAAATGCAGGACTCAGCACTTGGCCTTGTTGAACCTCAGCCCATCAATCCAGTCTGTCTAGAACCCTCTGTAGAGCCTTCCTACCCTCAAGCAGATCAACACTTCCACCCAACTTGGTGTCATCTGCAAACTTACTGAGGGTGCACTCAATCCCCACATCCTGATCATCAATAAAGATATTAAACAGGACTGGTCCCAATATTGAACCCAGAGGAACACCACTGGTGACTGGCTGCCAACTGGATTTAACTCCATTCACCACCACTCTTTGAGCTTGGTCATCCAGCCAGTTTCTAACCCAGCGGAGAGTATGTCCATACAAGCCACGTGCAGCCAGTTTCTCCAGGAGAATACTGTGGGAGACAGTGTCAAAGGCTTTACTGAAGTCTAGGTAGACTACATCCACAGCCATTCCCTCATTCACCCAGCAGGAGAAATAACATGGGAGGCAATAACTGAAAAATTATTTAAAATATGGGCACTGCAATCAGAGCTTAAAGTTCTTTTTCTATGATTCTGGTGGTTTTATGATGGAACTTATTTGCAGGGACTCCTTGTTCAGAGGGAGAAATCATCACTATAACTTGCTAATAATATCTGGATATACCTGGAAGTGCGTGTATATATATATATATATATCTTTACAGCATAAGTTATACCATCTAAGGAGTCTTTCTGCTGTTCCTTTTGCAACCGCTCATGCCTATCTCGTATTGGCCTTTTTAGCCACCAAGGCGCTTGCAACAAACGTGGGTAGAGCCCTTCCCAAATCTTCGTTCGTGAAGCCTAGCCACGACAGCATAAGCAGCCAATCAAATAACAGTACACTAACTCTTGTCTGTCAATGAAAAAAAATTAATATGGGAGAAAAATTAGATGGGTTAGTTTGCCCGACAAGAATTGACAACTTTGCATTTTAAAGACTAGCATACATAGAAAGAGGAGACAATATAATTTAATTTGAATAATTGGTAATTGGTTGGGCTTTTCTGTTGTTTTTTTGGGGGGGTGTTGTTTTGGTTTTTTTTTTCTTCTCCCCAAGTAAAAGTTTCTTCTCTAGCCTTGAAAGAGCTGCAGCTGGAGTTACTCTCTGTATGCTTTTTAAGATAGCTGAGAAGTATTTGTCAAGTCTTTTGACATATCAGCTAAAAAGAGGTAACAGAGTGGAGAGGTCAAGAGGCTGTCATTTTGAACCTCAGTGTATTTGAATACCTTAAGTCCCTAATTGTTAGTATATTGTTTTGATTTTGCAATAAGATTAATTTGTATTTTGTTTGTGTTGTTTTAATAGGTGATGAGGATGACACTGTCAACACTGAATTGGCGACGGCGGGAAATGGTGAGGTGGCTGGTAACATGTGCAACAGAAATAGGTATGTTCTGAGATGCTTCTCAAGGGCTCCTGACTTTTTGTCAGCTAATCTTACAGGGCTTCATCTTGTTTATCAACACCCAGGCTCTGCAAACATTTCCCGCTTTCTGATCATCTATAAAATCCCTTTGGTTAAAAGACATTAATAATGGCAATGATGAGTGGACTTCTTGAGCATGTGATAGAATAGACACAGGCCAAGTGAGACAATAGCTGAGTAATGCAGTGTGACTTCTTTCCCCTGCAAGGTAGAGATGTGTATAGCCTTATGGGAAATACCCCAGATTTCCCCTTGTCCCTTCCATGTTGGATTTGGGTCTGAGGCTGCAGCAGAGAAAAGGCTTGTGGTTGTGGGCTGTTACACTGTGCTGCAACTTTGCTTGCCCTGAAAGGTGAAGCTCCAAAAGACTGTCGAGAGCACTATCTGGTCAGCTGTGGGGAAGAGGAGCCAGAAAGCAGGTGAATGAAATGCTGATGATGCCTCCCACTGTGTGGCAGACAAGATCTCATGAAGGGGTTCTCATTGCTTGTTTAATTTTTTTTGTTTGTTTCTTTTAAGCCCCTGGGCAAATCCAAGCTTAGAGCGTAATGCATCTTTGTTATGTGGCAATGACATTGTGCAAGCCTCTTCTCTTCACTGGAAAGCAAACCAAACACTAATACACCCATACTTAAGGTGGGAGCAGAACCAGCCTCATACTTAGAGAATAGCAATGAGAGAATAATGCACTCAGCAGGACATTATATTCATTTCTGGGCTTTGCCATCAATTTCTTGTATCTTGATGAGATGTCCCTTAGCTTCTGTATTCCAGTTTGCTATCTGCAAGATGAGGATACAGAATCTGAAAGTGAAGATGAGGGCATTAAAAACTGTGTAGCTATAAAAAAGAAAGAAAATAAAATCAGCAGCTGTGGTAGTGAGAACAATATAAGTACTATGATAAGGGAGCAATTTTAATTGTCACTAAAGGTATTTTTGGAAAATATGCTTCCCTACTGCATTTACTCCTTTCTCATACATCTGAGTTGGATTGTATCACATAGATGCTTCTTGAGTTTCAGAACTTCAAATGATTGCTGCTGTTTATTCTCTGGATTAGTTTCTTGTTTATTTTATGCTTAACTGGGAAATTAATGTTTTCAGTAGCATGGGAAAATATAGCTTGCCTTTGTATGCCCTCAGCCAGAAAATGGTTTGTGTCTGAAAATTTTCATGAATGCTCGTTTTATTTTTTTTATATCTTTGCTAAAGTAATTATTAATGAGGCTATCTTGCAGATATTAGTGCCTGGGTATTATTTTGTGCATATACATATTGGCAAATAAAATTATGGTTTTAATACTGTTTTGAATTAGTTTACATATTCTAATAGAAGTATCACATAAAGAACCTTTAATGTCACGCAAAGTACTCTTGAGGCTTTTGTCTTCTTGGCCAACTGGGCACACTGCTGGCTCA
>VWZX01009540.1:0-23634 GCA_013399015.1 Galbula dea
TAAAACTCATACCATTGGCCTCTGCCCATCGATCCAGGGAGCTTTCTTCTCATATTACTTTGAATATTGTAAGTGGCTCCAGCAGTTTAAGCAAACAGCAATTACATGAGGAGATTTTTCAGTGTGATCTTGTTTATTTAATGCTGAACTGAATGGCAAAAGACCTTAGAACATCAGCTCAACAGTTGACTTCTGTGGCTGTAACACAGTCACTCCACGCCATTGTGCCTTTTTTTTTTCCCACTGTTTAGGAACAGTGGTTTTTGACTTCCCCTCAAATAACATAAAGAGAGAAAGATGGAAAAACATGTGAAGTGTAAAACTTGTATCTGTTTTAAGGGATTTTAGAAGTCTCCAAATTTCTTTGGTATTAACAGTACCTTTCCATTGTTGCCACGGAGTGAAACGATTCGAAGAATTACTAACGAACGTTGAATTCTTTTTGAAAGCAGAGTTTACTGTGTGTTTCTTATCACTATTTGGAAATGTTACAAGTGAACACATTTGATTCACTCAATTTACCTTTTTAAAAGTAAGAAATATCCAGCTGTGGAAGTTTTTACTTGAAATGGAATAATACTCTGCTTTCAGTTTCCTAAGCCTGTCAACTTTACAGGTTTAGCAGGAGTTTCCTGTTATTCAGTCTTGCCACATCAAGATATACTATTCCATTAGTATGCTGCACTTTTGTTTGGATTGCCAATTTTTCTGCAGATACTTTCAAAATACCTGTTTTAGCCAGATACTGTTTCGTTCATTCTGTTCAGTAACCAAGAATTTCCTCCATTTTTTTTCAGTATCTTTGGAAATTAAAAGTTTAACAGTGTATCCTGGATTTTTTTTTCCTTTTTTTTCTAATGACTGTGCAATGGACAATCGATAGGAAGTGCAAGGTTCAGATTCTTTAAGTAACCACTAAACCATGTGGTATAGAATCATAGAATCATTATGGTTGGAAATATACTAATTCTGCTTGCCACTGACCCCAGGAGAGCTATTGGCCTGTGGGGCTTTAAATTCCAGTTTGGTTTCTGATCTTAGTTAAAGGAGCTACAGATGTGTCTTAGGTTTACCTAATGTTGATTTTCCAAAGCAAGAATCATGTTTGCTCCAGCAGTGTGTAGATACAGTTGTGAGTTACATTATATGATACACAGTTTTGATGAATGACCATACAATGCAGTCCTGAATTACTTTCTCTGCAGGAAAAGAGGCAGAACTCTTCTCTCTGCTTTCATAGGTGTTCTTTACTAAAGTGTATCCTGCAGTATGGAAAATTTGAAATTACCCTTAGTTACCTGTAAGACTAAACAGCAGATTGTTTGGGTTTTAATTATTGGAGGTGCCTTTTTTTTTTTAAACATGTATATGCATACATCATAGAATGGCCCAGGTTGGAAGGGACCTTAAAGATTATCTACTTCATCACCTTCCCTTCTGAATAGTAACTTGGGAAAGATAACTTTGCAGATGTCAGTTACATGCATATTGTGCTGTTCTTTGTATTCTGAATTGCCTCCTGGATTCATTTTTACTTTCAAGCAGAGGATTCGGTGTTTGAGAATCTTCTAAATGTCAGCTTGTTACAGGCGGATGGTACAATTTAGCTTGGCTGTTCTCCCACCTATACTGAGCAAATGCTGCTCAGTGATGCTGTTAACTGCTGGGATGCGTCTTTCTGATGCAGTGTTCTTAAATTTTGGAGATACTGTGGTCTATTAGTGCTATGGATTACTTGAATTAATAAAAGGGTTCTACTAGGCTGATGAATGCTTAAGCCCTGACAGGTCAATAGATCATCAGTACATACCCATGGGGTTTAAGTGACCAGTAACTGAAAATTGATTCCAACCTTGCAAACATAGCAGAATTCAGCTAAGTTTTTTAGTGCAGTTATTATTTCAGTAGTTGTGGTTATATGAGCATGGAATGCCTTAAGTGGCTTTGCAGTTCTAACTGGAGAGGCTATTTTGCGGATTTTTCTTTCTAGACTGGATTTTATGTTAGTGAAATAAGTAACTATTTCATAGCATAGATGCAGTAATAGACAACTGCAAGGGATTTATTCTGTTGTAGCTCATGTCATAAAGACATCTTATGAATAGAAAAGTAAGCCTAAAGGAAGATGAGAAAAGGATTTTTCTTTATATTTATTTATTTATTTAAAGAAGATGACATTTGAAGTTGGCTACTTCTCAGTAATTTTTCCCATCTTTGCCACTATAGTAAAATTTTTGATGTTACAGTTTATTATTATTTAGTTCTGACTAAAAAAAATACTGAAATATGGTAAACTTTGATAAGTAACAAAATCAGCAGTAATGCTGCTGCTGTATTGCTTTTTCAAATTTGGTGTCATTTTACTATGTGACCTGTTCTTTGAAATCTGCATGTTATTTGTTTTCTTTCAGGTGATGATATTTGAACTTGCCAACCATGTACAGTCATTTCTCAGTGAGTATAATAAACCACCTTCCAAGTCTTTTCATGAAGAAATGCTAAAAAATCATCAAAAAGAACAAGAAAGACTGGCTCAGGAGGAGTTGCGGCGGGCACAGGAAGTTAGGAGAAGAGAAGAACAAGAGGTAAGAGAAATTTAGATTGTGACTAACCCCAGTTTAATGAAATTAAATTGATTTTGTAAATCGTCCTGCATAGCAGTGGGTTTTAGTGCGTTGATAACTTTTCAGGCTTATCTGTATGAGTTGACCAGTATGTGCTATATGAATGATCTGCAGCTGCAACAGTAATATTTTAATGATGTGTTTTTAACCCAGAGATATATTTATGCCTGAAACAAATATAAATACTGATTTCTGATCCTATGAAAGTCACTTGCAAAGAGGACCCTATACAGAAGTGTAAGCAAATGTATACATTAAGTGTGTTCCATCTTAAACTAGGAAATGTTAGCCAGACAGATAGGTAATTGTACCCTTCTTCATTTGTAGGTTGACTTGAATGTTCACTATGACAGAGTTTTATCTATTTTATCTAGAGACGCTTTGACCCCACATACAATCTTGACTAGAAACAAAGGGATTCATTTAAGTCTCACAAAGACTAGTGTTGTGTAGTCAGAGTAACTCATTTTTGGAAGAATACTTCAACGTATTCCTCTGTCTTTTCTGTGTAAAACTTTGTTGCTGGGGCCTGTCAATGGAAGCAATTTTCTTTTGTCTACAGCTCCGTTCTCCTATATCACACAATTAATTCTTTTAACTTCCACAGGAGAGCTAATTTGGCCTCTACTTTTTAATTCTTGGGAGATGCATAAAAAACATCAGCATCATATCTGCCTTTCAGTTTTTATAACCTAGGTGAGATTAGCAGTTGCATTGCATGTACTGTTGCGTCTCTAACACCACCAAAATTCATTTCAGCAACGTGAAATCCTTCATGAGATTCAGAGAAGGGAGGAAGAGAAAAGAGAAGAAAGAAAAAAGAAAGAGATTGCCAAACAGGTATTCTTTCTAAACAGGCATGCCAAAGCCATTGCAGTAACTTCATCCCAGTATGGTAGCATATGCTTAAATAAAAATTTGAGAGATTTACATGACTAAATTGTCTTGGGTATCTTTTCTCATGCAGTGTCTCTAATAAATACATGTTACAGTAGGTTCTGGATTATATGGGGTTTATTTCTGGAATAAAATAAATTGCAAGAAAGGATAGTTAATGTATTAGCATCTTAAGTTTACTGACATGGATATTTTCAGACATAGAAAAAAGCTAGTATATTAATGTTTCCGGTTTCACTGTAAAGGATCTTTACATTCTTGCCTGTGGACAGTACTGACTTGTACTTTCTGAATGTTGGCACTTCTTCCTCAGCCTCATATGTACATTTGTTATCAAAACCTATTTCTCCTGGGATTTGAGTGACTTTATGGAATAATAGTCAAACACTCTTATATTTTAAGGACAGGAACAGTTTCTGTACTGATTTGGTGTTTTACTGATTTATAGGAACGTTTGGAAATAGCTGCTTTGACAAGTCAAGAAAATTCTCACAAGAGAGATACTGCAGGACATAGGGTTGCTCCCAGTTTAAATGGGAGCTGTTCAGAACATGGAGCGAATAATAAACACCGACCAAACTCAGCTGGACGTTCAAAGTATGTCAGTTTGCACATGTATTTTTTTTCTCCAAACACTAGATTCAAAGAGAAATTTGAAGGCAAGAGAGTGATGTGTCATGTTGCTCAGTTCTTCGTTTTGTCTCCAAGCCTCCCTCTGCCCTCCCATTCCTTCCGCTCTTGGTTTGGCATGGTTTAACTAATTCTTGTGCTATGAATAACTTGGGAACTTTCCAATTAAGAGAGTAGCTTGGCCCTTAGTTTCACTTAGAATGTATTTGGCAACCATTGGAAAGTATATTCAGAGCTTGCTTAGTTTCTTAGAAGTATGCAATATGTTGGCAGTTACAGAACAAAATGATTTTAAATCGGTTAATGAAGGTTTTGGAATAGTACAATAAATTAAAGCTTATATTAATCTCAAAACATTTGCTATAAAGACATACCCCTGTTGGAGGATTGGATAATGCTGATTGTATTTGCAGAGCTACTTACTGGAGGGAAGATAGAGTTAGTGGAGGGTTCTTTTGCTGGTACATAGCTTCTCTGGTTTAGGACTGTGTGGGTTTTTTGTTTCTTCTGTTTTTGTTTATTTGTTTTAGTCCCACCCCCCATCTTTCTTATTCATAGCTGATATAATTGTCAAGGACAGTGGAGATATCCTGGTATTAATTTCCCTAGTTTTTATTCCAGTTATGCCAATGACTTGTTAAATGGACTGTTCTTTTAATGGAAATAGTGTATTCCTGTTTTTTTTCTTGTCTGTAGAATTCATAATTGTTTTCATATTATTTGTCAGCAACACTAGATACCTGAAGCAGAAGTTCTTCTTTGATCTGTCCTGCTTTGACTCTTGCTGATATCTCTTCCCTTTGCCTATCTCAAGTCATATTTGTTTGATAGTACATGAATGCCTCTTCCTATGTTCTTGCTAGTCTTGTATAAGAAAACAAGACACAGTCTCTTTGAATTGAGTGGATATTATCATTGGATGAAAAGTCTCTGAAAGCTAATCCTCTTGCAGAATTGGTATCTTCAGGGACTAGGTACTGCAACAGTGCTATCTTTTTGCTGGAGAAAAATGTTCTGTTCACATTGCAGACGAGAACGCCAGTTTTCTGTTGGTAATAACAAGGAGTCCCCTGGAAATTATGAAGTTTTGAACTTCAGCACAAGTGGTGCTGGACAACTTACTGTCCATAAAGGAAAATGTCTAGGTAAGCAAAATTTCAACTGCAGCTTGAAATTCTGGGTTTTGGGGTTTAGTTTCTTCAGAAGATGAACACTGTTTACAGACACAAGCAGCAAGGTCAGAGAGAATATTGTTGTGGATTGTGAAATGTGAGAGTCAAGAGTGGGAGAGAGTAATAGGAAAAGATACTTCGTAATTAATGTATTTTCCCAGGACAATTTTAAGTAAAAATTTGCTTCTGCAGGTAATTACATAACTGAATAGCCATATAAAAACCTCCACCTTCTTGACATTTTATATTCTCTGTATAACTAAAATAACATAGAAAGCTATTTGCTTTTAACTAGCTAGTTTGTCAGCTACACATGGCTACCAAACCAGAAGTAATTTAGCTTTCAGTAACATGTGAAACCAGTGATAAGCACAGGGTTAGAAATGTGTACTTACTCCCCTTCCATTGCTGCTGATAGCAATGGCATAAGACCAGAGGTTTTAGCAAAAACATAAATACAGGCAAGGACGGGAGACTTACAGAGCTGGAAGGTCCCCTTGAAGTGCCCATCTTAATGGGTCATCAGGTGTTTTCATTGTTTTCAGCATGCATACCCAGCAGTAGGATGAAGAACCTGAAAGTCTCTGGAGAAAGAGAATTTTATTATTTTGCAGTTTGAGGATGAACAGTTATGTTTCTGTGTGTAGAACCTGTCATTTGCTCATCAGGAAGAACGTTTTATTAAAACATGAAGTTCTTCAAAATGTGGAGCAATATTTTGCTTTTTCTTTAATTTGCCTGCTGCTGCGTAGCGTTCGGTCTCATCAGACCTGTTGTTTTCCATACCTACCATAAAGGTATGGCTCTTGTTTAGTTGTAAGTAGGTTCATGCTCCTGAAATTGTAGGAAGCAGGTTTTCTGGTGTTTATTTAGTGCTTGCAGGTGCTGTTGTTGAGTCCTTAAACAAAGGAAGCCCTTTTCATCGCTTTATGTATAGGCAAGGATGAACAGCTTGGTAAATCAGTCTACAATGCCTTGGAAATCCACAGTGGAGAGTTCGTTTTAATATATGAGTGGGTTCTGCACTGGCAAAAAAAGATGGGAAGATTTCTTACAACACATGAAATAGAAAAGATTGAGAAGTCTAAGAAACAGGTAATGCTCAAATTTTGCATAATAAAGGTTAGGTGGGGTTCAGTGCTTTCCTTGAGGCTGCTGTTTATATTCAACTTGAGAGCATGGTGTTGAGCCTGAAAATGCTAGCATTCAGCGGATCTGCACCACAGATGGTGATGGGTGTGTTGGGATATTCAGGAGTTCATTTACAATAACATAAATGCAAGAAAGTGTATTTATAAGGATGTATAAGTAATGTAATATTGTTATTCTGAAGAAAGAGGGAATCAAGCTTACCTATCAAGTTGTTCTTACCCCTTGTGTACAGTATTTCCTTTTTCAGAAAAGGATGAGAATGTCATATTTTACACATATTTTGTATATTTTTTTATCTTGTGGTAGTGTTATGTTCATGAGATATGACACAATGCATGTTATGTTGTGTTTCTCTAACAGCTTCAGGGTGCAGAAACAGAGTTCAGCTCACTGACGAAGCTAAGTCACCCAAACATAGTACATTATAAATGTATGAACCTTAAAGAACGGGACGATTCAATTGTGGTGGACATTTTAGTGGAGCACATAAGTGGCTGCAGCCTTTCTACATATTTACACAAAGAGACTCCAGTTCCAGTTGAGCAGTTGCGCCATTATGTGACCCAGATCTTGTCAGCTCTTGACTACTTGCACAATAATTCAGTAGTGCACAAAGTTCTTTGTGCGTCCAGTATCCTGGTAGATGCTGAAGGAAACGTCAAGGTGACAGACTACAGCATTTCCAAGCGCTTAGCTGATATCTGCAAAGCAGATGTCTTTGAGCAAACCAAAGTTCGTTTTAGTGAGGATGGTCTTCCCAGCAAACCTGGAAAAAAAGGAGATGTATGGAGTCTGGGCTTGCTTCTGCTTTCACTCAGCCAGGGCCAAATGACCAAGGAATATCCAGTTGCTGTTCCTACCAGTTTACCTGCTGACTTCCAAGATTTTCTGGAAAAGTATGTGTTGTGTTCCTGTATCTTTTTATCTTTGACTTCTTAAAAATATTTTCATTTTGAAGACTTGAACAGTTTTTTGAAAGAACAGCTTAAATGCCCCTGTGTTGCTAGTTACAGTCTTTAGATAGAGGTCTCTTACGGCTCAGGCTGCTAATCTGGGATTTGGGAGAACAGGTCTGGTGCTCTCTTTGCTCTGTCACCAACTTTGCCTGTGACTGTGGAGAAGTCATTTAGTCTGCCTTTGCTACTGATTCCCATCTGAATGATAAAGGTGATAATTGCTTAAATGTAAGGAGACTTCTTTGAACATTTAGGCCTGATATGGAATAGATCTTTAAACAGTTCTCTTCTTGGTTTGCTAACAGATGTGTTTGCTTGGAAGATAAGGAAAGATGGACTCCTCAGCAGTTGTTACAACATAGTTTTATAAACATTCCACGAATGAAAATACCTGTAGCTGAAGAAAATCTAGATGGTAAGAAACTTTGCTCTTTCCATATTCTGCTAAATAAGTGGACTATATGGCTGCAGTAACAGAAGAAATGAGCTATGCTAGAGCTTCACAAGGTTGCACAACCATTTTACATTAACTGACTTAAAAGCTAGCATGACTTTTAACTTCTGTATTCGTGACTAGTTGGGGTGGACTGACTGCTTTTATCTCATCAATAGAAGCTGATGCTTTAATTAAAACTATAAATTAATTCATGTGCTGCATGGTGTAAATGTCACGCTTGTCCTTGAAAGGTGCTATTCCAATGAGACTGCTTCCCTCATTAAATTCTTGTTAGAGTTGGTTCCTTTGTCCATCATAATTAATGTTAGTATTTAAAAACTGTGTATTAAGGTTTATTCTTGTACCAGAGCTGAAGTCTATGAAGCAGAGCACTTCTGTATTTCGGGTTTTAGTTGCACTTGAAGTTATTTAGGGTTTTTATCTTCTTCCTGATGCTTATCTGACAGTCCCTTGTGCCTTATTTCCATAACCCATACTAGCAGCGGTGGTGACTTTGATATCCTTGTTACAGATTCAGCAGGTATAGATTGCATCGAGACAGTAGTACCCAGCAGTCAGATATCCAGCGCTTCATTCTTCACAGAAACGCAAAGGCAGTTTTCACGCTACTACAATGAGTTTGAAGAGCTAAAATTACTTGGCAAAGGGGCTTTTGGAGCAGTCATCAAGGTATGGTATTAAAAATATTTCCCTCTGTGGAATCCTTTTTGGGGATTTTTTTGGTGTTTTTTTTCCTGAAGAAAATATATTCAGTGTTTGCGTGGTTTTATTTATTATCCTTTAGTGTGTTATGCCTGTCTTGTGGTTTTTATCTGGAATCGAATAGGCTGGTAAGTCTTTTGAGAGATTGGTGGGAGTTTGGAGAGAAGCCTGTCAGTATGGGGAAGCTTGCATTTGAATTGTAGTCATTTCCCAGGTGGAAAGAAAACTTCCTCTTCCGTGCAATTATTCTACCTCTCTCTCTATATTTATAAATATTTAATTTTAGATTTATTTGAATTTTGCAGGTCAGAAATAAGCTTGATGGTTGCTATTATGCTGTGAAACGTATCCGCGTAAACCCTGCCAGCAAGCAATTTCGGAGGATTAAGGGGGAAGTGACATTACTTTCCCGCTTGAACCATGAAAATATTGTGAGGTATTACAATGCTTGGATAGAAAAACATGAAAGTCCTGTTCCCACTGTGCCATCATCTGAAACAACTGAAGAGAAAAGAATATCCACCAAAGCTGGTCTCTTCATCCTTACCACTGAGGAGACAAATGATGTGGAAGCTAACGCTCCTCCTCCAGTTTTGACAAGTTCGGTGGAGTGGAGTACTTCGTGTGAGAGATCCTCCAGCAACAAATTCAGTGGAGCTGATCAGGAATCCAGTGATGAGGACGATGATGGTGATGGGGTGTTCTCACATTCGTTTTTGTAAGTACGCTTCATTAATGGCACTATAAGCAACATGGGCAGAGTTGAGTTTTCCAAGTTTGTGTCTCTTACCAATCTCACTTCTTTTGTCAGAGGTAGTTCACTGCATTTTCATTCTGTCCCTGGTTCAAAACCAGTGTATTTACCAGCAGTCACATAGCCAGGGGGAGAAAAATGTGTAGCTAAAAGCTGTCAGTATACAAGGAAAATTTTGGTTTAGGCATCTAGAAGTTTCTTACCATTTGTGTCAGAATGCATGACTGTTCATATGGTTGGACTGTCTCTTCTAGCCTTGAGAGTAAAGTTTCTAACAAACAACAACAGAAAAATATTACAAATCCTGAAAAATACCTTAATTGTCCTTTGTTTTTTATTTTGATTTTTATTAACATATTCCATACCCTCTGTGTAGGGAGTGGTTCTTTTATCTGTGGTGGTTTTTTGTTTAACCAAGTAAGTAAACTTGCCTCTCAGTTTTGTTTATAGGGCATAGAAATTAAATTTTACTGATGCAAATATATACATTCCCTTTAAGAGACTGGACTGTCAAGGGATGTGTTGCTTTGCAAACAGGACACTTTTTGGTTTTGCTTTTTTGTTTAAGGCATATAGAAGGTCTTGAAGCTTAGATTTTCTGTTTTTCTTATAAACAATTTCCAGTTTTCTTACAAAGTATTTCTTGGTACGCAAAACACCTGTATTTTTTCTCTTTCTCTTTTTTTGAGCAGGCCAACCACAGATTCTGAAAGTGAAATAATTTTTGATAACGAGGATGAAAACAGTAAAGGTCATACTCCAGTAAGTATAATGGCAAAGCTAGTGAAAATGAGAAGATCATAAAATAGTCTTTGAGAAGCAAACAGGTCATTTGGGAAGATTGTTTTAACTTCTAGTGAAAGTAAAGAACTACATAAAGTTATGTTCCATTTCATGTCCCATAGTGTTCATTGAGCTGAATGTGAGTTGCACTTTATAGTTGTGAGCCTGGTTATTGCAGGTTTGACACTTCATTATGTACATGATTTATCAGTTAACCGTATGGATTGCCTTACGTCATCTGAAATAAGTATTTCTGTTCTGCTTTTGGATTGTATCAGCCAATATAGTTGCTCATACTAGCTTCTTTTTGAAAGTGATGACAGTACATACTGCTAGCAGTCAGAAAGAGATGGGAGATCAGAATAATGTGTAAGGTTTTAGTTGATGTTAAGACTATTTTTTTTTTATCACAGCCCTTGCTGTGAACAGTCTGCGCACTATGCCACTAGAAAGCTAATGTACAGTTTTGTACAGCATCTAGAATCTGTCATTGGCAATCCTGATGATCTGTAAAATGCTTTTGTTAAAGCTTCATCTGCTTTCTCTTTGAGTTGTGGTGTACATAGGCCTGAAAAAGTTTTCAATACATAATTTAATAATATGGCAGTGCATGTTCGGGGTTTTTTCAAATGTGAAACACTTCAAGGTTTAGGTTTCATTCGGACCTTTTGCAGCATTTTTCCACCAATAGCTAATGATGGCCAAACGTTATCACTTTGAAACTGAGTTTTGGGTCACACCTGTTTTTCTACTTTGTTGTAATAACACTGCTTCTAAATAATGTCTATTATTTCACTCTTACTCAGACTTAGCCACAGAAGGTGAGTTCTCATCAGTGTGTTCAGCCATTAAAAAAATAATAGTATGTATAAAACTGACTCTGGACAGCTTCCTGAAGCTAACTAATCTGTTACTTTTATTGTGATAAAGGATGAAGAAGGCAATGAAAAGAATAGCCATGGAGGAGAAGACAATACGCCAGTCATCCAGACAGTGCATTACCTGTACATTCAGGTACAAACATGATTGTGTTTTCAGATAAGAGGATGCTGTTTATTTGAACCTTCAGAGATTAATTGCTGGTTTTCATGGGAAAAGTAATGATCTTTGAAAAATGCAAATGATAATAAGTGCAATGTTTTGGGGTTTTTTTGCAACCGATTGGTTTTCTGAAAGGCTTGGCTGGTGGAAGGTACTGATGCAGCACGTGAGGCTTGTTATGCCTTTCACAGCTCTATGGTTGTGCCTGGAGAGAGCAAAGTTTTCTGGTGCCATAGTTTATTGCTTGTGTATAAGTAAAGTTGGCGACTTCTGACCTAACCTTAGAACAGCCCAGCTAAACAACCTTTTTGAGTCTGTGGCTTCCAAAGCATTGTTTTGCTTTGTGCTTCTTGCTTGTTCAGAATATGCATCCCAATTCCCCTAACACTGTAGGTAGCGTTCTTGAGTTTGGTTATGGCGTTCATTCCCACTGTGGAGTTGAAGTGTACTGGGTTAACTTCCAGAGAGGAAGCTGCATTTCACAGGTGTGAAAGCTGACTCATTCTCTTTAAAGGGACTGTTTTATATATGCACTTTCTTTCAACAGGAGATAGTAATCTGCAAAACGATTTTATGTCCTGAACAGTAGGTACAAAATAAAATTTCTGCAGGTTTGCAACTGCAGACTTTACTGCTGCCAGCATCTCCTCCTGCTAGGAATTGTACTTTTCCTGGGAGAAGTCAGCTATCATAGCTAACTGTTCTGTAGTGATATGCAATTTTTTTATAACACACTTAGTCATAGAGCTTGTCTGGAAGGAAGATATAATTGAATAGAACTAGATTTTTAATAAGCTTGTTTGCATGTGTTATGTATATTTACAATTTAAGCAATTAAGACACCAAATAAAATAAAACCAGAGATTCTTTAAACTTTGGCTTACACATACATTATGGCTTGACTGATTCACCTTGTTCTTAACATTTTATGTTATAGAATATCCTACTCTACAAGCTCATACCATTGTCCCAGAAAATGGACTGGAACCCCTAAGTGAATGCATGTGTTCTAGCTAAAAGACAGCTGTTAGGAAAATTCCAAACAGCTGCATGCTTTGGTGATCGTGTTTACTCCTGAACCGTGCATTAATATGCACACACATACAAGTTTCTGATGGTCTCTGTTCTTGACAAAACTGCTCTTTCTTCCCTCTGTCCCCTGCATATGCACACCTGAAGATGGAGTATTGTGAGAAGAGCACATTAAGGGATACTATTGACCAAGGATTATGTGAAGACACCAATCGGCTTTGGAGGCTTTTCCGAGAAATTTTAGATGGGTTAGCTTACATCCATGAGAAGGTTAGTAAATACAACAGTTAGGACCTGTCCTTAATATTTATGTTAGGCCTCTTTCTGTATGGGTTTTTTCATATTCTATTTGATTTTGAATGTTTATTAGTCATGTTCATTCCTTGCCCTTTCCCTTATTAATCTGTTCTAGGGGTTTAAAGTATTTTGTCATAAACTTGGAATTTTATAATGAACCACCTCAGATTTTCCCCTTTGTCATAAAAATGTGACTGACTTCGAAAATGTTTCATTAGCTATCTGGTAACACTGAAAACTGTTTCTAGTTTCTGGGCTACAAACAAATTTGAAGTTAATCATCAGTGAATTAATGCAGATCTCCCAGTGTAATAAAAGTATGTAGTACGATTTTCCAGTCTATTATAAAGAGAGTTTTATTTTGAATTGTGTTTATTGTTTAATATTCTGTGGGTCTTAGCCTTTTTTTTTGTTGTTCTCCTGCTGTAACAGGGAATGATACACAGAGACTTGAAACCTGTGAACATTTTTTTAGATTCTGATGATCATGTCAAAATTGGTGATTTTGGTTTAGCTACAGATCATCCAGCAAATGCAGTAAGTACAGCTGAAATTAGATGAAAAAAACCTTGCACTTGGTGTTGTAATACCATGAAAAGTGAAAATAAAATATAAAAACATAGTGCTTATTGGACTTTATATTGTGAAGGCTATAAACTTTTTATTTCTGAAGTTCTAGAATTAAGCCATATACTGCCAACCAAAGCAGTAAGAAAAGCTAACAAGCTTTTCAAGTGCCATTTACAATATATGTCTGTTTTCCTCATTTCAGGTGGTCTCTAAACAAGAAGAAAATAACTCGGATAGTTCTGCTCTGTCTGACCCTTCAGGTTAGTTTACATTGTAGCTTCTTCTAAATAATTTTAAGCAAACACTTAAGTCCTGCAGTCTTGTATAGTCTGTTAGAACTTCCATTCATTCTTTGAAAATAAAAGAGGGGTGGGGGGTGGGGGGGGGCAGAAAACACTCACCAACTTTTGTGTAGATATATTGCTTACGATCTGGCAGTTTTGACTGTTCTCTAAAAATGAATTTGCTTCCAGTGCTAGCTGTCTGCCACAGATCAGTGCTTTTCTCGTGGTGAGGCATATAGAGATCCTGTATATCTGTTCCATTTGCACTTCTGTTCTCTTGCCTGTACAGGACAATTTCAAGGCTCTAGGGTTTTTTGTTTGGTTGCATATTTTTTTGGTTTTGTTTTTTACACCTTCTATAACAAGCTCAGTTTCCTGTTTTGAGAAAAATTTGGCACATTATGTATCTTAAGGTGAAGGTAATGGAAGTGAAATGTAGTATCATTTATGGAATGACATACTACAATTCTGTAAAGCAGTAGGTAAGTTTGGCTACTACAGGCAGAGACAGGTTCTTGACACGTGAAGGTAAAAACTGTTTTGTGAATTGTTCTCAAGCAATGAGGACTGCATTCCACCTGGATGAAATGAGGACAGATGCTTTTTTTCTTGACTTTGCTGCATTTCTCTCCCAGTTTCTTGAAACTAATACTCTCATCTTTTACCATGTAGGTAATTTGACAGGGATGGTTGGCACCGCGCTGTATGTCAGCCCAGAGGTCCAAGGAAGCACTAAGTCTACATACAATCAGGTATGATTACATTAGGGTAGACTTAATAAAAATGTAGCGCAGTTTAAGGTACCAGCTACAGTTAGGTCATTCCAGCTACAGAAACATGAATTCGAGGTGGAACAGGGTGTGACTGGACTGCTGTGAAAAGCAAGGGAATGAGAAGTACTCCTTTGAGAGGAGACCAAGGGTTAGAAGGATGTGTGCAGGTCAGTTTTTCTGTCTGTGCTGTGACCATCACTAGGTGTAAGCAACTTTCAAGTTGCAAGCAGGAAATCATGGAGAATCTTTATAAATTAAAAGGATAGAAATCTTACAGTCTTTAGTTAAGGTAAAATGTCATCATCAGAAGTATATATTGCTGTCCTTGTTTCCTATACTGTTATTTTGGGAGGCAGGGGTGGATTTTTTCATCAGAGAGGATCCTGTTTATACGCAGAGACTAAACTGAAATTCAAAGCAAGGATGTTTTCAAAGTGGAGTCCTTTATGTCATGGTAGCACTGTGATGATAGAAGACATTGAAGTCTACCAAATCTTAATGGATGGTGTCATTTAACAACAAACAAACCAACCCCCACTCCTCTCTCTGGCTGTAATATACTGTGAAATTTAACCAAAACTTCTTTTGTTTTGTTTTCTTTTTTTTTGTCTTCTGTTAGCTTCTTCAGAGCATTCACAGGTATTAAATTTAATTTTCTGGTTTGTTTTTTTTTTTCTCCCTCAGAAAGTGGATCTGTTCAGTCTAGGTATCATATTCTTTGAAATGTCTTACCATCCCATGAGTACTGCATCAGAAAGGATCTTTGTCCTTAGTCAGCTAAGACTGGTAAGTACAGAGATATAAAGGATACTGATTCTGTACATCAGGTAGTTTGTTGAGAGAAGTAAGGAGGTGCAAACATGTTTCCATAGGGAGTGCTTAAAAAAAAATTAAGAACTTTTTAAAGTATGTAATGAAAAGTGAAGAACAGTATTTGAGCTGGTACTGACATTGCCTTAAGGCACTGTGGATTCCCTAATAGTATTACCTTCAGTGTTCCATATGTGAAACGAATTTTTATGGTGCAAAACATCAGAGGTGTAAATGGCAGATAAAGACATCCTGACTTTAGTACAGCTAGGGTTAGACCTTGCATTAACCAGCTGTTGTGTGCCCTTAGTAAATTGTCATGATTATGGATTGTATCTTCATTGGACAAAACATCATAAAAGCATTTCAGTGACATTCTTTTCAGCTCTTTAGACTAAATATGCCATATGTAGTGGGTTGATTTTGTTGTGTTGTGGGTTGTGGTTTGTTTTGGTTTTTTTCGTTTTTTCCATTTAGTTTTAACCCATGGGCAATAAAAATTATAAGTTTCTCTGTTTAAATATCTAGAACTTAAAAATAAGACTAAACTGAGGAAGCTGGACTGGCTGTTGTAATTGAAATGTGTGTTTTGGTTTTGTTTTGCCTTCTTTTATAGCCCACTATTGTATTTCCTAAAGACTTTGATGAAGTCAAACATGCAAAGCAGGTAATTTTGAAGAAGTTTTAACTATTCCTTGTCAAGAAAGGCTAATTATCATTTTCCCCACTTAATTTTAAATTAGCAATCTCTGCCACGTTTGTGTTATGATGCAAGAGCACTATAAGAAAAAAAAATCTCAAAATAATAATGCTAAGTTAACGTAGAGATATACTTACTCACAAAATTCCCTGAGCACAGTCATAAAGAAGTGCAGTGTTCACTGGCATACCTTTTATGCTATGTGGGACAATTTTGACTTTTTAGACTCAAGACGAGTGGTAGCTATATTGTTTAACTCTTAACTTTAAGCTTTTGAAAGGAATTTCTGTCACAGAATAGAGAGAGGCGTGCAAGGTAGATTGACTGCTCTAAGTCTGAAAATTGCTGCCAAGAGCTCTTCTGCATACCTCCATGACAGTGAAATTAAAGGATAAGGAGCTGTGTAATCTTTTTGTGGACCATCTAGCTAACTTTTTCCTTGTGCTAGTGGATTCTTTTGTTGGAACACTAGCATTAGCTTTTTGTCTGATATGCCTGTGAAACAGCAGTCTGTCTCTTACAGTACCATAAAAATGTTTCCACCTTGTACAGTTTATAGAAATAGGCCAGGAAGATTCCCCCTTCTTTAACACCTGTAACTCTCAAATGTTTGTGATTATGTGTATGATTCTGCTTTCTTTTAACTTTGTTGATAAAGAGATGCCAGAGCTAGCATAACATGAAACAACAAAGGGTACTCCATATTTTGTCATCTCAGGAGGCATTCCTGATGGTTTTTTTGTTTTAATAATTTTTCTTCACATAACAAATAAATTATAATTTAATAAACAAAGAATATCCACCACAAAGATTCAGATCCTGCTTTTTGTGCCCCCTGTAGAGTCTCATAACTTTTTTTATTAAGGTGATGTGACTAAGAAACTTGTTGTAAATCCTGCTAATACATAAAATTTTTCTAAATTATAAAATTGTGATGCAATTTGTAGAGATCAGTTATTACCTGGCTCCTGAAGCATGATCCTGCAGCAAGACCAACAGCTGTGGAGCTGTTGAAAAGTGAACATCTTCCACCACCACAAATGGAAGAGTCTGAACTCCATGAAGTACTCCACCATACCTTAGCAAACGTGGATGGAAAGGCCTACCGGACTATGATGAGTCAGATATTTTCACAGCGTATATCTCCAGCTATAGACTATACCTATGACAGCGATATGCTGAAGGTTTGTAGGTGTTTAGGGTTTTTGTTTCTTGTGCTGGATTTAAAAAGCGAATTTATATGGGTAAACTATAACATGTTTGAGAAAACTGCATTATCTCTTAAATTAGCCTTCATGAGTTTCCATTTAAAGCTACAATCTGCACTATATGGGCTTGAATAATCACTTCCCATTTGAACCTTACGTTTATTCTTCAGTGAAGAAATGAGCAGTGTTTGATTGTAGCACCTAAAGCTTTAAGCATATGTCCTGATGGTTACTTTCTTTACTCTGACTTTCCGTCATATTAATGGTACTTGCATCTGATTGTCAGCAGAATGCATTGCCTCTGACTGTATTCTTCCCTTTCTAATCCTGGCAATCAAAGTACTCCTCAGTTTCTGAACTCTTAAATCTTTCTAAACCTAAAGAAATACAAGGTAACACATTATAATAATGCTTTGTATAGCTGTAGTTATTATGTAAGCATTACAATTACTGTTGTAGGAGGATGAGATAGCAGAAAGCTTACTGCCTGTATTACCTGGAATGATTGCCTATATTACATGTAGTATTCATGGCATATCAATTATATATGTACTTTTTATTTGTGATGGTTTCAGGGTAGTTTTTCTATTTGGGCAGCCAAGATACAGCAGCATGTATGTGAGATTGTCAGCCGGATATTTAAAAGACACGGTGGGTGTGTTTACATAAGTCATTCCTTTTTTGTGGTTGAATGTATTTAAGAGAATGAAATGGTTTTGTTGCTATCACATGAGTCAAAGTGTGTTCAGTAATTGCATAGCATTTGAATTTTTACACTGGTTTTTGCTGTTATTTGGGCATTCCATTAGTAGCTGTTAACTTCAAATCTGAATGATTTAAATTTTTTACAGAAAGAACAGTGAAAATCTTAATTATCTTCTAATGTTTGTGGTTGTTCTGTTAAGTCTATATGAGCCTTTAGAGGTAGGGAGTGTTACTTAAAATCTCGATCTGAGTATCAGGATGGTTCTATAGTGAAAGATCAAGCATCCATGTAATACAGAGTAGCCTCTCCGAATATAGCAGAATGAGAATGGCGTAAGAGCGAGCGTGGAAACAGAGCAAGTGATGCTGCTTTTAGCAACGGTTTGCTGTTCAGCAGCTTTCTGAAGCAGAGCTGGCGTCATGGTATTTGATAGTCTTTGATGTTTTTTCTTTCCACAACTATCTGTCAGTAGTAGCAGTATTTCCTTGAAGTTTTTGAGAGAGGAAGAAAATTTATGCACATGTTGTCACATTTGAAATGTTATAAATTGTATTGTTTATAATTGTTCATGATACTGTTTTACATAAAACCAGATAATTTTATAATAGAAACTGGAGATTTCCTCATTAAGCGTGATCAGGGCTTGGCAATACAAATTAGTGAGAAACTGATAAATGTGAAGTCAAATAAGGAAAAGTTACTCTTCCCTCCCCCCACTTAAAGACTGTCAGACTTTGGAAGGTGTTTGTCAGCATTTTAGAGGTTGGAATGTTTTTATTCCTTTGGAAAAAGGAAATGGAAGGTTTTGAATATATATTTTGCATTAGATTGTATCTGCTGTCTGTAATAGTTAGAATCCTTTCCTTGTATTTGGGGGTTGTTTTTTTCCTGATTTTAAAATGCTTACGTTGAAATGTGAGTAAAGCTTCTATAATAAAACATCTGTTTGAGAATCAGTAGAGAATTTAAAACAGTATTTTCCAGTGGTTAATAATATATTATTGTTAGTAGTAGGGTTTCAGTGGAGATTGGATTAATACAGAGGGGTGGTGGCAAAATATAGCCAAAAAACCTGAAAGGTATTATGAGATTTTTAAAGTGAACCATAAGCACGTTAGTACATTTTTCAAACACAGGATGCAACACATGGGAACAATGTTTGTTCTCTATGGAAGTGCCTCTAGGCCAAAACAGTACTACTGTTATCTGTGGAGTTTCTCACCTGCTTTGTATTCAAACTTAAGTGGAAAGTGGTGTTTGAAGAGGGGAGGGCAAGGTGAGGTTTCTGCTAGGGCTGTGGAATTGGCAGTTCTCTGTTTCTCTGTGGGCTGCCTGCTGAGCCCAAGAAGTGTGCAAGGCAGAATGTCAAAGTTTGATGACTTTCTTTAAACAGTGGCAGAGGAAATTCTATTAAGGACACTTAAAATAATGTAATTTTTAGAAGATGTTGGTTGAGATTATCATTCCCTGAAAGGTGGTTTGTGAGCTTGTAAAAAGCAGATGTTACTTCTGAAAAGGGAGATGATAGTATTGTGCTGGTTTCATGCAGGAGCCATCAAGCTGCATACTCCACTGCTAATGCCTCGAAACAAAAAACTCTACGAACATAACGAAGCTTCATATTTCATGGATCACAGTGGGATGCTGGTAATGCTTCCTTATGACCTCAGAGTAAGTAGTATGATCTGCAGGCAAAGCTGGGTTTGAAAAGTGCTGCAATGTTTGTGGATGCCTTTTATTCACTAGTCACAAATTTGATTCAGGCTTATACTTCTTCTGACTGCTGAAGCAGTGTATCTTTCAGTGTCAGTTCCTTTATTCCTTTGTGCTGTCCTCCTATCTTGGCAACTGGAGCCCTGATCATAGAGGGTAAAGAGAGACACATTCTGGATTTTTGGTTGTTTCCCCCCCACCTCTGCCCCAGGTGTCACTGTGGAATTTCTGTTGGTGGTGTATATGCAAAAGAGAAGACTTTTCTAATGACCAATGGAAATTCTAAAATTCACATCTGTTTTATAGAGACTGTGGGTAACTGCCTGTCCAGTTTTATGTTCCTCAAACAAATGGTGTCAAGGACCACTCTGCCCTTAGGAGGAATTGCTGCTTGTACAGTTCAAATTTTACTGCCTGGAATTCCTCCATCACTACTACCCAATTATATGAAATGTTGGCCTAATTAATTACCTTGCACTTAATTCAACACCTAAATGCTTTAAGTTATATTTTTTTGTTTATTATTGATGGTTAAAGATCCTGACTTTTCTATTCCCCATCACTAATTTGAGTTTGTCTCACCCTTCCTTTTCATGTCTAACACGATGCTATATAATATGATTCACAGTTAAGGGATTTGTCCAGGATCTACAAAATTGATTTTTCCATTGGAATTATGTGGTTTGGAAAATGTGCTGACCAAAGATGTATTAAAAATACTCCTTTCTTACATAAACAGCAAAATACCTACTTGTACATTGCCACATATTTGTAGTTGATTTACAATCCATTTTATGTGCATTAGGGCAATTAAGAAATGCCCTTGTGTTCCTCTCCAAGCTCTTCCAGAACTTGGCAGGGCAAGGGGGGGATGTTTTTATTTATAACTTGCAGCAAGGATGATTAGATTAATATTACTTGGCTATGGCAAATATTTATGGCATTATTACAGATTAGAGTACAAGAAGTTAACTGCACAGTCGTAAATCATCTCCAGTTTCAGAGGCTAGTCGGACTGAATGTTTTGTTTCAGCAGTTTTCTTGCGTTCTGTTTTTCAGATTCCTTTTGCAAGATTTGTAGCTAGAAACAACATAACCAACTTGAAAAGGTAAGGGACATGAGATGGCAGTTTGGACATGTGCCCTGCTTTATGACAGGGACCGCCGAAGAGAACTGATTCATTTTTCAATGTTTTCCTTAGATACTGTATAGAGCGAGTTTTCAGACCTCGGAAGTTAGACCGCTGTCATCCCAAAGAACTCCTAGAATGTGCATTTGACATCATTACATCTACTGGAAATAGCTTTTTGCCTGTAGCAGAAACAATCTATGCCATTTTAGAAATCATTCAAGAGTTTCCAGTGCTACAGGTAGATTCCTAATCATCCCCTTTGCTCTCTTTTCCTTCCTAAAAAGTTAATCTAAGTAAACATTTAGTCTAATATGTTTAAAAAGGGTAGTTCCTTTAACCCTAACAAATACTGAACTGTTCTTACATATTATCGGTAGTCAGATACAGAACACTGTCATTTAAATAAGGTAGACTTGAAGTGAAGCATAGGCTTATGTGCAAAGGAAATATTTAAACCTTACAGTGTCATTGAAATAACTTCTTCTTGCAAGTGGTTATTGCAGAATGGGAAAAACTTTTTTCTTTTGGCAGAGTGGAATGCAATTAGTTTTTTTGTAACTTTCTTCCTTTCTTATTTCTTCACCCTTCATTAGGAAAGAAATTACAGTATTTACTTGAACCACACTGCCATACTGAAAGCTGTCCTTCTGCACTGTGGGATACCAGAGGATAAGCTTAATCAAGTCTACATCATTCTCTATGATGCTGTGGTAAGATATTAATCGTTAATTTAATTTCTGTCATCATTACTGTAAAGTATCTTATTTTGTGGAACCATCTCTAAAAGTGAGTAACAGACAGAATAACCACAAGTCTCCCATTGATATATAAAAAGGCTGGCTATCTTTGGGCTGTAAACTTAGATTCTGTTACTTCTGGATTGGGATGTTTTAATATAATTGTTTTAAATGTATTTATGAGGGCATTATTCACCTGTATAATTAAGAATTGGTAAGCTATTCAATAAAAACTTTTCAATGTATTTTAATATCACGTTGGTCTTTTCTACCTTATAAGCAGAGAAAATAGATTACATTCATTTGAAGAGTTAAGATAACGTATAAATCCCAACAAAATGCCTTTTGATTTACTTTCATTTTATTCTTTTTGTTGTTTAAGTTACAAATGTTTTTTCCAGAAAGTCAGTATTTTTATACTTTTTATTGCTTCTTTAAACCAAGCTGAATGTGGCCTCACTACAAGATTGGTGGAAATTACATTTTGTGGGTTTGTTCTTTTACAGTATTATTGCAGTTTGTAAGTGCAGCCTTTAATTAGAAGTATTGTAATGTTGTGTTTCAATTCTTCTCAGAAATAGTAGTTTTTAAATAACTCAGTTGTTGAATATGTTTGTATCTGTTTCTCTTGTAGACTGAAAAGCTAACTAAAAGAGAAGTAGAAGCCAAATTCTGTAATCTTTCTCTCACATCAAATAGTGTAAGTAATTTTAATTCAGTGTTAATTTCCTAGGTAGCACCACTGACAGTGCTTATATGTTTTTTCTCTGATTTTTGTTTTTAGCTTTCTCGACTCTACAGATTCATTGAGCAAAAGGGAGAAGCAAGTAATGTATTTCCATTTTTAAACTCAATGATTAAACAAAAACCAGGTGTCACTCAGCTATTAAAGCATGGAATGAAGGATTTGGAGGAAATCATTAGTCTATTAAAGCAACTTGGAATAAAACTTCAGGTTTGTAAAATACTCTTGCTAAATGAATGAATGGATTTATAGGCTGCTGGGTCTTGTGATTTGCCAGGAAACAAAGTAATAATATCTTAGAATGAAAAAAACATATCAAAGTGTCTTTTGATGGCAAATAATAATACTGGTATTGATTTTTTTTTTTTTAAATTTTTTTTTTAAAGACACATTTTAGGAATGAGACCTCTTCCAGTCAGAAGTCTCTGGCTTAATTCTCACCAAGGACACATAAACTTCTGGTTTGGTTTTTTTTTTTTTTATCTTTATTTTCAACCAGAAAAGAAAATGGAGACATTTCAGCCAGAAATGGTAATGGAGATATTACCAGGAGCATAAAGAATTTTTAAAAAATAATTTGAATCAACTGACAAATATTTTAAAATTGCAGAAAGCTGATGACTAGTAAAGGCCTCCCCTCTTCCACCTTCCTTGAGGCTTCCTGTTCAGGTTTTGTGCTATAGGTCTTTTGGGATACTTTAAGATTAAAGCATCATTTCTTTTATTTTTTATTGTATTTTAAACTTTTGGATGTGAGGATTGTTTTCATATGCCGCCTTTATGTAAGAACAGTGTTTTCAGTCTGTACAGCTAATAGGCAATTAATCACATTAACTGGTAATATTGATCAAGGTCTTGTATGCATATCCATTTTTATTTTGCAGGTTTCTATAAATCTGGGACTAGTTTACAAAATACAGCAGCACAATGGTATTATCTTTCAGTTTATAGCATACATCAAAAGAAGACAAAGGACTGTGCCTGAAATTCTTGCTGCAGGAGGCAGATACGATCATCTGGTATGTGTTCATCTCTTTAATAAATCTAGATTTATTTTTTTTCTATTTTATTGGTAAAAAAGAAAATTTTTGACTTTGTGTGAAGATAACTGATTGGTTTTCCCACTTTGTTTTTTTCTTGTTTTGAGATTCCACAATTCAGAGGGCCACAGGCAGTAGGACCAGTTCCTTCAGCTGTTGGAGTCAGCATAGCTATAGATAAAATAACCGCTGCTGTTTCCAGTGTGGAAGATTCTGTAAGTCCAGAGGGTTGTGCTCAATGGAGTCAAGTCTGGTTGGCGGCCGGTCACGAGCGGTGTCCCTCAGGGGTCAGTGCTGGGCCCTCTCCTGTTCAACGTCTTTATTGATGACTTGGATGAGGGGATAGAGTGCACCCTTAGTAAGTTCGCAGATGACACTAAACTGGGTGGGAGTGTTGATCTGCTTGAGGGTAGGCAGGCTCTGCAGAGGGACCTAGACAGGCTGGATCGATGGGCAGAGGCCAATGGTATGATTTTTAATAAGGGTAAATGTAGAGTCCTGCATTTTGGGCGTAACAACCCCCAGCAGCGCTACCGGCTCAGGAAAGATTGGCTGGAGAGCTCCCCTGCAGAGAAGGACCTAGGGGTGCTGATTGACAGCCGGCTGAACATGAGCCAGCAGTGTGCCCAGGTGGCTAAGAAGGCCAATGGCATCCTGGCTTGTATCAGGAATAGTGTGACCAGCAGGAGCAGGGAGGTGATCTTGCCACTGTACTCGG
>VWZX01009540.1:23905-222516 GCA_013399015.1 Galbula dea
GTGTTGGCCTCTTCTCCCTTGTGACTAGCGACAGGACTAGAGGGAATGGGCTTAAGTTGTGCTAGGGTACGTTTAGATTAGATATTAGGAAGAATTTCTTTACTGAAAGAGTGGCGAGATATTGGAATAGGCTGCCCAGGGAGGTGGTGGAGACACCATCCCTGGAGGTTTTTAAGAAGAGGATAGATATGTTTCTTCAGGGAATGATTTAGGGATAAGAGTAGTGTAGGGCTATTGGTTGGACTAGATGATCTTGAGGGTCCTTTCCAACCGTAATGATTCTGTGATTCTTTTTTGGGAGGTGGGTTTTTTTGTTTGTCTATTCCTTGTGAACAAACCTTGTTCAGTAACCTTTTTGTAGCCACACATATGCAAAAAAGATGTTCAGATGTGTTCCAAAATAATACCATACTGAAATAAACAGCAGACATCAAGATGATATGTTTTCTTCTGTGTTTCTCTACAGAGGATTACTTAGTAGAATAAGGATTAGGGGAAGAGAGGTTCTTCAGGCATGTATCTTTTTATTCTTAATCTACATGGGACATTTTTCTCAGCCTGTAGATTGTTTCATATGGAGGAGTACAACTGTAGATACTTAGCTAATAAGTGTTACTCTGCCCCTACCACTTCCCCCTTTATGAAAGTATGGAAGGTGGAGATGGAAGGAAACTTAAGAAAGTGGACTACTTTGTACAGTGTCACACAATTTCACTTGGTTGTAGAATGTGTATTCTATTACCTTTACTTTGAAAGAATAAATGAATGTTGGTAAGCAGAATGAGAAGAATAGGCTAGGATACCTCAGAAACTGAGGCCACGCAGATGCTTTTCATCAAAGATTAAGCTTTAGTTGTTTTTGGACATGCTTAGATAGATTTTGGAGGCTATAAAAAGAGGTGGATCTAACCTCATTTTTCAGCTTGATGCATTTTGGAAAACATTAGTATATTTATTCCTACTTGCTACTTAAACTACCTTACAATGAGGAATAGGTGGTCTTGTGGCTGATCCTGTCCCCCTTTGTTTTTCCTTTCAGGTTTCTGTCAGCTCGTGTGACTTGCTGGTTGTAAGCGTTGGTCAGATGTCAATGGGTAGAGCCATCAATATTGTTCAGAAACTCTGGACCGCAGGAATTCCAGCTGAAATAATGTATGACTGGTCCCAGGTAGAATTTTGATCTCCATGTGTTAACTGTATTGTTGTTCTCTAACATCACTGCAGGCTGAGACCCTCCTTTTTCAATATTTTCTAGTTTTTATTGAGTTACAGACTTGTAAAACTGACCATGTAGTGTGATGTTTAGATACAATAGTGTTCAGAAAGTTTCACTAGTCTTGCAGCATTTTTCCTGTCTACCTCCCAGAGTATTTAAAAGTGTCATGGAGGATCTTTATGCATTCCTCTGAGCACAGAGGAATTAAGTGACTTTCCCTAGTAATACACTGATTGTGGAGTCAAGGCCTATTGAAATCAAGGGGGAAAGTTGCATAATGAATTTAAAATGAGGCCAGTTAGCTCCAGTTAAATGAAATGAGGATGTTTCAAAGCAGAAGAGTAATTTGTACCAGTAAAGGTAATAAATTTTCCTTTCAATGAGGGCTGAAAGTAGGATCCCTGAATTAATGAATTAATCCGTAATAAAGGCATGTCAGGAACAGAACAGTAGCATCAGCTTTTTAATATATCCAGATGGCTGAAGACTTATCAGGTACAGAGGGAATATTGACATCATTTTACTGTTACAAAAACAGTTTAGTAAACTGAACTACTAAATATGCTGTGGGGTCCTCAGGTAGTCCCTGGAGAGATGTGTGGTCAGAGGGAGACAAAGTGGCAAGCTTTGTGCCCTTTATTCTCCACTTAAAACCAAGCACTTTTTGCCTCCACTGCCTCACTGGAGTAGTGAGCTACGTGGCAATACTGAAGTCCCTTTTAATATTGGTGGCAGTTACCTGATGATTATGGTAACTACTTCACCAGTTGGTGACTAACAAAAGGAACACTGGGAAGGTGCCCATACCAAGTGATGTGCTGCAGAGCAGACAGCTTTGAGCTTGCTTAATTGCCTGACTTTTTTGTGATCTTTTCCATAACAGTTCCAATTGTTTCAAACTATCAGAATTGAAAAAAATCCGTATCATTAAGGTCCTCCTGTGATCACACTGGATTCTCTTCTTTTTTTGATTCTTAAGGAATGAAGATTTGGGTAGTTCTTGCCTCTCTCCAATGCTGTCCTGCAACTCACTGCTGAGTCAGCATAGCAAGCACTTCAGTAAGCTCAGCACTGAGAACGGTGTACACCAACCTCAGGGTTACATGGAAGCTAGCTAGAATCAGCTTTTGTGACAGTCAGGCAGGACTTAGCTGTTACTGAAAGCTGCAGACAGCGGGGTGGTAACTGGCTAGTTGAGGTTGTCTTGCACTCTTCTACAGTTACCTAGACCCTGTGCTTCGAGATCCAGCTAGCCCTTCCATGTGGGAACTAGGACTGCAGGGGCCTAGGCATCCTCTCTGTATAGTGTAGACTTAGATTACAATTTCTAAGGAGTATTAGGTGGATAAATACATGCATAATCAATTTTCACCTCCTGGACTTTTTAATAAAGCTGAGAGAGGAATCTCTCAGAAGCTTATACAATCAGTCTAACTGCTGTATATCAAATTATTTTAATTAAGGATAGAAGACTTTGACTACTTAAGTGATCTTTTTATAATTTGTTAAATTTCTGTCCCATTCCCTTTCCTCTGTTCCCGTTTTAGTCCCAGGAAGAACTACAGGAATATTGCAGATGCTCTGGGATTACATATGTGGCCCTTGTGTCAGATAAAGAAGGAAGTCATGTGAAGGTAAGTGTGAGACTCGATGGTGTTTCAGATTCATAATCTCTTATTGTACACTTTTTTTAAGATCATGATTATTTTCAATAAAGATTTTAAGGAGATGGAATTCAGGTAGCTAGAATTTCAATTGCTAAGTTGTAGAAAGTTCTTCTGAAGAAGGCTGCTTTTTATCCCTTCATAACACTGTTAATCACAGACCTTCTTTTCTCTAGGAAAATCCAAAAATTAGTGCAAAGATTGCTTAACTTTGAGTCATCAGTGTCTTTATGTGAAAAAAGCTTTCTGTTCTGATTTCTTTGAACCTACAAAATTAATTAGTTGACTCTGACCTTTCCAGTTGGAAGCTTTCCATGTTACAAAACAAGTATAACTAAAACATAAATCTCAAAAAATCCATGTAGTTGAAACAGGCAGCACCTGAACCACACTCATCATCTCTGTAAGCTAAGGTTAAAATGGGAAGACTGGACTGTGTCACATGAATTACCACTTTCTGTGCCCTGCAGCCTGTGGTTCTCATACCTTTTTAGAAGTTAAGTTTTAAAACATTCTTGATTCCGGATCATGAGGAAAAAGAGCATTCATTATTCTTTGAATACAGATTCATTCTTTGACTGAAAAAAAAGTATCCATTTGACAGCATCTGGTGTGGGCATCTCACATAGCCAATGTGCATTACTGAAATATTTTTCACTTACTTGCTTTTTATGTCATTGTAACAGATAGAACAAATAATTGCATGAAGAAGTAGGGTGTGATTTGGCAGTGTCTTCCACAAGACTTAACTACAGTGTTCTTTTTATTGAAGCAAAATCAGCAAAGAACATAACATGCTAATGAGATGAATGGTGGTGTTACCAATTAATCTCTTCCCAGTAAAGTTGGAGCAGATATGCTTTGAATGTTTGAGTCTAACTCTTGCAAACAGAAAGGCAAGTCTTACTCTAACAGAATTCATTAGCTAAAAAAAAAAATGCCCTAAACCAATTATGTTATTTTTAATGGTATTTGCACTATAAATCATTCTGTTAAAAATAATCACCACATAGTAAATACAAGTAGCCAAGCTAGTTTTCTTCTGCATTGGTGAAGCTTAATTAATTAGTTGGTTGATTAAAAATGGAATCAAAGACTTAATTAGCAGTGATTGATTGGTAATGATGATAGCTTCCTACATTTTGACTCCTTCACCTTCAACAGGTGAAAAATCCAGTTCAGTTTTGCTTAAATTGGATAAGTTTATTCATATGCCATTTTAAGAATCAACAATCTTAAGAACCACTGAACTACATCGTAGGTGAAATCCTTTGAGAAAGACAGACAGACGGAGAAAAGGATTTTAGAATCTGACTTAATAGATCACCTGATGCAGAAACTGAAAACTAAAATCTGTGATGAAAGATGTAGTAGGTAAGTGGCATAACATGTCAGTGTGAGTAATCAAAACCAGAAGTGAATGTATGTTTTGTTTAAGTAATTTTAAGCTATGCTCAGTTAAACCTTGATTTTATTTGAATACCTTTTGAGCAGAAAAGAAAGCAAAAGGCTTGGTTATAGAATTTTATTGAGATTAAGAGACTGATTTCTCTAGCTGCTGTTACATTCCAGCAGCCATAGTGCTTCCTAAATTAAAGGCCATGCAGTTATCCTGATCAGATCCTAATAGAACACCAGTATTATGTGTATGGCAGGACTGCCTGCAAGTCTCTTCTACTGACCAGAAATCCATGATGTTCTTGTAATGTATAACCAAAGAAATAAAGCAGCAAATCCCTTTCATTCTGAGGCTGTGTTGATAGGGTAAAAGTGAAGGTGTAATTGTAGCACACACTTTGGCTGGCACAAGTGAAAGTAATGTTTGGCAAAGATTCAGGGTGCACAGCAACACGCCATCATCCTATCTTTGTTGAAATTTCTATTTATTGTCACAAATAGAAGTTTGTATGGAAGTCACAGGAGAGGCTACTGTCACACCTGTGTGCATAAGCAGTATAGCTGTTGTTCGCACATAGCCCTTTGTAAATAAGAGGTTTATACATACATCTGTATATATTTGTGTGTCCATATGTATGTATTTACTAGCAGCAGGAATAGGCATGGTTTAGTCACATAAATGAGAATTCCTAAACATAGCAAATTTGACGTTCATAATATTTTTTAATAGAATTAGCAATAAAGGAAATCACTAAGCTGGGAAGCGCTTAACTCTAGTAGTTTGTGTGGGTGGTTGACGTCTCCTGCTACCCAGCTCTTCATTCTCCTTTATCTGGCCTCAGCCAGTCTTGGCATTTAACTTCACAACTAACCTGATTCTCATGTTTTGTGACAGATATACAGGATCTACTAGAAGCTGTGAAAAAAAATAATTGTTTCTAAAAGTTACCTTATTTCTAGATCCTGAGAACAGAATATTACTTGGTAATACTGAACAGAGAAATGCAGTAACTGTGATTTGTAATACCACTGGCAAATGTCATTGTTAATGAAGCCTTAATGCGAAAAGTAAAGGAAACTAAACTCATTATTGAAAGCTGCTTTGAATATCTGTGATCTTACTTTGATATTTTAGTATTATCTCACAGAAACCTTTAAGAAGTTGTAGATTAAATTAATAATTTACAGAGAATATTCTCATTAACATATTCCAATATTGGATCTAAATCACTGTTGCATGGTGGGGAGCACATTTTTTGTAGCCATAGGAAGCATAAATATTTCTTCTAGATCTGATTTTGAGATGTAATTTTGTATGAGTTTAATCCACAGATATGTGCTGGGAATTATCGATAAATTTATCTGTTGAAATGAAATGTTTATATGATAATCTGTTACCATGTCTTACTACAGTATTTATTTCTTACTGTAAATTTGTTTCCCTGTCTGTGTTTGTTTTTAGAGAAACCTCAGATAATCTTTCAGTACCAAATCAAAAGGGATCATTTACTAATATTTCAGGTATTCAATCTCTAGTTAAGAGAACATACAAACTTTTTCTTTTCCTGCTTAAAAACTGCTTTATAGGAAAATATTGCTGGAACATAAATTTTAAGTGTCAGAGCAAGAAAATGTTTTCTAGCAGTGCCTTTGGTTAGAGGCACTTAGTCCTAACCCCCAGTGTTGCTACAAGTGATCTAAAAATGGTATTTTCTCCAAACCAACAAAGTGCTCAGGCCAACTGACAGAGTATTTCCCATATAAGCATTCATTGATGCAGTGATTCAGGAGGGGGAAAAGCCAAAAGCCATGAACTTTTCCTAGCTGAGGAGAAATTAAATGTCATCTGGATGAAAGATTGTTAAAGAGTGTTGAGATTCATATACATTGACCTACTGTTCTACTAGGCTTTTCCTCTTGAAATGAAAATGCTTTTAAAATTCTAGCAACAGATTTGCACTCCTTAGTCTGGTAACAGAAGTTTGTATATTAAGAATAGTATAAGTACTTGTATGGATAAAGGTAACAGAAGTTTGCATATTGAGAGTAGTATAAGTACTTGTATAGATAAAGTTTGGCGTTCTTGGTAATTATTAAGTACTGACACAATGTGTGCTGGTGGTTGTTTTTAGAGAGACACTTTTTTCCCCCCTCTTTGAATAATGGTAAGGGAGAGAGGTTGCCATGCTTAACTTGTTGTTTGGGGTTTCATGTGTGTGGTTTACCAGAAGTGGCAATTTGGATTTCAAAATAAGACATTTCAAATTTAAATTGTTGTTATTTGGGGGAGCTGGGGTTTATTGGTTGTTTTTTCATTGACTCTACTGTAGGACTGAGCATTAAATAGTTGTCTCGTTCTCATAACAGCTTTTCTTTTTTAGATACTAGATATGCTTCACTCCCCTTTAAAATTCTGCAAGCCATTTGGAACACTTTGAGTTTCAGGGAGCACTGGTGTAAAATAACATCTTTCTTAATCTTACCAATCAGTCCTTCAAAGTCATGAGTGAGCGTTTGAGAATTTATGTGCCCATGTTTCACTGTCCTATCCACTTGACTGACTTTGGGGGGGGTTTTAGCAGCTTTTTGAGTTGTTAGCTTATTAATATTTGTGAATTTTCCATTCTTGCTATTTCTTGTGTAATAAAAGAATATAATCTAAAACTCTGTGTCTGCATTTTAGGTGTATTTGAATCACATGGAACTCTTGTAGTGCCTAATGTTAGTGTTATAGCTCCTGAAAAATTATCTGCCAGTGCCAGACGTCGTCAAGAAATTCAGGTACAAACATATCAAATAAGTATTAAGAAGTGATCCTTAAAAGTTAAGGAATGGTAGAATTCACTATGATATTCACTATTGCCTAACTTACACAGATGAGTCCTGTTTGTTCTTTATCATAAAACATGAACACCATGAAAGGTTGAAGACCACCTTTTTTAACATTTTGGATCTTGGAGATTATCTGTGACATTGTTACTCAGCCATCATTGTACATAATTAGAAATCTTATTTTAATAGGAACCATGGTTCTGGAATTTTTTTTTTTTAATGAAGGCTGAAATGTGTTATAAAGTTCAGCATACTTTTAATTTGTAATATGCTTGTAACAGATACTCTATATATTTCATGATGTCTCAAACTAAAGGCCTAAGAAAAAATTACAGGTTTTAAACAAAAAAACACCTCTAAAATGTGATAGGATAATAACGTAGAAAAGACTTAAGTGATGCTAGAAACAAATGTCATGAGTTTGCTCATTTAGGATTATTTGCATCAGGTTATTTAGAGTACATGGTAAAACATAACTGTAATCTTACCCCAATTTGGGTGTGCAACAAAAACCCCAACCCTCTAGACAGTTCTTGTAACCCAAATAAAGAAGTGGATATATTCTCTGAGCTTTGAGGTAAATAGACTTGCTATTTTCAGGTTAACATACAAAAGCATCTTTCCAAGGTACAAAAGACAACTGTAGTGCAAGGCTGCAACTACATTTGTAAGGTGCTACCTCTGAAGGATTACTAGCTTGCTTTGGAAAAAAAGTGTTACAAGGCATAACCCTTATGTTGGTTTGGCTTTCCAATCAGTTGTCCTTCAGCTAGAGATGATTCACTGTATTCAGTCACAGGTTCTCACATTGCTCTGACAGGTTACTAAACACCCATAAAGAGAGGCAATTTTTACTAGGTATGGGAGAATTCACACTATAACATGCAGTTCTGTCTGCTTCAGTACAGTGCCAGTGGCTGTCTACTCATCAAGGATTATTGTAGAATTGTTACTGAAAATCATATTAAATGTGAATTGTAGTTTAAATGTGGTTCTACATTTGGTGTTAGAAGCAGCCTGTTCTGTTACTGTCTGTGAAACAGAAAAGAAGTGTTTCCAATCTGTGTCACAGAAGCAGTGTATTTTACTTTTGCCCATCTTTTGTTGCCAGGTGCAAACAAGACTTCATTCATTCATTTCTAGCCTGCAACAGAAAACAAATGAGATTGAGATTTTAGCAGTAAGTATTTGGCAGAAGCCTGAACTAATTTCAAATTCTTAATTGAAGTGGACAATGCAGTTGCTATCTGGAACAAAATACTGCCAATAGCTTCACTTCAGAGATACCAAATGGGGCAAACCTGGTTAAATAAAACCCATGGCATGTTTCTTTAATACTTAATATCTCAAATAGTACATATTGGACAATTGCATAGGACAAAATTGAAGAAGTATTTAGTTGCAAATTCTTAAGTTGTACTTATGCTAACTACTGTCGTAGATATAACTTGTTCCTGCTAGATTTGCTCTTACATTTAAACCAATACAGCTTTTGCATATCTATATATGGCTTTTAGAGTTTGCTAACCATGTCACAAAGGACTTTAAAATGGTGTATGCTTTTCAGAAAACATACTGCCTATTGCCTGCACCTCTTTAGAACTTTCCATAATGGACCCTGTCATGAACAGTTTATTTAATATGCTTAAAACCTTGGTAAATTCCTCCCAGTTCCATCAGCACGAGTGCTGATTTGAAAAGTCTGACTCCCTTCAGTATAGCTAATGCCTAGTCAGTAAACTGGTAACAGAAGAACTGTCAAGTATTGATTTCTTGATGATATTTTTACAGGTTGATCTGCCAAAAGCAACTGTGATACACTTCTTATCGTTAGAGGTAAGCAATTAAGAATTGCTGCTAAAACTCTAATTGAACAATACATGATAAATTATGTTCCTAATGAAGTGGAATGAAAAATTCACCCACTAGGTTTTTCCCCTTCAGGGAGTTTCAACTAGGTTTTAAAACTTGAAAGGATTTTTTACTCAAGGGACTTGACTGAGGCTAGAAGAAGTTTTGTCAAATGCCCAAGTTTTGCAAGACAACATTAGGAAGTCCTAATCCAAAGTTCGCTTTCATCCCCCCCACCAAGAATAGTTAACTTATGCTCATTTTCAGAAACATAATAGCAGTTTCAACAAAGGTGTTTCTTAAAACTGTTAATGAAGGAGGGCCCAAAATACAGACAGTAGTTTTGAGTACAGTAGCTGAAACATCTTATCTGAAGCCAAGATAAAAAGGCAATGTATAGGTATCATTGACACATTTAACAACTCAAAACTACTTGGGGGGGGGACACACGGACACCACCGAAGGCAAAGCTCTTTTCCCCAATGACAGCAGTAGCTTTAAAGTCAGAAGTTTTTGGTAAAGACATGGATGCCTCCTCACTCTCAGCCTTCCATCACACCCCCGCCTCCAAAAACCCCCAAACAACAACCAACCAACCTCAGAAATAGCATCCTGCCTGGAAGTGAATTTAGTACTTTCATAGCTTTTATCTGCTGTTCTGGAGCAGTATTTGTCTGGTAGATGGCTTTTTCATCTTGTATTTTAAAAAAATTTTTAAAATGCCTATCATCAGCTTGCATAATTCACTTTTGACCACTCTCACACCACAGTTCTCATATTCTGTCCAGCTAGAGACCTCTTTGTTGCTTACACCTTTTTATCGCTAAGCTATGTGTTAAGAAACTGAATTTAAAAAAATTAAATATGAAGTTGCATGTGTTGTTTACATGAATTTTGCCTGAAACCTCTTTACTTAAGGAGCATTGACATTACACAGTGTTCAGAAGACTGATTCTTATTGGGAGAAATATTTCCTTCATGAGAAAATTAAGATTGTGTCATGTAAACTTTTTTTCCTCAGTTTGATGGAGATAGACAAGCCTTTGATGCTACTGTGAGACAACTCATGTCACGATGGCCAAAACAGAGATCTTCATACTTACAAGCAATTTGTGATGAAATTTACAGTATCAAAATGGAAAAGAGGTAAATTTGTCAAGCTTACAGGTGCATAAAACATCTCAGTTACTTCTGCATTCAAACTTTACTATATAAACTCTTAATTTGTCATCTTTCCCTGAGGAAAGAAATACTCAGGGAATGTATATAGTTCCTGGAGTAATATGGGAAGAGTTTACTGTCATCTAATCCTCACTTGTGCTAAAATGTAAATGCTTGGCCATGTAAATTCCTCATTTTTATAAGCCTTTCCAAGAAATCCTAAAATGCATTCCTACTGTTATCTTTGCTGCTTTGTTCAGAAAACTGAACAGCAACTATATACGTTCAGGCATACTGTTACCCTACTACATAATAATTCTCTTTTCTCATGGGAGTGACTCAGCTTGCCTTCTGAAACTCATGAGCACATTAATTCCTCCTGCTTTGAAGCAATACAGTGGGAATCTGGCACAGCTGATGAACTACCCAGCTTTAAGCAAACATGATGCATGCTTTCCCAACATGTACAGTAAAGCCCACTTCGTTTTCTGAGCATAGAACACTGCTCAACTTGTAGTCTCCTTGTTGGTTTCTGGCAAGGATTTTGGGCACACCCAGTTTTAAGCCTCAAATTTTCAACAGATGCATGTCATGGTACAGTTAAGTGAGTCCTGGGTATTTGACTTATTGTAGGTTTTATTTCTAGTAAATTTTCTTAAACCTCTGTGGAAGGTACTACTTAACCTTTTGAATCAGACTAAAAGTTGATTTTGATTCCTTTTTCTTAGAAATGCACCAAAATTGCTTCAGGTTTGCTAATGTTTACTAAGGCAACAAAGTATTAGGTGAAACATTTTTATTTTCCTGTAGCTTGTATGGCTGTGAGCAACAGAACCCAATTACTGCATGTGAATAGTAGCCCATACAAAAGTTGGGTGTGAAATGTAATGCAGTCCCTGATTAAGTCTTTCTTTCCCATTTGATGCCTGCACACAGAATGCTTCTTAGCCAGAAGCCTTCAGATCACTGAATGACAACTGAACAGGTTAGAGAAATGGAAAGAGTATTAAGGGGAAAATTACCATCACAGCCAAAAGAACTAAAACTTACTGCTCTTCTACTGAATCTTTGCTATCAGTCTGTTGCTAAGATTTGCCACAGGTATTGTACCTTTGAACCTGCAGCTTCAAAGTTTAAAAATTCTCTTTTCCTTCCCTCTGCAGGGTTCCGGCACTTATCCTGTACAGTTACCGAGATGAATACAAGGTTTTGGTTTAGTGCTTAAAGCATCTGTTTTGGGATGTTTCTGCTGACAATGTTTATCAAATGGAATTTCAAAAAGCTGTAATAATGCGAGACAGGCAACTACTGCCTTTTTATGTGTCCAGACTGAATTTCATGTGTAATATAAAACTGTACATTTTTTTTGTCAAAAAATGAAAATAAATGTCTTTTAGGCAATTAAGGAGCAAGTCTGACTACACCCACAGATATGCATTATCATGCAATTCTTGCCCCCTAGGTCACAAGAGTAGTTTGGGGCAGGGGGTTGAGATACTTTAAAAAGATGCTTTTTAAAAATACAGTTTTAGAATGCATTTCATGTCATCATGCAACACTAGTACTGAAATGAGAAACTCAGTTTAAGAATTAGAGAGGATTAATTACATTCAGCTCTTTAAAACAAACTTTTAAACTTTCTTGAAGAAGCTTTTTTGTATAATAAAAGGTTTGGCTGTTTAGCCTTCCTGAAAATACTGTTACAAGTGATGCTGAGGATGTGCTAGGGCAGCCATAGTTATACATTAAACATCATTTCACATCAAACTACTGGAGTGAATACGCAAAAAAGTTTTAAGATTTCTGGAAATATACTGGTTTACCCTCCCTCTCCTCTAGTACCTTCTGTTTTAAACTGCTTACTTCTGTTCCTTTGCTAACCCAAATGCCTGCCTACAGCACTGCAGGCTCATTGTAATTATACCTTACTTATTCTGCCCTTTTCTTGTAGTAAAAAGGAGGGCAAAGTTAAAATACGTAAAGGGGTAACTTGAAAGACAAACCCAAGAATTTCTGAGATGCATGAAAGTTGTAATTTCAACACAAAGTAGCATCAGGGGACCCCCTCCTAAAGGCACAGGTAGACAACTGTACCATTCCTAGCAATTCACCAAGACAAGTCATAAGCCATTACACCCAAATCCATTTTTCATTGTGTTTAATAGGAACAATTAAGTATTCACCTTTAACATCTGCTCATAGGAAGGAGCTACTTTAAGATGTGAAGTAGAGGGAAGATTCAGATCCCTGAATACACTGAAGGATGAAGCTTTAAAAAAAAAAAAACCCAAACTTTAGGTGACATGTTTAAGCCATGTCTGAAGGGAATGTGATGCGGAGTCCTGCCCTCCCCCCAACCTGAGCCAGGGTCAGCATAGCTGGATCAGGATGGAGCAAAGGCACAGCTGCCTTGCTCTGCAAGAGCTCAGGGACTGCGCTGGCTGCCTTAGGGATATCTGTACTGTATCACATAGACAAAGCCCTCAAAAACAGACAAACAGGAAGGCTGCTGTTCCTGATAACATGCTGGCACCCACTTTCCCTAGTACTACTGATGCTTATCTAGAAAACTCAACATCTGTCACCAATACTCCTGCTCTTAGTGATTTTAGTCTTATTTTGCTCCTGGTAGGGTGCATTTCTCTTCAGCCTGTGTTACTTCCCAAACAAGTTTTACACTGCCCACTCATACATTACAAAACAAACAGCAGTTAAGTACAAAAGTAGTTGGCAGCTGAGTGTAAAGCTATTTCAGTATAACCTTGTAAATACTACTCTACCATACAACAATCCACAGAAAGCACTTTCTGTGCTCAATTTAAACAAAAGTACTGATCACATCCCAGTATCATGCTGGAAGGAAAGCCAAAGACAAGTGGTAACTCAAAAAGAAATGGACTTTGCTTTGAGCAAGGGTTAAGTCTGTTACAGTGATGTCAGGACACTGTTCCATCACTGTGTTGCTTTACTCTTCTTGTTTTTGCTTTTCTTGTCTTTTTTCTTCAAGCCATCCATGTTAGCTCTCAGCAAATTTGAATACGCCTGAAAAAACAATTCAAGCCATTAAAAGAACAAATAGTTGTGACAATATACATTTTAACTACTGCTGATGGATAGGTATTTGTATTTTCTCAAGAATCATGCTCTTACACACGACACTGGGAAACTATTATTTCTAAACCCATGCAGTAAGTTAGAAACACAGACAGAGGGGTAGTCTAAGGTTAATCTGTATGGTGGTTCAGCACTGAATCAACATGTTCACAGCTATGCAGTGCTTCCTACTGACCACTCCCCAATACCTACAGAAAAAGGCATAAAAAAAACTTACCATCTGGAATTTATTTACTTCCTTTGAGCTCACCTATGAAAGTAATACTGGAGGTTAACCAAGAAAGCACTGGCTTCTGTTACAAACCAAGGGTCAGTACATATTTATCCACTAGTGACCATCTAGTCTTTCTAGCAGCATTTGGATCAACTTTTAACACTCAACAGTAGTTAGGCTGTACTGACATGTTACTGGAGGTCACCAATTTAGGAAACTGAAAGCACTCCTTACTTGATTGACAAAGTCCTGTGGAGTTCCTTCACAGAATCATAGAATGGTTTGGCTTAGAAGGGACCTTAAAGATCATCTAAGTCCAACCCCCGTGCCATGGGCAGAGGCATCTTCCACTTGATCAGGCTGATCAAAGCCTCATCAGACCTGGCCTTAAACACCTTCAGGGAGAAGGCATCCACAACTTCTGTAAGCAACCTGTTGCAGCATCTCACCACCCTCATGTGTTTTCAAATAGGAAGAAAGTGAAAAAACATTCTAAGGAAAGTTTTATTTACATGCAGGGCTATAAAATTAGTTGCAGCCTAGAGTCTCTTAACTATTTCTCAAAGTAACACTCTTCCTTGGGTTATATCACGGAGGAGAATTAAAGTCAACTAAGGCCTCTTCCCATCTGTTATTCAGAGTAAACAAACAGCAGGCTTTCAACTTCTAGTTTCCATTTTCTGAAATACAAATAGCTCTGTAAATGAGAAGAAAGGTATGCTAAGCAATATTAAGGCTTAGAAGAGTCTACTTGTGCCCACACATTCTTGCCAGGAAACAAAGATCTCTTTCTTACAGTTTCACAGTCTGGGACCATTCAGTTCTTTCCCTGGTTGTAATTCCATCGAGGTCTACAGCAAGCTACCTCTGTCATCTGAGGCTTGAGTGTAGGTTTGCAGGACCTTTCTTCTCCTTGGAACCACACCATTTGTCCCTGTATTGCAGGTTCTGTATCTGCTGTGTACTGCTGCTCATTCTTCTAGAAGCAGTTCACCCTTTCCCTCCGAACAGTTCACCTGACTCAAAAGAAGCCAAGGTTGCTGAAAGGAGGCAGAGTCCCTTTCTGCTGTCTTGTAGTACCATTCTGAAGTGAAATCCAGCATACAGAGCAAAACAATAAACTACTGTTCCATCTGTAATGCCAAGTAGCATAAGCATTAAGACTTCAGCTAAACTAACGCTTGAGCATCCCAGCTTCAGCTGTGTATTTAGCTACCATATGGTTTATCTGGAATTAAGAGGGTAGTTCTCACAAACTCATGTAAAGACAAATTTCACTTAGAAATATGGGGCACTAAATAAAAGACAAGTAGGGACACTAATCTTTTTAAATCAAAGTTGTCACTTACCACTGTGCTAATTTTCTTCTTTCCATCAGTTGCTCTTAGAAGACACTTATTGTCTGCTGGTTCAAAACTTTCTACATGGCCTTTGCGTGGGACTGGTTTTGTTCGGCCGTCATCTGTATTGAAAGAGAGACTTTATTCATATTTCAATAAAATCAGCGGATGCCTTCTGACATGAAATATTAAAAATTGCTCCTGAGGAGATCTGTAAAATACTTTAGAATTTAAGGCCTCTCAACTGACATTGATGCCAAATTTTTCGCTAACCTCCTCCTCTGTAACCCCAGAAGAATCTGTTTCATAAACTACATCTGCCACGAAAAAAATGTAAATCCTTGCCCTGACATGCTGTGTGAACTGCCTGCTTCGGCAGCAATATGTTTTAATTGCTTATCAAACTGCAGCCCAAGACACTTGACTTCTTAAGTAGTGCCAGCTAGCCAGAAACAAGAGAAACGTAAACATGCAAAAGCAACACTATAATTCTCTTTTTATAGAAATCTAAGGACTTCCAATTACTGTTTAATAAGTATAACGTCCCAATATTTCCTGCAGTCTGAAATACAGCCTTACTTCAAGGTTATTAGTACTGCAGCTAAGATGTTTGATTTGTTCATACGATGGCTGCTGTTTTCAGATACTCTGAATTACAACTGCATCATTTAAAACACAGGCTAACACCATAAGGTTTGATTTAGAGGAACAACTCTTTAATCCACTAACAGACTTAAAACTCACATTTCTTCAGCGTTATGAAAACACTCCCCGAAGTTCTGCACTTTTGGAAAAGTCTGGTAAGCTCTGTCAGGAACTGGAAGAGAACGAGATCCCGTCCTTGGCTGGAGGCCACACAAAGGCGTTCATTTCTTCCCCCCACGCAGCCCCTGCCTCGCTCCACCAGTGCCCTTAACTATAGGCCGGGCACTCCCCAAGTTCCGCGGGAATACGCACTAAGGGAAGGCCAACTCCCGGGTTTTCCCACGCTGAAGCCGCAGGACACGAGGTCCCAGCCAAGAGGTTCTAACTCTGGAAAACTGAGTCCGAAAGGCGCAGCCCCAGCGTTTCTGCCGTCCCCCTCCTTCCTCCCTAACCCAAGTTACCGGTACCACGATGCTCGTGTTCCCCTCCCCCCGCCGTCTCTTCCATGCCGCCACGGCAGCCGAGAGGACGGCTCTGCGCAGGCCTGGCAGGGCCTCCTTCCCACCGTAACCGGCACAGTGCATATCCCAAGCAGACAGTGACCAGCCGACTACCCCATCGGCCGTCCACGGCTCAGGCCAGACCAGCCCTGGCCAGCCTCACCTGCTCGCTCTCCAGTAGCACCATCCTGCACTGCCCGCCGGAAGTGCTATGGGGACGCAAGCGCATAACTGCACGAGGCGGGCTCGCGCACGTGACCACGCCCCCAGCCGCTCGCGCGGCTGGCAGGACGGAAAGGGTGGGGAAGCCCCTCCCCGCTGAGGGGAGAGCTACGTCAGCTTAGAGCAGTTTTACCTCGCTCCGGCAGCGCCCTGTTGTGGAAGACGTGGGGCGGACGTGGGATTTGGTCCTGGCGTGTGTTCTGCGCTGGCACTCCTTCACCCTCCGGGGGAGGAGCAGCTGGTGCCTGATCAGGTCGGCCTGATCGTGGGGGGCTCGGTGCAGTCAGCGGCGTTATAGATAACATACCCTTCTCTGCCTTCGTTGTTATACCACTTGCTGTTCTCCTCTAACGGGCGCAGTGCGGGGTTTTCTGCTACGTGAACTACCGGTGTGCACGCAGCCTGGAGCAGCGGCACTGGGATTCCGGCTCCTCACACGCGACGTCACTGCGGCAGGCCCGTGGCTGCCATCACCCAGGCAGCCACGGCCTTGCGTCAGCCACCGGCCAGGGCTTGAGGTCGCGGGCGGCTGGCTGCGCTCGGCCTGCCGAGAAACGAGAGGCTTGCCCGGGCGCCGCATGAATGGCAGGGGTGGGAGGTCACAAGGCAGCTCTGACTACCTGCTCCCTGCTCATTGGAGTGGGTGCTTCAGGTCGCTGGTGCCCCAGCGTACCCGGGCACTAGGAATGGCTGCAGGCTGTGAGCCGCGTTAGCTTCACGTGAAAAAGGGAACTGGAACTGGCCACCACTTCCAGTGAAGTGCTGAGATGGCTACTGCAAGGTTCCTGGAGAGTGTGACTTGCTGAAGGCTTGGGAGGGAGAATATGCGATTGAGACTAAACGAGCAAGACCACTAGATTTGTACAAGAAGCAGCTCAGAGGAAACTAGCATATGAGTGGGGTGAGAAGGCATTTTACACCTGTAATACCTGAAGTTCCTAGCCATGACCTGAAGTTCCTGAGGGGCACATTCTCGAAAAGGGGTGTATTCTGCAGGTCCTGGTAAGTTGATTTGGGAACACACAGAGACGGCATTTGATCTAGTGCCTTTTCATGTCGGTTTTTTTTTCGCCATGGACTTCACAAAAGTGGAAGATAATGGTCTACATACGTTTAAAAGGGAAAAACTGCTCTCAGGCTGGTAGCTGCTTGAGCCCCTGAGGAATCCACTGTTCATCTGTTCATTTAGGAGCTCAGGACCACATTCTAGACAGCACTGAAGTACCTTCTTGGGTTATCATTCTCATGGTGGGGGTGTTGTTTCATACATAAAACAACACTTCATTCTCAGAGTCCAGTCACTCTGAAACTCTTTATTTACAATGATTTGCTGTCCTTTTGCAGGTTAAGCGAGGGGCAGTAGAGGGTGCTGTGATTGCATACACAGAAATGAAACTGCCAAAAACCAAGGAGACAAAACCCCAGAAACAGGTCATCACAACACGGCCGTGGTTTATCAAAATCTACCAGTTTATTAAATTAACTCCATTATGTTGGAGTCAAAGGAAATGTAGAGATCCAACACTGCCTTTCCCTAACTGGATAGTGTTATCTTCCTGGTGTTTTTCACTTGTTTTATTTGCATTTGAGGAGGAAAGACCTATGAAAAATAAGTGTCATTGCTTCTCATAGTATTAACAATCTCATAAAAACGTCAATGAGGAATATATGTTAAGTCCTCTGAAAATTAGCATTCTAAGGGGACATCATCTGTTCTGTGGCCAGAAGTCCTGACAAGAGAAAAGCCTTGTACACTTGTAGAAAGTGATGGTCCCTGCCCCTGAAAGCTTACAGTCAGTGTCCACAACCAGTGAAGACAGGTGAATGCAAGGAGTCATTGCTGACACATACTCCCTTAACTGCCTGGTTGCAGGAGCAGACATAACAAACTCCTAATTACAAGTTGTTTTGCCAGAAATCAGAGTAGGGTTGTGTTTTCAAGAGAGCTCTGAAGGAGGAGGATGCGAAAGCATTGCAGATTTTTATGGGCAACTTGTGAAAGAAGAGCAGAAATGGAAAAATTAAAACAATTGCAACACAGTCCTGCTTGGAAATATGGTCATAGACTCCAGAAGGCCAAAGAGCATTTCCACTCATGCTTGCCAAATGAGAAGATGGGTGGTCTCATAGCTGAAACACAGGGACTACAACTCTCACCTGCATTCTCACTCTTGAATTCACTAGAGAAGTCTTGTGTTGCTTTGAGACATCTCCCAACTTCCCTGTACTGCAGCTTGTTCATAATGGTAGAGAAGGATATGCAGCTGTTCTCTATGCTTTTTATAGAAGAGAAATCATCAGTGTCTGTGGAATGAGCACCACAGTGGTTTTTTCCTCTTTTGCACCAAAATCTCAACCATTAGGATCTGCTTCTGTTGCTGAGATCTGGCTTCAGTACATGATGAATATAGTTTTGCCCACCTTAATGTAGCTGAAGTGTCAGTAGCTGAGTAGCTGTGGCGTCAGAGACTGCACAAGCATATTGGGCATCTACCTGTCTGAGTAGATTCCTTGCAAGAACATATAACACCAAAGTTCCTGGTTCTGCTGTATGCTGGAAGAAGGGACAAAGGGGAAACCAGTGTGAAGAACTCCAGAGAGCTGCAGAAAGTTTACATTTTTTCAAATCTATTGGGTTTTTTGATCAGAAATTTTCCCCAAAATGTATTTTTCTCATTGCTAATAAAATAAGTGTCTCTGCTGAACTGCTGAATTTCTTTCCAGAAGAAAGAAAGAGGATTTTGTCTGTCTCTGTGTGTGTGTGTGTTCAGCTTATCTCCCTGATCTTGATGTTGTTTTTCAAGCCAGAATGTCACAATTTAACGTGTGGGGGAGAAACCTTCATCACAACTTGCAAACAAGGTGAAAATGGCATCTTTTAAACGATTACTTTCCAAAAAATAGATGAAACACGGGAATGCTGACATTGCTTTACTTTTGCCAAAGGCTGCCAACACTCAGAGGGAACAAGCTATTCAGCTGGTGAAAAAGTGCTGAACAAACACTGAAGGAGCTAAAGGGATACTCCCAAACATGATATACTTGCTTTTCACTCCATCTCCTGCCCTGGTCTAGTGCCTTCCCCCTCACCCGCTGCTCTCCAAAAAAAAAGGGGGGGGGAGAAAAAAAAAAAAAAGACAGGTTGGATTAAAACAGTAGCAAGAGGAATTGGTGGATCCTGAGAGTTGGCAGGGGTATTAGTATTTTGTAATCTGATCTGTCATGTGACTAGAGCCAGGCAATAAAAATAAGTCTCCTACCAGCCCTCCTGTTTGCTCAACTTTATTATACGGTGTCAGTAGAGAACTGCTGGGGTTTTTTTCTTTTTTTTTTTTTTTTGGCAAAAATTTAGCAAATGAAACCACCTGAATCATTAAATCCTGAAGGAAATCTGGCAGAGAACTGAAGGAGGTTGCTGCTGCACTTCCAAGTTTTCCTGGAAGCAAGCGTGTACTGAAGAGAAATGGAGAAGGTGAAACTTTCTCCTCTCCTAAATGTGGTGGGAGGGGCAGGAAGCAGAAAAACAAAATTATTAGAAGCAAATTAAATTCTTGGTCAGCCTTAGTAGAGGTTGGCAAAGATCTGTTTGAATTAGCCACAAAAGATTGCTTCTCGTTATGGACTACCACACACACACATTCAGCTGCTGCACACCACAGTGAGCAGAAATGTAATAACATACTGTAAATTACAGTTTGCTCACCACAGTGCTCAAGATGAGTTAATAACAGATAATGGCCCATAATTCACAAGTGGATCATTCTGGTAATTCTCTTTGATCTCTAAGTTCAAGCATACCACGTCAAAGTATAGCTATGCACAGGAAAAAGAGTCGGTGTTACAGCAAAGCCCCCCCCTTACAAAGTCTATCATTAGCACTGTAAAAACAGAGATGCACACCTCAGTGCCCCACTAGCCTCACCAGGTCTGAGATTAATGGGCAAAGGGAAAGCCTTCCAGAGCCAACATTTGACAGTTGCTGGTTGGACAGAAAGACTATTAACCCTGGAAGAACTACCCAAGCTCTGCGCCAGGGAAGTAAAGAATAAAAATTTTATAAAGAACAAGGAACAGTTACTCTTTTTTCTAGTGCTAGATCGGTTTCCAACAGAACAATTAGCAGGTTACATGGGTACAGGTGAATGTCAGTCCCAAGACTGGGTCTTAACCACCTTTATGAGTGGCTGTTGTGAAAAGAAATAAAGCACATACAAGGGGACGATGATATGGGCATCCACACTGCGTTTTGAAGGTACATTTGTTCTACTAATTTTCAGCTGTAAGCACAGCAGAAGGAAGCGTAGGAACAGCCTGTTCTGAAGGAGTGCACCTGCGACATGACACAGCTGAGCTGTCCCATCCTGTGCCCACTGCCACTCTCCTCCAGCAGCCTCTCTGGCTCTGTGTCTGCTGCCTACTACTGCTGCTAGAAAGAGACTGCAATGGGCACCTACCTGAACTAGAGACTGCATGGCTGAGAGCACTGTACCTGTGCCAGAATGAGTCTTTAGAAGAGACTTAGCAATAGCATCAGTTTTGAGTCCAGATAAATGAGACCTTCATATAAAAACAAACAAAAATATATCAGAATGTGTTCATATCCTTACAACCCAGAGATGTCTACTGTGGTCAAACTCCCAGTTTACTTTCTTGATTGCCAAAATTATAATATCTTGGTAGTTATATCTCATATCATTTGTTACTTTTAAAAGTAATCTATTTAAAATTTCTAGGGATGTAAAATTAATTTTCAGTGTAGACCCCACATATTTTTTGAGGGTTACAGGGCTACTCAAATGGTAGACTTTGTTCTGTGTTTGAATCAGGAGTAAGTTTTGCATGGCATTCAGGCATGTCCTCTCCACTTTAGGTTATGAACTTTCAGACAAGGAACTCAAGTACCTTATGAAAATAAACCATCAAATTCTTTTTCCTTGCAATCACACTGGCATCAATACAGCCATAGTGGTACACAGGAAATCAGAATTTGGGATCTACTAGTGTAACTGCCTTTGGATCTGTAAACTATAAACCACAAATTCATTGGGGTTAAAACTTTGCTATTTTCTTTAAACCAGTTCTGTGATAAGAACTTTCAGCATGATTTCAGTGGGTCTTTGTAAGTCATCTGTGAACTCCAGTGGTGCAAGATCAGCCCTGTACAATATGATGCACCTTCTGGGTGCTCTAGAAATTATATTTACCAAACCTCACAGCTCATCTCTCCAGAAAGAAGAGGGTATATAGTCATCACTTCATTTTACATGGCAGATTTCTAAGCAGACACAGAATGTCTGGTTAAGAGCTGTGCAAAGCATCAGGGAGGTAATTAAGTTGGAGCTCAAGAGTAATGAGGTGACAGAGATTGGGTTGAGCATCATTTCTTTCACATTGATGTGTCCTACTTTCAGAAACACAGAAATGCAGTTGTGAAAAATTTCCAGCAGACTTTCCCAGTGAGGTTACAGGATTTTTTTTTCTATAGTAAGTTGTTAAGAGACAGAATGAAGAATATCACATGTTAAAAAAAAAAAAATGTAGAAAAACAAAACTAAAACCAAAACAAGGCAACGGGAATTCTAGGTCACCAGAATGCCACCAGGGAGGGCAACATTGTCCTTGGTATCAGAGAACATCAGGGGATGTGTAATTAGGAAAGGAGACACAAGGTCTTTGCAGTCCTCTGTTTCCAGTCTTCTCAGAAGGACAGAAACCGAAGCAGTCCATATTCTCTTGATATCGTGGAGTGTTGCTGTCTCAGGAAGAAAAGGGTCACCTACCACCTCACCAGTAATGTTTCCTGCCTCCACTGAGGCTGCCCAGCAAAGCAAAACCTGGCTGGACTTCTGAGGTTTAAAGATCACAACACAAGCTGTAGTGCCTGTAAAACAATAGCTTCTTCACAGCTTGGGTAAGGATGTCTGATACAACAGGCACATAGTACAACAAAGAGACAATTAAGTTGGTTACCAGATGAGTGAGGTGACAGAGATTGGTTTGGACATTATTGTTCACACTTCCATGAGCCCTAATTTTGGAAAAGCAGAGACAGTTTTGACCATTATCACCAGGTATTTCTAGAATGAATCCCTTCTTGTAAGAGTTGCCAAGTGTACTTGCTTATTCAAGCTTTACTGGTATTTTTTGCTCTTCCTTAATGCTCCTCCAAATGTCCAGACACTTTCTAGGAACCGGGTGGTGTGGGGAGGCCTTTCTGTACAATCAGAAGCTGCCCAGGGTTTGCTGGGTCAGTGGCTGGAGGAAGCGGTTTCCTGTTTTGCTGTGCTCAATGCCACTTAACAATAGTGGGGAAAAAAATGCAGGATCTAAGCATAGCAAAACTGTTTTCTACATGAGCTGTCTGCCTGCCTCCTTGGTCTGCCCCAGCCATCCCCCACCTCACGCACCCACCCCAGCCGGTGGGTGGCGGTGGAGGAGAGGAGGCAGAGGCACTTGAGGCTGAAGCAAGGAGAGCTCAAAGGCATATCTGCCACATAAACAGCCTGGACCTTTTGGCAGTAGGTCTGAAACAGCAGACTGAGTATTACTAGTTTGTGTCTTTCCTCTTCCCTCTGGTGAAAGAGAAAATGAGTTCCATGTGTAGCGCTTCTGGAGCATCAGTGTCAGCAAGAGTCACTCATGCCTTCTTAAAACACCTTAAACATCTTGTCTGTCCTTGTAGATGGTTTTCAGCACCACCCTGAGATAAGCATTTCCAGCAGTGGTCAGTTCATTAGGGCAGGAAGAGGACTGGCAAAGATTCCTCACTCTGCCTTTCTGAACCATGTTGTCTGCTCAGTGCCAAATCCTTAATCCAGTCTTATCAGCTCACAGAGTACTCTTACTGTCCTACTCCCTACGCACTAAGGCAGCACCCCTTGCTACCAAGCCAATGTTGGGTTCTAGTGATCCCTGTCCATATCCAAATCCTACCTCACTGGATTTGTTTTTCAAAAGCATCTTCTAAGATTAAGGGTTTCAGGGGGTAGCTCTGAAAAGTGGATACAACTAAGCATTGCACCTGCAACTGGAGCCACTCAGAAACAGGAAATGCAGGTACCCAAACCGTAATCTGGGTTTGTTGTTACCCTTGTCCCTTTATTTCTGCTTCTCCTTCTCTCATTCTGAATACAAATTGCTTTTAGAGACACACAGAGCAGCAGACAGCAGCCCCAGGCTGATTGCAAGTCACAGGCTCTTTGTTAGCACTCAGGTTATGGAAATCCCAGGTGAGTCACCCTTGCTGGTAACCCAGTAGCAGGTAACCCAGACGTTGCCAATAAAGCTCACAGAGCCTTAAATGCAAACCTGCCAAGGAAATTCTCAGAAGCAATGCAGGTATTATAAATCCAATTCCTTTATCATCTGTAGCCTTAAAAACCTCCAAAAACTGAGTCCTATGGCTTTTAAAGTCAAAGAGTGACATTGCTTGAAAATGTGGCATGCAAGTTTTGCACTAGGTTTGCAAAGTGGTATGCCAGAATCCCACACATCAAATAATTTCTTTTGTGTAAGTTTGTTTCATTTCTTTTGGTTTGGGGTTTTTTTTAAATTTATTTTTTATTTTTTAAGAAAACTCACCTAAGAATCCCACCTGTCAGTGAGTTTGGTTTTGTTTTCAGACAAATTGTGATTGAGTTATAGTGCCAGTAAAAAGCAGGAAAATTTCAAAGACATAAGCTGCCAAGCACATAGTGAAGTTTTGCATGGAGCTCAGTCAGTGAGACACAGTAATGGTGGGCCTCTATCATGGTTACACCTTATAATGACCCAGCAGTGCTTTATCATTATCTGAACAGAGCAGAACAGCTAGAATTCAATTGAACCCCATTAGAGGAAGAGTGTTTTAGGTCTTTATGAATAACATCACAAAACAGGTATGTTAAGACCCAAAAACCCTCCCATAAATCTTAGAACGAAACTGGCTTCATCTACACAAAATATTGACATAACATTATTTTGCAATCACAGTATGATGTTCTCTCACCTTCATCTTTTCTTTCCTTGTTTTTCCAGACAAGATCGAAGAGCATCATTAACATAAGTTTCTCAGAAGGCATCTATCATCTGTCATACATGTTTATATATCCATGTCTAGTGTCTGCAGTCTGGGAAAATCCTTTAGTGATCTTGGCAGAGGATATAGAGCACAGGGCTGAGCAGTGGCATGACACCAGCTACACATGGAGCAGCACTGTCTTGCAAGTTGTGTTGCACTCTGTGCTGTTAGGACAAGTTAATTAGCAGGTTAGAGGAAGATAGCATAGGAAACAACATCACTATTCAGCAAGACATCAAATGCTATCTCAGGTGCCTGTTACTCTTGCTCAACCAGTTCAGTTGTTACTGGTGTATTAGTCATCTGGCTGCACAGAACATCAATCTTTCACTCCTCATTACACACTCAACTACAAGCAACAGTATAGGCTTGCTCTATCCTGTAATTACAATATATAGCTGTGCTATAAAATCTATTATGTTTAGAGGTCAGACTCAGAAACAAATTAATTAACTGCACTTTCTCCACTTCTGGGATAAGATAAGATTTTTTTGCAACTTTTCAGTAAAAGGCTCCACTCTTTCCATAACACAAATGATTTGCTGTAATAAGCAGCTTGTCAGCAAGAAACTCTTCATACAGAGGCAAGAAACAGGCATTTTTATCATCACAGGGCACCTGATTATCAGTATTATAAAGTTATCTTTTGGCAGAGAAGTCTTGGCAGCAAACAGCCTCGTCAATCTGCAAGAGATTAGCAGTTCTGCACTGGGACAGTGCCGAAGTGACAAGTCAGCCTCTCAGGGTGTGCTGTGGTGGATGCTGCCGGGAGCACGCACCCCTCTCCACGAGCCAAGTGCTTTTTCATACGGCTAGGCAACAAAGGTAGCACTTCAAGCCTTTCAGAGGGGTACAAATTGAAATGCTGGATTTAAATCAGATCACATGATTTGTCGGATGGCAAATGTCAGGGTGGCCTTTAGACTGCTTGAGCACAAGAAACAAGAGAAAACTGGTGTTTTGGTGGCTCTGTAAGTAAAGATTTCCCTGCTCTGTGGAGGACAGGGCTACAAAACTGGTTCTCCAAATTCTCACTGGGATCAACAGTGTGATCCTCCCAGAGACCAAGACTATAGCATAGCAGAAGAATGCATCCTGGGACTGGTGTTGTGCTCATGGGTGCTCTGCTTAGATAGCATGGGTTTTGAGAGTCATCAGAGAAACAATCCTGCCTCACCTCAGGAAGATGCTCATTCTCCCAAGAATTATTTTGTCTTTTTTTTTTTTTTTCATTTTTCCATATACACTTTTTCTGGGGTGTGTTTCAATTCCTTTTTTCCTTATTCTTTTCCCTCTTCTTTCTCACTCTCTCATCTCTGTCCTCCTCATGAGTCACTTCTCTGTCATCAGTTGCCACTCTTTGCTACCCCCTGTCATGTACCTGCCTGTCACTCAGCATGGCTTTCTCTAAGCATGACAGTGACATCACTAACATGAGGGATTGCCTGCCCCTCTGTGAGCCGTGACACTAATGCCAGAGCTGGGGTAGCTGTGACATGACCAAGCTTGGAAGGTGAATCTTTTTGCTATTCAAGACAGGATAGCTTAGCATGAGAAGAAACAGTCATTGCTGAAGGGAGGGATGTTGTGCTGTTTATGGTGTAGTGTGGTGTGTTGATGCAGTGGGTCCAGCTTAAGGTGGGAATTAAGCATGCCTGTATAAAACAATGGTTTCCTTCCCAAAGCGCTCACAGTTTAAGTGAATTTCATAAGCTAGGCATGCTCAAAATCTCTGGTGAAACCTGCCATGCATTCAAAGAGCATGTTGGGGAAGGCCCACTCTCTGAAGAATGGAAGTCCCATCTCCCCTTGTGAGGAAGAAAACATGTATCACTTTCCCTCCTTTTCTCCACTGTTTTGCTGCTGTTTGAAAGCTACAAAACAAACCCAGGATTTCAGGGAACATTCAATCTGCAGCTTGTTCTCAGCTGATCCTGTTGCAAGGAGCAAGTTCCTGGCTGATTCATGAGCAGTAAAAATAAACACAGTCTGGGAAAGGCAGGGAGGAGGGAGGGAGGCTAGAGGATATGGAGGAAAAAGTAGGAGCTACAGCAGCTGGTGTTTTCTTTGCTGGTTCTTTTCAGAGGATTTAGGCAGGTTGGAGATGTAAGTGATTAATGGAGAATGATAACACCTCACCCCTTTCCTCCTCCTGGAAGGAACATGAGTCTTTATGCATATTGCTGGTCTCTCAGCTTTAACCTTTCCAAGATTTACACTCTTCATCCACTCCACGCAGTGATGCAGTGCTGTGGGACTGACAGCACATCTGGGTGTATTAACTGTACGCTCTGTGGTTTTTACAAATGCTTATGGTTTGTTCTCAGCATTTGGAAACATTGCACTCAAAGCCCTGAGACTTTCCCCATGCAGCTGACCAGACTGAAGACAACAAACTGCCACACAAACTTGAGACTGTTGGGGTTTTTTTTTTACCCTCTTCTGTGCTTGGAGTAAAGGGCACAGCCAGATATTGCTGAACCTCAGTAAAGACATAACTCAACAATAGCTCCCAAAGCGCATTTGGGAAGAATGCACAAGTAGCAGAAATCCTTTTCTGTCCCCCCCTGTACATTTGTCTACTACTTTGCCAAGTACACATAGTGATGACGCCCTTGGCTCTGCTCAGTGGTGGTCATATCAAGGCATGCTTCTGTTCTCCGCTGAATGGCTAAGAAGTCTGCTTTCCTCTTGCCTTTCTTGTGCTGGAGAAAAGTGTCTGGCAGAAATAGATGGGCAAAGGTGCATGCATAGCTTCTGCCATTGATGAAAAGGAATTGCGAAAGAAGTTTTGTGTTATAACTTAAGGAATGATAGGAATGGCAGAAGACAAAAATTAAGGAGCTTTTATTATCATTTGCCTTAAGCAGGGCTGATGAACATGTAGAAGTAATAATAATAATGTGCTAGCTAGTAAAATTTACTGAAAAGTAAACATCAACAGAGAGAACAGTAGAATATCAGGAAAAAATCTGGTTACATCAGAAATTTACAGCACAGATCATACACCTAGGCAGCAGGAGTTCCTGCTGTAAAGGTAGGGACACAGCCTCTTTTGGAAGAAACAGTGATGAAGAAAGGCCAAAATGAAGTCAATCATTATAGTGTAACAAAGCCACCAACATGACACATCTCTGGAAGAGGTAAACACACAGAATATATTAGACAAGATATTTTAGCTGATCAAAAGAACATTACTGACTCTGTGTAAGGCAGTATCCAAACATCATCCAGAACAACATATACATCACTTCTCACCTATATTAACAGAAAAGATAGACCAGAACAACTGATGATCAGGGAAATGAAGAGCCTGTCTTAGAAGAACATCAAGGAAACAGATTTGTATAACAACAAAACAACAAGAATGACTAAGCAGGGACAGGAGCCTTTCAATATGTCAGAGAAGAAAGCAACAGGAAAAGAAAAGTAATTAAACTAAAGCATGACCTTAATAAAAGGACAAGATGGTATAAACAATGACATGGGGAGAAAGCTTATATAAAATTTTTCCATTAAATTTAACAAGGGGGTAAATAGAGAGCAAGCTTAGGATGGTGGTAAGTTATGCAGGCAATCTTTTTAGAAATGCCAAAGATTGCCTGGACAAGGGAAACCAAACAAGCCAGTAGCTGTGTGCTGTGTAGTGGAGGACAGCAGGTGGGAATCACGTGGACATCAGCTGATGTTACCTGTTTCGAGTGCAGAGAAGGACCCAAGTCCCTGTGACTGCCAGCAAAACATTTATTCATTTGACTTACTCACTGAAAACACAGACCAAGACCAGACTGAATGACAGTTCCTTCTTCTTGTCCCACTGCTGGTGGTGTCTGCCATGACCTGCCTGTGGGACACATGCATTTAGACACATTTCCCATTCAGGGCCCTGATGTATCAGAACATGAAATATATGGTTGCAAGACAGCCATGTGGTGCTGTGAGTGGATGCCACTCTCTAGCTTCTCCCCAGAGCACACCACCACCACAACCAAGTCTTCTTGTGGTCTGTGGTGGGGCGGGAGAAGAAGAGGCCTGGTACTCGACACTGGTGAGGCCACACCTCGAGTACTGTGTGCAGTTTTGGGCACCGCAGTATAGGAAGGACGTTGAGCTACTAGAGAGGGTGCAGAGAAGGGCAACTAAGCTAATCAGGGGTCTGGAAAACAGGTCTTATGAGGAGAGGCTTAGGGAGCTGGGGTTTTTAGCCTGGAGAAGAGGAGGCTGAGAGGAGACCTTATTGCTCTCTTCAGCTACTTGAAAGGTCATTCTAGGGAGGTGGGTGTCGGCCTCTTCTCCCTTGTGACTAGTGACAGGACTAGAGGGCATGGGCTTAAGTTGTGCCAGGGTAGGTTCAGGTTAGATATTAGGAAGAATTTCTTTACTGAAAGAGTGGTAAGATATTGGAATAGGCTGCCCAGAGAGGTGGTGGAGTCACCATCCCTGGAGGTTTTTAAGAAGAGGATAGATGTGTTTCTTCAGGGGATGATTTAGGGATAAGAGTCATGCAGGGCTATCAGTTGGACTAGATGATCTTGAGGGTCCTTTCCAACCATAATGATTCTGTGATTCTGTGTGATTCTGTAAAGGCTGAGCTAGTCACAAACACACTGGACTTTTCTTCTGTTTTAAGATCCAAGACTCCTTTTTTGCTAAGACAAGTGCTGGCACATCCTGCAGCAAAGGGAGAGGGAGTGCAAGAGACGTGGGGGAGCAAGGTGGAAAGGGAGACCAAGAGACACAACCAATTATCTTTTTTTCTACTATGCTGGTCCTGTGAGATACAGGGAATTTATAATGCACATACACAGTCCAGGTTTTTCAAGGGCTGTCTTTAGCTGTATATCATATTTCCAGGGTCAAATGTTTATGCATTTTGTCTACAGGAGTAAAACAGTGTATTTTTAATAGGGAGTGACTGATCACGAGTGAGCCAGAGTACAATACATTAAAACAAAGGCAAGACATTTCACTTATGAGGTTAGCTAAATGGTGTAGGCTTTGTGCCCCATCCTACCAGAACGTTTTTATCAGTCAGACCACAACATCTTGACTTCAATGCATTCTTAGCTCCTAACAAACCCAAACCACCTTGAACAACACCTGATGAGACATGTTTATTAGGTTCATACTGGGTTTGAGTATTCTTACATCTTTTGATATGTAAACACTTCCCCCTGCTCAATCTGCCCACATCACTTGTCTAACCCACAAGATGCTGCCCTTGCAAGCAGCACACCATGTATCTATACACCATACAGGTAAATGATGCTGTAGCCACGCTGGTGAACTCCATCTGGAAGGATGCTCTGCAGAGAAGATCTTGAACACATCTGAACTCACTGGCTATCTACAAAAAGTCATGTAGCTTTTTCTAAATAAGTTTTGAAGGAGTAATGTAATCAGATCTTTAAAGCAGAGTGGAAGAGAGGAAATTAGAACACTGGCATAGAGAGCTCTTTAGTTACTTTTAGAAAATGGCAAATCCCAAGCACCATCTGGATCCACACCACTATGAGACTATCACCGAAGGCCACTGATCACAGGGTATTATCCAAACAGGTTTTTATCCAGTTCCTTTTCAGGAGCCACTCCACCATCCCTATAGAGGGTGAAGAAAGGATCACTGCTTCAGGACATCCTTACTGAGTGAATTTTAGGGAACAAGGTGTGATTTATTCTGCTAAAGCCAGAAATCCTAATAACAGTCTATGGGGAAAAGGAATAAACATTTCTCATTAAGTAAACTGACTGCTTCTCACTCTTCCTGGTTTAGACTCTGCCTCCAAGGAGTACAAAGACAATTTTGTTATTCTTTATTGACAGCCTATCTCAGAGTTGATGGGGAGATGCTTCCCATGGCACAGTGAGCCATGTAGCCCTTCAGGCTACTCAGATGTCCTGCATAGATCAAGCATTTAGCACACCCAATGCCTTGTAGCATTGCCCGTGCCAGCTTAGCTCTGTCTCTTCTGGACTCCCAAGCTACCTAGTGCTAGGCACTTTTTTACCCCACACTCAGGCAGTCCAGAACCTTTCTGCTCAAGAACTGCAACAGGTGGGGTCTTTTTGTAGCTGCCTTTAAAATAGACTCAAGTGGTCTGTCCCAGCCTGGCCTCAAGTACCCTTCTGGGTAAACTATTGCATACTACACAAACACGGGCACTTGCCAAATTACCAGTTCAGCAAAGAGCAGGCTAGGTGCAGGCTGTTAGACACGGAGGATTTGCAAGAGCTGACAACATGCTTGGCACAGCATAAGGCCCTAAAGAAGACAAAGCCCAACCTCAGTATGAAACCATACTCGACCCCCATGTGTGTTTGTATAAGGCAGGCAGCTCTTGAGGACAGTGTCATGCTTTCTTGTGTGTTTATACAGTGCCTAGCACAACAGAGTCCTAATCCAAACTGGAGCTCTTAAGTATCACAGTAATGCAAATTAAATAACACTAATAATATTCTTTCCCTCTGTGCTCACTAGATCGTGCATGAGGGAAGGACCCTTGTTGTCCTTGTTGGGAAGGACCAGGGCTTCACACCAAGCTGAGACACTCTTCAGGTTAACCTCGGACAGCAAGTTGCCACCCACCAGCCAAGCTGTGCTGCCTGACCTGCAATCAAGTCTTCTCCTGAGAGGTGAAACATGTTAGTTAATACCCAAGAGAAATGTTGATGTCATTTATCTTGTGTTTTTCCCAGCTAAAAGTACACGTTTGTACAATTACCAGGGTTCAGCTAACACTGGTGTTTTAGTAAGTCACAGCAATTTGGCTGTGCCAGAGTCTACAGGGCTTTTTTTTCAGAAAACAGATATAATGGAGTTGGTCAAAAAAACCTTTCTGCAGACATTGCTGAAAGTGTTTTCTTTAATACTTTATAAAATAGTCATTGCAAGTCACTGTCACAAAATTTGATGAAAGTTTTAGAGCTTCAAGCAAAACATTTCTTTCTCCAAAAGAAAAGATGTTTCAGTCATTTCCATCTGTTCTTTAAACATTATTATTTGGCCCATGTCCCACAAGCAGAGTGCTGTACAGCAGGTAATCCTACAGAGGTAAAGCCTGTAACACAGTTCACCTCTTGCTATGGAACTGTGTAATAGTGAATGAAAGGTAAGAACCTGTATGTCAATCTACATTTCACCTCTTCTTGGTATAGGATGCAGGGAGGAATTATTAAAATAATTAAACATGCACATCTACATCATTAATAGATAACATTTTACTAGAAATGTGACAATATTTGATCACTCACTGAACTTGGCTGACAATAGAAAACCACCTTTACAAAAAATATCACTGTCAGAAAGACATAATTAGATACGTTATCTCCAAGTAGCAGAGAAAATAATATATATAAACCAAATGTGCAGCGTTCAGATAATTGCAACCAACAGATGTTTTCAGTTAGCTGTTCTTACAAAGGGGATATCATTTGAGGAGACCCCAGACACCATACAAGATCAGCATTGTGCCTTTTAGCACTGTGAAGTTTTAAATGGAGAGGTTTAAGAAGGGAAGCAAGTTTGTCATTTTGCTTATCAGTAACAGCTTTTTTTTTTTTTTGAGGTAAATGTTGAAAAAAGATGAGCAATATTAGGATAAGATTAAAAGTATGTCTTTTGGCAAGACGTTTGTTGATAAGTTCCCTACGTAAACGGGTTAATGGTCTCTTTCATATTGTAACAGTATCCCCAGTGGGATTTGCTCTCTGTCCCCTCCCCCACCGCTGCGAAATGAGAAATGCAGTGTTTTTTAATGACTGGAGCAGGAGAGATCTTGTTATTGTGGCTGCATCACCCCTCCAGGACACAGTTCAGTAGAAGTTTGTCATGTGGCTGAGCAGAAACGATGAATGCAGGTTTTATGAAGTTCATTCCCCAAATACAAAGGAACTGGGGAAAAAACCCACCACATTCATGGCTACAGGCTGTGAGAGTACACAGTTCACAGCCTGAGCTCTACATTGATCACTGTCAAGCTCCTGGGCTGCAATGCACCTGCAAGCTTTCCCCCACTCCCCAGAAGCAAGCCTTTACCTGCACTTCCACCTCCATTCACAGCATCTCCCCCCTTACGCATCTCCCTCTTTCTAATCTCTCTTTTTTTCTAGCTGGGGGCATTTGCTGCTTTTGTGTCCCTCTGAAACCTACCATGGATGAAACCTAGCATAGGGAGAACTAAATCACCTCTCTGCTCAGAGGCAAATGAATATCCACCAGTAAATACCTCCATACATTCATTTCTTCAAAACCCTGCTGCCCTTTGCCTCCTTTACCTTGGGTATTGCTTCATTTCCTGTTTGCTTCCAGCAGCCACCTCCTTTGCTTTAACTCTGTGCCATTATGCAGGCTAATATCAAACAGGTGGAAGAGGTAAACATGAGATAAAAAAAACCCCAACAACCCAACATGTCCTTCCTCTCCTCAATGGGCATGATGATATTGTCAGGAAATGGGTAACAGCTGCAGGTGCTAGAAATGAATGACATGTATAGGAACGTCTGGAGTTTGTGTGTTGAAAACACAAGGGCAAATAATATTTACTGTGAACAGGTTATTTTAAATGACTAAGCATTCATACAAAGTCCCCTTGAGGAAACACTCTGTCCACACTCCTGCTCTAACAGCAGCTGTCTTGCACTGAACAAGCCCCCCAAATTGAGGGTCTCAGGGCAGCCAGGCTGGCTCCTCAGAGTTGGCCCACAGAAGGCCCTCAACACACATTGTCGTAGAGCTGAAACTTGGAATGGTAACTGCCATACTATCACCTCCCTCACGGTGACCTTATCCTGATCTCTCCCCAGTGCATATCTCTCTGTGGGATTTTGGGGCTTAGTTGCAAGAAAGAGGTGGCAGTACTGGGGAAAAGCAAATGCCCTCCCAGTGTGGTGGGCCCATAAACAAGTCTGCATGTACCTGTGTCTGCATGCACTGATCCTATCTGATCATTTGAGGTTCCTGAATGCATCAAATGCTGAGCTTTCTAGGTTAGGTGCTTAGCTTAACAGTTTTACTACTAGAGCTGGATCATTCAGTTTTTTGCCATCCATGTGACAGTAACTGAAGGTACTCTCTTCCCTAGAGGAAGGCAAGAAGGGCACAGCAATCTCAGGAGCAATCTCCCTTGGCTTTACTTGTTCACTCACATTTAGGAAACCATATCCCTGAGCGCATTTCACCAGCTTTCTGTTGGAAGTCACTATCATTGTCAGCTGTCGATAACTCACTCTATTTACTGTTCTCAGCTGCTTGGGAGGACACAGTAGAGCCTAAGCCAGGTAAGGTTGCTGCATGATAACAGCAACTTTTATGTCAAAGAGTATAAAGAGACTCTCCCTAGATGGTGACAAGCTTTGAATTTCCTGTCGAAATGGGTGATTGTGCCTGTGTCTGTTTGTGCCTGCTACATTGTGGACTCTCCCCCTCTTCTCCTCCACAGGTCTGGCTCCCCAGCCCCCACCCCATCCCCAGCCCAGCGGTGGTGGAGCTGAGTGGCTGTGGGCACTTGACGCTGATTAAATTCTGCTGACTGAGGAAGATGTCAAATTCTACCCAAAGCAGAGAGCCGCCAAGGAAAAGCTGCTTTTCTTTGCTTTTGACAGCTGGAGCCATGAATTTAAGCAGAGGTCTCACCTTCAGGCAAGTCAACAGCTGGGCAGGGAGCAGTATTTCTTAAAGAGAGAGTGCACTGTATTTTCTGGATTTCAGTGTTGCTAGGAGGTGAACAAGTTGAAGAGCAAGAGAACATTTATGTAAAAACCCAGGTGCAGCTGGGTTTTTTGTTGTCGTATTTTTTTGTTTTGTTCTTTTGCTAGAGAAGGATTGAGTAACAAACAAGAAAGAGGAAATGAAAACACAGTCTTAATTCCCACCCTTGGTGTTTCTCGTCTTCCATTTCCCCTGCAGTACATACAAGAAGACAGCTTGTGTCTGTACGGGAAGTTCCTGAAGTCCTTTCCCTAAGAAGACCATGTGCTGCGTCACAGCTACTTCTGGTTTCGTGTGCTGGCCATGCTTCAGGAATCAGTGGCTCTGTTGAGCAGTAATGGGGTCTGTAAGACTTTTCCCTGTCTTTAAACCTGCCCATGCACAAGAGCCACCCAAAGCTCTTGCCTTTGTGATATGACACCTGTGGGTCTGACCAGTTCAGTGGGCAGTGAATGGGAGTTCGCATAACAAAATTACCACTGCCATAACTAAATACCCATCTCTCCAGTTACTGCTGGCAGAATCACCTAAAAGACTGGGGCTGAATGGTTTCAAAACATGACTGGGCTTCACTACCACACTATACTTGCTGGGTCCAAAAGAGGAACTGCAGGGCCAGGCCAGGCTTTGTGTTACTGAATTTTCAGCCCCATGGAGCAGAAGCCAGGACTCTGGGGAGGTTGAGACCTCCTAGGAGTCTGGGACAGACACAGCTCTGATCTATGTACAGGGGGAAACATGTAGCACACAGTTGCATGACCACTGTCACATCATGTAATTCATGTGTGTGGTATCTTGGTGGGTGCCCTTGTCCAACAGTGTGAAATGCAGTGAAGCCTTGCTATTGCCCTTTCCTGCCCCTCCACCTCCCTCTAAGCAGCCACAGCTGCTGAGAGTACTCTGGCCATCAGACAAGAGATCTGAGAGTACTCCCAATCTCTCACTGGAAAGACAACTTTAGGAAAGTGTTAGACATGAGCTGGATGACAACAGTACATAACTGTTCAGTTTGCCCTCAGCTCTCGGGCTTCACATGCTGACCTTAGAGATATCTAGGTACTTCATGCAATATCTGCTTAGTGCAAAATGCAGAAGCAATCACGAAGCAGTGCGAGGAACCCAAGGCTCTGGCTACCAAGTGCCTGAGTAGGCATCATAGCCATAACTACTCTTCTTCTCTCTGACATAGTAAATCCAACTTTCCTTCACTTCGCTGCTGGAAGACCCACAAAAGGAGAAACGTCCCATCCTTGTCTCTCTCTTGATCATTATGTCACTTTCTAGGAAGGCAGGAAAGGTGAATTTCAAGCCTTTCATCAGGAATTCTGTCCATCTCCCCATCACCTTGGAAATATGAAATGAGAGCAGACAGAATTCCTGTTGGTTAGGATAGAAGAAGTTCTAGTGGACATTACCATGTTTAAGACTGTCAGTTTGTGACATCTTACGTATACCCTGGAAAGACTGACACAACTGCCAAGCTCTTGTGTGAAAACACAGGATCATCAATCATCACGAGGGAAACGCAGAGGGAAGCAATGCTTTCTGTCTGGATCTCTATTGACCTTCGATGTAGAAGTCACATTTCTCTGACCTGTGAACAATGAAGTGCTAGTAACCATGTGTAGATAAGGAACTTCAAGAGTGCTTAAATAGGATTTTTTGATGTTAGGAGTTGAAGCACCTATTGAAAGTAGGTATTTGCAGAGTTAAGCAGTTGCTGAGGTTATTAAAGTTAAAATTTTGTGTATAGAAACAAAACTCCATCCAGGCCCTTCCCTTAATATAGGAGAGGCCTTCTTTGGATTTAGCCTGACCCATTCAAGCAATTTTTCCTAAAATTTTCCATCTTTAGCTTCAGAAGTGGTATGTAAAGTGGAAGCTCTTAAAAATGATTATGACTGTGTTATCTTATTTATCAAATAGATAAGACAACAAACATAAAACAAAGTTTTTATAACTATTTTATGACATAGAAGGAAGATAAAATTCCACTTCTGCCATCATTCCAGCTAACTACCAGCCTAAACCATTGATGACACTAGTGCCATACCTAAGCTTTCAAACATTTGTAAGTGCAAAGGCATTTGAAAAACCTGAAGAAGTTATATTTCAATTTGAATTGAGAGTAAGAGGCTACTTTCTGCTCTGCTGGAAAGCAAGAAGGTATGGAAATCTGGTGCCAGACTTCTTTCTTACTAGATTTTCTGCCTAGTTTTACAGGCTCCTACTGTTCAGGTGCAGCTCTGTAAGAGTAGAAACTTAGATGGCTAAGTATTTTTCTGAATCCCATTTTTAAATGTTTAAGGAGCATCCATGATCTGCATCTCAAGTAAGAAAGACTCTAGATACAAATGACACCAGACAAAGACATAAAATGAAAAAGCACAGTTTGTTGGTGAGCTTTGCAGCTAGAACTGACAGCTTTGTGATTTTAGAAGAGAAACTTAAGCATCAGCACATCGTGACATTTTTGGTGTGATGCATGATGACGTATGGGTGGATAGCAATGCCACATGTTGTTATTTCAGTGCATTATCATCATCAGGGTTTATTGAAGCGTTGCTGTGTTTCAGCAGAACATCATTATCTCCTGCAGCAGCTTCAGCTCAGCCAATCCTACTAGGTTCAAAGATATTAGGGGTATTAAAAAAATCTGCTTTAGATTTTCATCTTAATATGCTAGCAAACAGCATAACTAGAAATGATTTCATAGAAAATTATTTTTAAATGTAGTTTATGTATACATTCATACTGGATGTTTTGTTCTTAGTTCAGTCTTTTCAGAAAAGGGAAACATGCTTTGTTACTTTTGCAACTAATCATGCAGTTTCCATTTCAGACAATAATTTTGATTCAAGAATACATTAGAAAAATCAAAACAGACAATTTTCTTCCACAAATATAAAACTCTTCTAAAAAAGTATCAATTATGTCATGAATTATTCTTCTAATTTTCATGCACCTTACAGGCACAAAGAGTGATCCTGCTGCAAATTTTTGTTAAGGAGAGATGCAAATAGCTTGTTAAAAAAAAAAAAAAGATATTTGCTCTTGAAATACTGGGGTAAATACCAACTATGCCTTCCAGACACAGAGCTTTAAACTAGCTCTAATGGAAGTTGTAGGATGACAGTGTTCCCTGCCACATTGAAAATATGAGGCACAGAATGCACAAACTTAGCTGAATTTGAATGAGAATGTTTAGTCTGTAGCCACTTAAGCTATGATCTGTTAAGCACAGTTGTGTATTTATTTGGATAGAAGCTTCCCACAGAGGCTGTGTCCTGGAACTGTGCTGAGATTATTTTATCCACGTGAAGGACCTCTGTGTCCCTATTACCAGGAAATAGTTAATATTCTTTCCCACTGGGGCCCACATGCACCTGCACAACTGTGGTGTGTGGTTTCTTCTTGCAGCTGCATCTGTGACTCTGATGCCTGTGTAGAGGTTTTAAAGTGTAAATAGAGAGTTGGTGAGGCTATCCTTCAGTGGTAATGCAGCCTCAAGGTCTGCTGCAGAAGCACTGAAACCACTGAGTAAAGAAGCAGTTTCAGCAGAGGGTGTTTCTCAGCTGTTAGTATTATATTCCATCTTACTCTGGAAAAATTCAGCACATATTATAAATAACAATTAATGATGTATCCTCACAATGCCATTCTGGAGTTGCTGTCTATTATTATCTTGATTTTTCCAGAGGGGGAAAATGAGGCTGTGAGACCTTAACTGATTTTCCTAAGGTCAGTGAGAGCAAGCCTGTGGCAGACCCAGATAAACGATGCACATCTTTCCCAGCCCTGTAGTTTGGCTGCTCAGCATCTCTGCTGCTCCCTTAGTTTGCTCTCCAAATTCCTTGAGAAAAAGGAGGACTGTTTTTGTCCCAATTGGTAAAACCCATTGTTCACAATATCAGTTCCTTCTCAGGAATGAGAAGATCATGGGGTCAGTAGCCAGAAGAGAGTTATCAGCTAGCCCTGGGCTCCAGGAGCAGTGATTAGGATCATCTGTTGTTAACCACAGACGCATGCTCTGGAGCAGAAGTGCTCAATTCTCCACTGCATTTGAGATCTGTCTGGTGTGAGGGTGATATATGGGAGGGAAGAGATTGTGTTCACTGATTCTACAAGGTGATGTGATTTAGAGGAGCTAGATGCTTGTTTCACTCTATTTCTGTCATGTGATTCCCCTTAAGGCTCATATACCACTGAAGGACCATCAGAGCCAAAAGGACTGCTTGCCCTTTACACTCCATTTTTGCACTGTTCCTTCCCCTAGCATGCTCCCCACTGTGTGGTGGGAGAGTAACAATTGGCACATGAGCCAAATCTGCTGCCATTAGGCTGATGGAGATTTTTCTCTTGCAGGCAACATTTTTAAGCCAAGGATTTCAATGTCAACCTTGCTTTTAAGAGAGCACGTGCTGTTATCTTTAGGTTTACAACTTTCTGAAAAGACAAGGAGATTTATAGGAAGAAAATGAGAGAGCATATGTGCACCTTATCATGCAAGACAGGCAGACAAACGTAGCAACATGAAGAATTACTGCATGTGGTTGTCCGTGCATGGTTGCACAGGGAATTTTACTTCATATTCACACACAAAGTTACTCATTTCAAGCAAAAAGGCTACTGGGGTGGGAGATCATGTTAGTAGAAAGAGACGCTGCCTGAGTTCTCTGTTCACCTTTTGGTGTAAAAATTTTCTCTGCCTGCTCTAACAGCAGTTGTATTTGGGTCAAAACCACAAAATGTCTCAGCATAAATCACTGATGTTTTTCTTTCTTTTGGAGATTTGTTTTTCCCCCTCTGCTTCTTGGTTTTCTTTTATTTAACCTAAAATAAAAGTCTCCTGAATTTTTTTGTGAGTAAGAAAACCCTATCCCTCTGTTGCACAAGTGACCTTTACTTTATCTGCTTTAGTTGAACTCAAGTTTAAGGAAAGATTCCTGGGAAATGTCTTATTACTGCCATTGCCCTTAGCCTTGATAAGAACCCGGTCAAACTGATATACTTACACGTGCATATGTAACAGGTGGCCCCTGCTCCCAAACAACCTGCTCCTGAGGAGTGAAGCATTTTCTCACAATATTTAGATGTTCTGAAGATTTTGAAATGCCTGCTCATAGTCTTCATGCACACTGTAAATCCCCTCCCTGCTCAGCAGCATCTACCCAGCTGAACCACCTATGTTGCCTGAATGTCTAGGCCACATTGCAGCAAGTTTAACTTGCAGGAAAGAAAACTGGAGGACAAGGCTTCATGGTCACCTGGTCTTTATCATACCCAGCATTCAAATATTAGAGTGTGCCACAAAGAAATGAAGGATGAACCTCTAAATTTCTTTTCTGGTATCTAGCACCTCTGAGATGCCAGCTTCTTCAACAGAGTAATAGATGTCCTGGGAAAGTCACTTGCCTGTGGAAACTTTTCCATTGGTTATAATTTATGCATGGAAACTCAACAATTTTGCAACTTTCCTGCAAATAAATACCCTCTGCAGAAGGCAAGAGAATCAGGGTTTATTTCTCCCCTTTCTTTGTATGTCTGGCCCATTTTAGGAACAGGGCAAGACCTGCATCAGGAAAGCAAATGTTAGTGAACCTTTTGCCTCAACTGTGAAGCACCTGGATCCGACACCTGCTACTAGCCAGGCTGAATAAGAATTAAAAAGAAATCGCACTATTAATGACACAAATTATAGTGGGAGACACCCAGCTTGGAAACCTAGCTCAAGGAGAGCCTCACAGCTGTGAGCAGTAAGGGAACAGCAATCCCTTCCTCTGCTCTGGAGCTAAAGCACCTAATTTTTTGTAAGAGTTGAGGCTAAAGGCTGTTTGTTGCCTGGCTTGGCAGCTCCTCAGGCCTTTGCTGGACTCAGGTTTCTCTCCTCTAGCAAGGAGATACAGTTCTTCCATTGCCTGATGGGGAAAACCACAACACCTAAAGGTTGCTCCTCATCTCATGCCTCCACCTAGCTCTGCCTGGAGGTCAGGTGCTGCCACAGAGCAGCCTTCAGCACTCACCTCTGCAGATCAGTGATCACAGGCTTGCTCCACATCATCTCAGCGGGCGTCACTTTTTAGCTGTGCCCCAGGCATTTCAAATTTGATATTAACTGCAGTGAAGCCATCTACCTTTGGGCATACTGGAGAAATTCACGCTACTATCAGTAACACCAAATAAGGCAATAAAAGACATTGCCTGGTTTGCAAAACCTTTTCTTTTCCTCCCTAAAACTATTTTTAGTTAAACAATTTTCTGCCAAAAAAGCTCTGTCTGTGCCCAGAACTGCCCTGGTCATCGGCGCTGTTACCAGGGGCTCGAGCTTTATGGCCCTCATAACTCCGGAGGGCAAAAGGTCGAGCTGTGGAGCCTTTGTGTCAGCTCCACATTTCTCTTTAAACACATGTGAGAGACAAAGCTCCCCTGAGACCCCCATGGAAACTGCCTCCGGGGGAGGGGAGAGGGTGAGAGAGCACTGGCCTGGCAGATAAAAGCAACATCAAAAGGAGCAGGGAGCAGCTGTCCATCTGGAGAAGCAAACTTTTTTTTTAAACTACTTCTTTTAGGAGAAAGAGACTGTCTCAAAGGACAGTCTCAAAAAATTTTGCATGGAAAGAGAAAAAAACAACCAACAAACAACCCAGTGGCAAGAGGGAGGGCAGCAAAGCCCCCGCAGCAAACAGAAGGAGGTGCTGCTTGGCAAAAATCCCAGGCTGAATCATTTAAATCACTTTTAGTGCCTTCAAATGCAAGTTGCTGCCTCTGTTTATAGAGTCACAGCGAGAGACCTGAGGAGAATACATTTCCCAAAGCAACATCTGAGCTCGGGAACGAATCAAAGCTCACTTCCTAGGCTGCCCCCTTCCCTTTGACCAAGCTTTTATTCTGTTGCTGGTTTTGGTGTCAGCCTCCATTCTGCAAGAAAAAACCTACAGACTAGTGACCATGTAGCTGAGCATGTTTACGATAGGGAGGCTTTCACTACACAGGCTTTCCAGCACAGGTAATTGCCAATAATAAACATATAGGTAATTACTGATCAACACACCAGTGTAGGTGTAACCCTGCAGTTTTTCAAACTGACAAATTGCACGTCCTTAGCACTGGATTTACAGACACAAAAAGCTCTTCTCCCACGCTGTAATTATTAAAGTAGTTACTCAAACACAACATGTACCTAGCCCAAAATCAAAAGAAAACTGCAGTCAAACTCAACAAATTCAGCAGCAGACCCAGTCTGCATCATAAATGGGGCTGACAGGGCTACCTCCCACTTCTGCCCTCGTTCAAGGGCTTCTCATCACTTCTGCTTGCACCTGAAGACACTTAAGATGCTGACAATATATTTCATGTTTCATTATTGGTTGAAAATACTTTTTCAAAAATAGACTGTGAATGATAAAACTCAGGAAAGTCTAATTCTCATTTTTCACCAATCCAACTCTTTCAGTACTGTCAAGCTGAAGGTTTTAAACTGTTTGAGTACCCAAGATGATGCCAAGCTGCAGCTGTTGTAAATTTTAAACTCTGCTTCAGTAAAGTGAAGACATTGCAAATGGCCTGTAACATGTTTATCTGTCCTGTGTAATTCCTAATATGAAAATACCTGGCAGCTTCCCACACATCCAGCAATGTACCTCGTACCAAAGAGAGAGGAGATGAAGGATGGATACTGTAGCCCTGTGTTCTCACAACAGGGACAGGACCCAGGGGTGCTCCCTGCACAAGAAGTCCTTCCTCTCTGAAGCGTGGGTATCAGCTGTGGCCAGAGGCAAGCAGCTGGCTCACCAGACCAGAGCAGTAATCTGCCCCGTGGTGGCAGTCCTTGAAACCCCATGATGTGTTTCACACATGTGCCTGTGCAATATCACTTTTGCAGAGCTTCTACATGCACAAGAAGTAAGGGGGAGCATGACCCCATTCATGATTTGCCCTGGGCCACTCATTGGCGCCTCTTCATTCCTAAGACACCTTCCCACAGGAGCATCCTGGGGGGCTCTCAAAAACCTGTGATGGCACCCAGAGGGCAGACAAGCATGCCTGTGTCCACATTACATGTGTCACATGCTAGAAAATATTTGAGAGGTCTGCCTTATCACTGAGAGGCCCATGAAGGGTCCCCTTTGTTGTCCTCACCCAGCATATTGCAGGCAGTGCTGCAGGCCTTACCAGCTTGGTGGAGGAGAGTAGAAGCTGTGGGGACATCTCCTGGGAACTGGTTTGAGATGTTGTTCTAAGCAGTGCAGAGGGAGGATAATGCTCACACTCCATACTGGTGGGGATTATTTTAGTTGACCTTCAACATCAGGCACCTGTGGCACCTTGGTGCACCTCAGGAAGATGGAGATCTCCATCTGCAGTGCCATGGCACCTGTGGCACCTTCCTGCCTCCAGCTCAGGCTTCCTGCCAGAGGCAGCCCCTGCATTTCTCACAGATTTGACTCCCACCTCATGCCTCCCCACTGCTGGGATAACAAATACCTCACGCCTGAGCGCAGTGCGCGTCCAGGCTGCTCGACCGCTCCCCAACGGCACGTCCAGGGGCGGCAGATTGGCAGGTTGCTGGAGGAGGCGAACCTCACAGGCTGGCGGACCGCCAGGCTGCCGTGGCCTCCTGCCACAGCCCCTGCATCTCTCAGGGCCAGCCTGCCAGACACGTCCCCCCATCGCGTGACAGGCCACTGGGTTGTCTCACAAGCTAGAAAAGATTTGAGAGGTCTGCCTCATCACTGAGAGGCCCATGCAGGGTACCCTTTGTTGTCCTCACCCAGCCCAGAATTTAAAGGGGCTGGTAGGTGAGCTTCCTGGTTTCTGCCAAGAACTGGTGTCCAGATTACTACAGATCACTTCAGCTCTTTATCTCCTCTTCCTTCAGATGAGGATACTCTATGTTTACTCTTGTTTGTGTTTTGCAATCCACTGCTAACATTATCAGGACAGAGATGTTCCCTCCCTGTTGCCTGTCAGTACAGAAAGGCACGCAGGACCCACACCAACATGCCCGTAGGAACATCAGTACAGGTGAGCTCCTGTGAAATTTGGATGTGAAAAACCAGTGGTTCTTCATACCTGAGGTGTGTCCATAGTCTAGGCTGGTCCAAAAGTCTTATATCCAAAAGCTGGGTTGTGTGTGAGTCCCCACATGTCAAACTGCTACTTCCAGACCCACTGTCCTGGCATGTTTCCAGTCTTAGCTTCCAGAGTGGGAATAAGCACAAAGCCTCTCCTTCCAAGCAGCTCTGGCACCTGGTTCCGCTTGCAGCATCACAAACCTAAAAGTTGGCTCTGATGGCCTTGGTGAAGAAGACAGTCCTGTTTTTTACTCAAGAGTGGGCTATCTGCCATGAACCACAGATTCAAATTGTGGTGAAGACTTGGGCTGCCCATATATCTACACTTTCAGATTAAATATCTCCAGTTGGATCTTCTTTGTATTTTTTTTTATGTTTAAGCTTTATAGATTTCTCATAGTTTTCTGAATATCTAGTTGGCCCATCAGGTCAAAAGCCCCTTGATGTGTTGCAGGACATCTTGAAGTCTCAGACAGGTGCCCGGGAGCTGCCCCAGCACACCTGGGAAATGCAGCTCCCCAACTCACACTTTTGTGCACATACACTGTGAGGTAAGTCCAATGTACAGACTTACCATGTACGCACTGCCTGATATGTCTAAGTATCAATCTAAAATCTCAAACAGAAATATGGAAGCCTTAGAGGAGAATTTCTTGCAATTCTGTTAGTGAAGCCTACTTAGTCTGTTCTTAGTGTCTTCCCATCACATTAACAGGTTGGTACTGTTGGTACTTGTATGATCTCTCATTCCTCATGATTATCTCCCAGCTGTGTCTAAAGCAGAAGTTTCTGACATTGCTCACTGCTGTTATGGCCACTTCTCCTTATGTGGTGCACACCATACTAAGGCTGCTTATCTGATTTCCTCATGACCCCATGGCACAGGACTTGTACCTCACAGTTCCAGTGGTTTAGATGGAATTATTCCAGACATAGCTGAATATAATTTTCATCAGAATCTGGCCTCTATTTTGACTACATTTAGCTCTTGACTGTGTTTCAAGTATGTTTCATCTACTACAGACCTTTAAAATGCACTTGAGTTTATGCACTGTTGTGCTGAGCACAGCCTGGGAGCTGCTCAGCTTATCAGCTGGGCAGAGTGTGTGGATGCAACACTACGTGTTTCTGATGGCTAGACTGAAGCTGAGACATGTACCTTTACTAGAGAACCATCTGAGTCTGTATCTTGCCCTGTTTAGCAAACTTTATCTGGGCATGTAAAAAAAATGCTTGGAAAAACAACATCTGAAAAAAATCTTTCCCATGTTAACGGTAACTGTGTAGAATGTTAAAAAGAAAGTCCCACCAGACCATGCACAAGCTCTGAAGAAAAGGCCCAGAGGAGCATACTGGACTGAGAGGAACGCCTGAGAGCTTATCAGAGCTCTCCTAAGAGTTACTTTCTTGCTCTTTCCTAATGGAGCACCCTGTGAGCTCTTGGGGATTTGAAAGACTCTAAGAAGTCTGTGGCTTGCTTCTGCATAATGAAGGCACCAGTGTTAATGTGGCACCCTCGTCAAGCACGTGAGGCTTTCCCCAGTGTCTTGAGATACCCCTTTCCGAACTCTTTGGCTTGCTTTGCTAAAGCTCTGCCTGCACTGAAGGGGTTACTGTCTCCTACAATATAACAGTGGGGCTGACTTGGCTGGAACAGACATTAACTTCCACAGTAAATCTGGCAGGAGCTGGTAATTACAGAAAAAGCAGCCAGGGGTCATGGCCAGCCAATGCTCTGGAGTAACAGAGCAGAAAATCAAAACAGAGGGGGAAGGGAAATCATATTCATCATAGTCTTAGGGCTGAGGTCGGTCTCCTCCAAACTATCAGGAGCTTGTCGTCAATTGTTATGTTTAGAAGGAGCCTCTGGAAGATGAGGTAATAATAATGTTAAACATTAACTTGTTAGTGCTCCCGCTGCACTGGAAATTCACCTCCACCCCAGCACAGCTGGGAAGGGGGAATGAACGCTCCCTGGAAACAGCCGAGAATATGGTTTACTAATTGCACTCCTGCATTTGTCCCATTTCTGGCAGGTTTCTAGCACTAACATGCTACCCAAAGGTTCCTGCTTCGTGAGTCCTGTGCTCTCTCCCAAAGCCCTGCATTTCTTCAAAGTCTTCAGCACACACTTCTCCCTGGCATGGAGAGCATGCCTGCAGCTCCTTGACAGGGTGGCAAAAGCTTACATATGGAGCAGGAGCAAGCATCAAATGTGTGCGTGGCATTCTGATAAAGCCTGGAGGAAAAGAAGGCTGGCAGTGTTACTGCTGTCCTATAGCTTCTCACAGCTCTGCATTCCAACATCTCTCCTTACAGCCTGAGTTACTTATTGGCTGCCCTGCAAGCGGGCTAAAGCTATCTGAGAGCCCATCCATGAAGGAGTGAGGTCGCGGCAGCATGGGAAGGGATGTAAAATGCAGGGCAACTAACAGGTAAAATAGTTACCTTGGCACTCAAGAAACCACCAGCATTTCAGTGCTCTTTTGGGCTTGTGCTTGGGCTGTCACATGCATACAAAACATCACACCATCCTGCTGGGAAACCCCATCCCTCGACACAGCTGACTGGATTAAACAGACAACATCCCATTGCAGAAGCAAAGAGAGGAAAATGGGTCTTTATCCCTGGCCATGATGCAGCTTGGCACACACCCTCCAATGGCTGCCTGACCTCACCCAGCCATTCTGTAAACAGGGGGTATAAACCTGCCTTAAAGATGTACTGAAGCTTAAATAATGCAGAATTACAGAGCACTGCTGGCTTCTCCAGAAGATGAGAGATTAGCACTAAAATAGAAAAGTCAGCTATCAGTACTAATATAAAAGAACCTGGGGTCTAATGCAGAAAAAAAAACCAAAAACCCCAAACCAACCAACCAAACAAACAAAAAAAGGATTAACTGATGGCAGCTGAGCTGACCTTCAGAAAAGTCATTTGTGCAGGTTGCCCTGTGTGTTCTGTACATGGTGGGCTCACTTGCATGGCAGCCCTGTTCTGCTTTGAGGGACAAGCCCCTCACCAGCTGCTGCAAAGAAAGGGCCAGAACAAGAGTCCCTTTTCTTCCAGGCTGGCGTCCTGGCTCAGGCTGAGTGACCCTGGATAACGCTGGAGGAATGGTTTGTTTACTTGTTAAATGGCTAACGAGGTGGCCCCTATCTGCCTCTCTGCGTGTCAGGTGGTGCTCAATGGAGCAGAGATTCAGCAGGCGAGCAACTGCTGCTGTTAGACACGGTAGGCTACTGACTGGCTCAGAGAGGGCAGGAGCCATGTGTGAAGGCCTGAGGCCAGCCACTGCTCAGAGCAGAAATTTGTCTGCTGGCACCAACCCACAGGTCGTATCCCGATACAGTTTATCCCCAAAATACTGTGCTGGGGTTGCAGTAACCCCATAGGCATTGTGCAGGATGGTAAACCAGACACCTGTAAGCAGATACAGAAGAGCAAAGTATATACTATGGCTTTTTCACATGCACACTATCTTCTACCTGTCCTGGTGCATCTCATCTTTGCATTCAAAAAAACCTATAAAAAAATTGCAAAAAAAGGATACTGGAGTTAGACTTGATTTTTGTCTGCTGGTAGCCATTCACTGCCATACTGCACACAGCACCTTGCAGGTCACCCTATATCAGCTTTTGTGTTGAATTTAGGCACCCAAAACACAAACAAGTTATCAGTTTAATTCATGACTGCGTGTGAAGGGAGACTTGGTATCTGCCTGTCACAAGATGGTGGGTAACCAGTGCATGTCTTTACTTACAGCAGTTGTGATTCAGCTGGATGGACATAGCTATGGTGAGGAGTGTGGATGAGAGGTAGCCTTTGCACTGATGAGCTAGCATTGTAGCTGGGGACAGCAACCAAGCCATGATATACTTGTACTTCCAGGCTGCTCAGTGGGCTAAAGTGCACAGGTGGGATGGGGTTCTGGCTCCTTTTCTTTGTGTTTCTGGTCAAGTAAGAACCGGGAACTACAAATACCTTTTTTTTCAGATTTCTGGCCTAATTTTTGCAAGACCAAGGTGTTAATATAAGCTTCAGGTATTTACATAAACTCTGGAGTGCTTCTCTGAATTACAGCCTGCTTCTGTTCCGGTGCATGCCATGCCACTCACGGACCACAGGGGCCCATGCAGGTGCAGCCTGGGACCCACCTCTGTCACCCAGGCTTCAAAAATGCCAGCCAGCAGTGGCATGGGTGAACATGCTCTGGGGCAGTCTGAGAGGAGCCAGCACAGTGACTGCCCACACAGCTCTCCAATGTCTAGGCACAAACCCTCCCACCTACTGTTAGCAGGCATCATTTGATAGAATTAAATATTTCCAGGGTAAAAGGTCCACAGTTAGACCTCTCTGAGGAAGGCCAAACCAAGTGCCACTTGAACTTTTGAAAACCATAAAACGTAAGGACACTGAAAAATAATAGTCTAGGAATCTTCAGAAGATGTGGGAACTGTTCTTGCTTTAAATACAAGTGCAATTTTCTCTAACCTCAGTGTCATGATTCAGCATTTCTAAAGTAAATAATTTACAGCAACAAAAGCAAGAAACTAAGAGGTTTGTGTGGGATCAAGGTAAAAATGAATTTTGCAATGTGAAAGAGATGAAAGGTAGATTATCATGAAAACAGGACATCTTGATCCTACCACTAAGGAAAAGCTGAATCCTCCACCACAAAACCTAGTCTGAGTCATTGTTTAATGAACCGAGCATTGCTCACAAAAACTCAGCTCTGAGCTCTTTTTTTTTCAGATAATAAAAACAGTGCTGATATTTTTATATTGAGTTAACAGTCTTGAAGAAGAGCCACAAAATTGTACTTTGCTGTACAAACTCCTACAGAAGAGAAGTAAATCTGGAGGGTAACAAAAAGATTCTGGATGCACTGTTTACTTAACCCCCCTCCCAAACCTCTTCTTTCCCTCCCACATGAGCACCTAAACCCACTTGAGTGCTTGTTGGGAATTACGAGGTCTGTTCTCAGGGTTGCAGGGTTTTACAGTATGATTCAAAGAAAAGTAGAAACCATCCTGTGCTCTCCTTGTGTTTGCCAACTCTACTGACACTGAGGAGGATGCCAACATAGCTTAAATCTCAGCAGACCTTTACAGAGCTGGCTCAGTGTTCCCATCCACATTTTACAGCTGGAGAAACACATTGAAAGGCAAGACCTTGACAGTACCAGTGTGCTTTTACAAAACTGATTCAGCTGTCTCAGAGTAAGTAAGATGAGCCCTGGCATAGGCAGGTCTCTTTTACTGGCAGCAGAGTCATGAAGACAGCTGAAAGCCCCCCAGGCCTCCTCCCTGCCCTCCCTCCCGGGTCTACACCCAGCAGTATTAACACTGCTACATCCAGCAGTCTGAACACTGCTGCTCCAGTACTAGCAAGAAGGAATTTCTATGAAAATGTTTCTAGGTTGGGTAAAGCTTAAGTGATTTGCCCAGGACTAGCATACAGGTTAGGTAGTGTCAGAACCAGGAAAGGTAGCTAAATCTCTGGCTCCTTGTGGTTAAGGATGTGTGTAGACAATTGGACTGGGATCTTGTCATCACCTCTTATGAGGAAAGTGAAAGGGGGAGGCCTCTTGGAGAGCATTAGTGCTTTTATTGCAGAGAGATATTACAAAAGATTGCACAGGGGAACATGTTCCACAACCAGGAGGGAACTCAGCCCTAAATCTTTTGATTCTTTTTGCAGCTGGAAACATGTCACAGCAGGATCCACTGCTGGTCCTAGTGCTGGAAAACAATGGAAGTAAACGGTACAAGAAGGTTTTTCTCATATAAAAACAGCAAATTTTTTTCTAACATGAAATTGTTTTTACACTAGGCCTCTTCCTGATGTGAGCAGAAGGACCACAACAGACTGAGGGATGAGTAGATGTGGCATGTGACATGAAGTTGGAATTCAGCAGTAGATGGAAGAGATGTTGATCTAAATTATACTGCACTTTACTGCTGTTTGACCCTTTTTCTTACCCTTTGACTGGGCTTTCTGAATGCTTCCGACAGAGATTTCCATACTTGAGCTGCAGTATTTCAGATACCTGCAACTGTAAAACTCAGTGAAGAACATCCTGAGAGCTTGACTCCCTCACCTTGAACCTCCTTGGATGTGGTCAGGGCGTAGCCAGCCACTGATGTGTGAAAGCCAGCATTTGCTTGCTCACTCATTTGCTTTCAACCTCCACCCCCCATAGCCATTGAAATGTTGCTTTTGGCAAGAACTGGGGCACAGGGGAGGGACAATTACCACGAGCACTCATTGTTTGCAGAATGTTTTTCTTAATGCCTCAGAAAAAAAAAGAAAAGGGTCAGGTTGAAAGGTCAGCCGACCTCTTTGTTTTCTTTGGAATGAGAGATTCAAACCCTTCAGAAAATGTTTTATTAGCTCTTCTGAATTTCACTTTCCGCAGAGGTTTTCTCTCCAGGCAATGTTTAGAGGCACCAGCGAGGAGTGCCCACACTCATCAAGCTGAAGGTGATTTAAGGAGAACAAAACCTGCACCTTGGCTAATGGAAAGCAATTATTTGCTGCAAATATTGTTATGAAATAATAAAACCAAAACCCTTGCTTGCTGAGAAAGAAGGAGCCTGTGGAGTGAGCAAAGGGCTATGGTATCAGTTTTGCCTTAGCCCTTAACTGGAAGACTCCTCCAGGTAGACTCCTATGTTTGACCCAACCATTAGCCTCTCACACCAGGAATGGCTGCGTTCTCATGCATAGATAACAAATGTTTGTGGGACAAGTCCCCACAAGAGGCATTTCAGCATTTTGGCCACTGTGGAGCAGGGCTGGCTGGCAAGGGCACAGCTGTGGCCTGGGAAGGTGGTGTGGCAGCGGGCTGGCACTGAGCAGAGCAGGCCTTGGGCTATGCCTGCATGACCTCTTTTCTCCCTGTGGAAAAACACAGAAAATGAGATTCCTCCCCTTTGTAAAGGGCTTTCAAACCTGATGACAAAAGGCAGTATTCAGAGCTGGAAACTATTATTGTTTTTCTCTGGGGGCGTTCAATCCAGGACAGGTTGGGAATTCAGCAGTAAATGAGGATAAAAAATGCCATTTACTATAGCATATATGTGAAATAGAAGACTTGATTCCCTTCATTTTGGTAACTTTACTTGCCAATGTATAATTTATAATAAGTTTTCAAAGCAATCCAGGTAGTTCCATTCTTGGTAATGCCACTAAGAAAGACTGATTTCTTCCTCTTTTTCTTTTCCAGGGCTGCAGTCTTTGAGATGCAAAAGACATAGGCTGCAAACAGAGATGTTCTTGCAGTTAGCGCCATCAAAATGGTGTGGGGACACTCATGGACAAAGTTCAGACCACAGTCTTCTCACCACGTATGAAAGAGAACAGAGTAGTTTAATACACAGCCTCCCTTCTTCAGCACACACAAAAAGTTTGAGTTTTTCATTCCTACTTCTGAAAATGCTTCACAGCAGGAGTAGGTATTGCTTCCCATTCACCCATACTCTAGCACACAAGTGCCAAGCCCACCTGATGTTGCTAACATGTTTATAGCTTATTATAGGGATGTGAGTTGCAAACACAGGCATGTCTGTGCACAGCAATGAGCAGACCCATGCCAGAGATCCAAGAAGCAGGTCTAAAAAAGCCATTACAACACCAGGTAAAGAAAAGAGCTCAGCTCTTGGAAGCAGGACAGCTGTGTCAGCAGGGTATCCATGCTGGAGGTAGCCTAGCTGATAAACCTGCTACCTGATGCTGCTACAGCAGTCATCCAATGTGGTTGCTGGGCTTCCAAGCTCCAAGGTGGCACTTCTTCTGGTCTGGGAGAGATCTCAGAGGCTTCTGCACCACAGACCATGAAAAGCAATGCAGACACCTTTATTTGGTTACAGGAACTGGGCACATAACTTTGACCATCTGTCCGTGGTCACTTCTTATTTACACCTCTTTCCTTATTGCATCTGAGTCACAACTTCTATCCAGCCCGGGAAGAGGCTGGCTTAGGAATGGCTCCCCACAGGTGTCAGCCCCCCTCCAGTGCAAGACATTAAGAGGGCTTTCTTTCCTCCGGCATCTGGATTCAACCCCCAACTCAGAAGACAATCCCAGATAAAACTTTTCTTTACAGAAGCAAATCCTTCTCCCTCAACCAAAACAGCTCTGCCCTGCTGCACAGCCCAGCTGTCCCCTTTGCAGTGCCACCAGGCCCCTCTTTCACCCAAGGACACCAGAGTCTCAGGGTGGTGGACAGGACAAGGATGGTGGAGGCTCATTCTCTGTAATTTCATTGGACAGGCATTTTGGTAGACTACCTTGGTTTGAGATGGCAGTTTGATCCTGCAGAATAACACTGTGGATTAAAAACTGGAGCGGCGTGACTTTTGGAGATAGGGACCCTACGTGAATACAAGCTACAAAAACAGCGTGCTGACCCTCTCTTCAGGCAGGGTAACCAACGCCCTGGCAGCCCTGTGAGCGCTCTGACTCTGTTACCTAATCTCCAGCTGTGGGCTCCGTGCTGTGCCAAGTCTCCTTTGGCTCTGTCTAGTAATAATCGTTTCTGGAATCCTGCCAGGGCCTCCTGCCAGTTCCAGTCACACTCTGCTAATGTGAGAGGCAGAGTTTATTAATTCATCGCCAAGGCCCATTGTCTGGGACACTGCCTGGCTGTTTATTTACTCCAATATGGTCTGTATTTACTCAGACAGAGCAAGCGAGGGGACTTTGTTTAACTTTGCAAGACCTTCTGCTGGAGGAGACATGTGACCTTATGCAGAACTTCAGATAAATGTTCAGAGCTCGGGAAGGACCTGTTTTTTTTTCAAGTGTGGCCTCAAATAACACCAGTAGCTAGTATTGACAAACTGTAGCAAAGTGTAATAAAGGAAAGGAAAACATAATAGAGTTTTCATTTGAAATACATTTGTGAGTGTTTTGAAGATAAAAGGAGAAAAACAAAGCCTCTACCCTAGGACTAAGGCCACGAGATAGAGATTTGCAGCAAAGGGAAAGGGCTTCTCTTGCAGAAAGGGACAAGTCAAGACATGTTAACCTGAGGCCATCCTCCCCTTTCCACCGACCTCCAGCAGTGTGGCTGCAATTGGAGGTGGGAAGAGGCTTCTGCAGAGGGCACGTAACATCACCTGATGGGTCTTATATGAAAGTGCACATGAGGAAACCAGTTGTGAAGCCTGATAAAGCTTTGTCCATCAAGACAGTATTTTTCCTAGACAAAGCTGCTGTACTGGCATAACCCTCAGTGTGAATTTCTGCTGGTGTCTTCTGCTAATGCAATTGAAGCAGAAGATTAAATATTATGTTTTTTCAGCAACAAAACCTATTTGAGGAACTCCTGCCTTCTTGTCCTTGCTCTCACCTTTGCTCTGTTCTAAGTTGCACCTTTTGTTTGTTGTGAAATTGTGCTGTAGAGTGAATCTTTGCAAGGATCTCACTTTAGGAAAGGAGGAAAAATAACCCAAACAACCTTTTTCTCCATAACTGATGACATTTGGAGTCCTGGCTGAAGCACTTTTGTGTACATGCATGCTGGGTAAGCTCAGTCCAGAGAAAGACTACTGTATTATTCTAAGTCTACTGGTTTATTTAATGTAGTAGAGGTTGTGCATGCGTATATATGTGTATACAAACATACACTACTTACATGTGTGGGTGTATTTATAGAAACAATCCCCCTGGGCATGGAGGCAGGGAAAAATACAGCAATCTGAACAGTGCATGCTCATGTCTGGCTTGTTTTAAGTCAGATCCTCAGTGCTATTGTAACATGGTTTTGTATTTAATTTCCTGTGTTTGTAACTCAAGCCAACTTCCAGTGTTGCTTGTGTGAGTGTTTGTTTGGGTTTCTCTGAGGGCCTTTCTTTTGTTGGAAAGTGTGAGGATTTTAACATAGCTGTTAACACCGCACTAAAAAGTGTGATCTTGTTTTCTTTGGGGCAACTGCTAAAACACCCTTCTGTTTGCTGCGGGAGTGGTGCTGGGTCTCCATCCAGCATCAGCATCTCCACACACTGACCCTTCTTCTGTCAGGGGACACCATACAGCCAACCCCCAGGGGAGGTTTTGGTCCCACTTTGCATCATTATGAAAGATCCATATGTCTTCAGTGAAGCAGTAAGCCCAGGCTGTAACAAATGGAGCAGGTGGATTTAGTCCCTGCAACTTCACAAGTTTTCTTACCTTTGCTGGATGTGCCCCCACCTCTGCAGGGAAGTAAGCAGGACACACTACAGTGCTACCCCATGCCACTGCTTCATGTGCTCATGCAGACTATCTGAATATGCCCCATTGTCAAGCCAGCGCATCAGTACTTGCTGTCTGGATGCTCTTCTCTTTGGCCTGGCCAGTGAGGCATCTCAGAGTGTGAATAAGGGTACCACCTCCTGGCTGCCTCAAGCCAGCTTTCAGCCTGCACTCATGTTCTACGCAGGGACAATACACCTCACAACATTGATGGCACCAGCTGTGGGACACCGTGTTTGCCAGGGACTGTGTGTGTGTAGTTTCTGTGGCTGCCACCTGACCACTATGATGGCTTCCCTTCATGTGATGTGCTGGCTTGGTCCCGTTGCCCTGCCATCCCACGAGTGGCCAAGCCACCCCTTCCATTTCCTGCCAGTGGGGCTGTTCATACGTGCTCCCTGCAGATTCTGCTGCTCTTGCTTGTTCCCCTCCACAAGCCAAAGGTGCCTCTCAAAACATTCATGGTGACTGATACCACTTGTTTGTTTACTGGGGAAGTTTTGCAATGGTGTGTGAAGAGAGGGATATAACTGTCAGGGTACCACGCATGGGGTACTGCCAAAACAGTGGGAGAGAGGTTAAGGGTAGGTTTGTGTTTCTGTGCAGTATAGCACATTGTACTGCCCACTGGTTTTCTTCTACAATGGGAACCACCAGCAGAAGTTTGGGATCCTCTGGCCTCCTAACCTGTGTTGTGTGGAACGTTATACTTTTTATCCTTTGAGTTGTGTTCCCCGAAAACACTTAGAAGTGAGAGGATCAGTTCTCGAGATGTGAACATCTGGGCCAAGCAGAGTCCAGCGTTTCCCTGCCGTATTCCATCATCATTCTCACTCCTCCGAAGGGCTCATACTAACACCTGCTGGCTCAATCAGAAAGAGAGTGGCCCAGTACTATCAGTGAAGGTTCCCCATACAAATATTTTCTATACCAGCCCATTTCAGTCCAGATTAGTGAATTTTCCATGCTTTTAGGGCCTGGGGCTGGTATTCCCCAGAGGTTTGTTTGGAGTAGCATGCAAGTCCTGGAGGATGTGTAATCTTATGTTGACCATTGGGCCTCATTTGTGTATTTTATTAGTTAATTTTTAAACACTGACCTAGAGCTCTGGATCCATTTTAAAATAATCCAAATGATAAATAAACAGACTGCCTAGCATGAGCTTGGAATAATAAATCAGGAGAAAAACAATTAAACACAACAGAAAAAAATTGGTCTTGAGAGAAAACAGACACTGAAAGAAGACAAGGCACCCCAACATATATTGTAGAGGGAGAAGCAGAAATAGTACAAAACTGAAAGAAAAGAAATGTAAAGAAACTTTATATGGTTTCAAAAAAAAAAAAAAGATTGCATTCAGGCAATAAGTAACACTGCATTAGCACCAACTTCTCTGTTAGGCTTAATTACAACAGATTCATCTTAATGAAAAATCAGTCCTCTAAGCAGCTCTTAATATTCACCCTCACTGCTTGTACCTGCTAACTGAGCCCGAGTGTAACAAGAGGCTGTACAGTTATCAATCACATTAAAGGTAAAAGGCAGCTGAGCTTCACCCTCTGCACTTAAGAGGTGAAGGTAGCCCTGTGGTGGGAGTGGAAGGGAGCCTGGGGAGCCAGAGCAGCAGGGGAGGGGAGCAGGGGATCTGCCATCCTCCCATGCAAGTAGTCCAGGCGGTTTGCTGCAGACAGGGGAGGGAAAAAACAATGGCGGCTTCTGAGATTGGTGACACAGGCAATAGTATTTTGTTCTTGCTTCAGGAAATATGTTTAGCAGAGCAGGGGGCAAACGTCATTTGTTGCCTCTGTGGCCCATTCCCTCATAGGCCTGTGATGTCATACATACACAGTTTGTTTATTCTGGTATCATCTCTCTGGCAGCAGCCAACATATCTTTCTCCAGAAGACACAAGAAATCTTCTGAAGTAATCTGTCCTCGGGAAAACTGCTTCTCTGTTGCCAATAGCAAGAGTTTGATTTATGTTCTTTATATCACATCTCTTCTTAAATTTTATGTTGAAAGTCAATGTTCTTGCACAGAACCATCTAGCTTAGTTTACTCACTCTTGGACACAGTGATGTGACAGTGAGTCCCACTGGTTAATTACGTACTGCATCTGAAAAACAAACGCAGCAATTAGACAGCTCAGCATACCACTGGACCAGCAGCAGAGTGGTGAAAATGAGCTGCCACCACAACACTAAAGGGAGCAAAGTCACCACCATCCCTCCTGAGACACATAAACTCAATGTGGATCTGCAGACACGATGGCAAACGCCAGGCATTTCATTAGAGCAGCTGGATCAGAAAACACAGGGCATCCCTTGCATCCTCATGGGGACTGGCATTTTCAAATCATCCATCAAGCTCCTTGCAAAAGAGCACAGAGGACTTTGCATCTCCTCATGTGCAAGGCTTGCTTGGCATACGCTGCCACAGCAATAAGACCAGAAGGGGGCCTAGTGGCTTTATTGGGCTGTAATCTACTAAAGCTATGAATCTTGTGCTTTAAGTGGGCTACAGCACTGTGTCTTCATTCAGTTTTCCATCTCTTCCCCTCTCAGGTGCAAAAAGTCTGACACATCCAGCTGCACTAAGCTCCAAGGACAAGCTCAAGTCCTGAGATCCATGGCAGGTCTAGCACACCCTGCCTCAAAGCTCCGAGCTTGCATCCCAAAGCATGAATAGCAGCAGTTTGCATCAAGGTGCTCTCCATCATGTCCACAGGAATATTTATGTCTGACTAAATATCCCTGAATCCCACTGCATTTAAAACATATTAAAATAATTACAAAGGAAGGCTTGAAGCAGATGTTCTCAGACACTAGAGGTATACCTACACTCAAACCTAAAGGCATGACCAAAGACTTTGTAGCTGTGCAAGAGCTACATTTAATTACCTAGCTCAGGTACTGATAAAGTAGCACAGATTAGCTGCTCAAATATTTAGTTTTCTTGGGCCAGATTTTCTTCTAGAGTGAGTCTCACATCACTATGGGTAGCTTGCTAGTCCTGGCACACTCCTCCTAAACAAGCTGTACTTCACCATCTTCCTGTAACAGTAAGGCTGCTTTTCACCTCTATATAAAGGATTGAAAGCTAGAATACCACAGAAACAAGTGCGGAACAATCCAAAAGTCCAACCATGCAAACAAGCTCTTCCCTTTATCCCTTTTTTTTCCTGAATAGGCTCCATAAGAACCTTGGGTGAAGTTTTGTGAAGGGCAACCACAGGCAGGCTGCCCTTTCTGTCCTTGGCCTTGTGAATAATTGGATGCCTCTTCCTCCAGCGTGATCTGTCTGATGCCTTCCATGGATGCTGCATTTCTGGCCAGCATATTGCCTGCAGATGCACATGCAGGCTGAGGGGTTGTGGACCCAGCACCATCTGGCTGAATGAATTGCCAAAGCAGCTCTTGCACAAGGACCAGGGTGCTGCAGGCAGCAAAGGCAGGGTGCAGCTCTGCAGTGGGACAGTTGGTGAGGAAAAAACTGCTACTTCAGCATTCACAGAGCAAACCAGAGTAATAAATAACTTCTTTAAAGGGTTGAACTGGGGACTCCAAGTACCTGTAACACGATAATGTTTGGAAATGAACAGCCTCTAGAAGCACTGAGTAAACAGGTCAGAAGGTTCAATGACTTCACGTATTAGTGAGACCAAAAATTGCACATTACAGAATGAGGAGGAGCCAGATACTTCTCTTTGCTGACAACCAACCAAAGGCCAACATGGCAGAGCAAGCTTCACTCTCGTAGGGATTCGACACCAGACCTATCACGGTGGCCTCTCAGCACCTGCTATTTCTTTGTTATCTTCTTAGAGGAAAGGATCAGGACTTTTTTCTCTGTATCTCCAGCTATCTTCACTGAGGATTCAACTGCTTTGGTTTTCTTGCACAGGCAGCAAGTAACAGTTATTTGCTGGGTCAGCTTTAGATCCCTGGCTTCTCTATGAATCTCTCACTGGGCTACTTCTATTCTCAAAGAGCCTTCTAAATAACATATACAGTTTCAAGCCAAAAGGGAATTATGCTGTCCAGGCAGCTGTGGTTTATTTGTGTCAAGGTGGGGGCACTAATGTGTATTTGGCCATTCAGAATCACAATTCTTTCAACGTCTTCTAAATCTCTGCTTCATCATTCCTACAGAAACAGTGTCTGGTAACTATTCCAACAGTTTAACTATTCAATTGCTGGAATCGGTTTCCTCTTTCCCTGACTTTGTGTATGCATTTTTTTCTCCCAAAAGGTTAAAAAAAAGCACACATACAGTTTCTGTCCCCAGGATCAATATGACAAAACTTACCATTTTCATACATAAAGAACTTTGATGTTAAAAAGTTAGGTGCAAGACTGTTTCTTCGAAAAGTTGATGTTTCTATGCTGCTATCATTTCTCCAACTAATATTTCTTTCTGTTCTCTAAATTTTCTTTCCTTAAAGCTTTCATTTTGTGGCCCTGCCAAGTTGTCTATATTTTCTGAAATTCTCATTTCCTCTGGCACACATTTCTTGCTTATAGTTACAGTAACTACAAAAAAAAAAAAAAAAGGAAAAAAAAGATTTTGCACTGAGCCCAATTTCCAGTCTGTAATCTTCTTTTTTTAATATTGTTTTACCACCCTCTTTACTCTCATGTTTCTGCTTGCTGCAAATTTATCTGCTAGGTTTGGAAACTATTAATTCACTTTGATTTCAGCACTATTCAAAAAGAACTAAAGAAGCAGCATCCTGGTCTGATGCCTTTTATACACACTTCTGTTTGTTGTGCAAAGACTTAATTTGTGCTTTTGTTCTTGCTGCTTATTCAGGGTGCTGCATCTTTTCTCTCTTGCACCTCACTGTTATTTACAGTAACAGTGTTTTTGTCTTACTCTGTCTCTTACTTCCTCTCCCCTTCCCCAATATAAGTTGAGAGGTATATGTGTGTCTCTTCAAAACTTACGGCTAATTCCTTCAACGGATGCTGAACTTTCTGGGAGAACCAATCAGCACTCAGTGCAGTGCTGAATCAGGTATTTGGTGCACCAGGTTAGACAGAAAGCTGTTTTGTCACTCAAGATTTTTTTGGGCTACACAGGCATTCCCTGCTTATGCAGGAAGTGGCAGAAAACCAGTATTGGGAAAAAAGCACTCTTGTCTTATGGAGCCTTACCGTCGTGAATGAGATGAATGACTACAGATTTAATTTATAATAGTACTAGGAGTAGCAGTTGTCCCCAAAATGCTTCCCGAAGTATTCTGAATCTTCACAATACCATGAATAAGTAGTTTTCAGTCATTATTTACAGAGACAAAGTGAGTCATCAAGATGTTATTGCCCAGACTTTCAAAACAAGTTCATGCTTTGTGCATTGAGTTCTTCATGTGCTTGCCATAATTGCGGACTTAATCACTGTAAGGATACAAACATGTGCATAGGATGCATAGTCAGGGACACTCCCATTTTCCTGAAAACTCTGAGTCCGCGCTGGTGGTGGGGCTGGGAAGGGCTTTGTCATCCAGCTCCCCCAGGCCTCACAGAAGACCTGTAGTGCCTTCACTAATGCAATCTACAGTCAGGACTTGCAGAAGACAGCTTTACTTGTATCAATCTCTTTCAGCATGCAGGGAAAAATTATTGCAAGACAACATTATTTTTCTAGGAAAAGTAAGAGAAGGAACATAACAAAACCAGATTCATCTAAACAAGATTACCTGTGACTGAGCTGAGAGCAGAGCAGGACATCCTTTAAAGGGAGTAAGAAGATGAGCAATAGGAGGAGAAACAGGAGGTCGTCATTTTTACACTTCAGCTAAAATGGTAACTCTTCCCCTCCTTTAAACATTAAAGAAGACTGGCATCCACCACACCCTTCCTTCAGACAAGGCAGCCTTCCCTCTCTAATGCTGTACTGTGAGGTGAAAGAACAGGTGTCAAGAGACTGCAGAGTGCCCCAGTCAACATGAGGCCTCGCTGCTCCTGTGAAACCACGGGTACAAAGAACACCCTTTTGCTCCTGCTATCTTTTAGATGTACATCACAGCTCGTTCTTGCAACTGAAACTTCAGAGCTGCTGGCTCTCAGCTGATGTGTTTTCACTCCAGGTAGGAGGAGTGGTGCTCATAAAACCTGCTCCAGGCTTGTTTACATTGTATCAGAAAGAGCTGCTTCTGTTAGGAAAGTCTCTCCCCACCAGCCATCTCGAGTATTTTCAGTAAGCTTTTCTGATCAAGAAATATTAGGAAACAGGTCCAAAAGCCAGAAGTAAATCAAACTGCTATACCTAAAAGCAAAGGACATTCATTTTTGTCTCCATTTTAATATCTTTTGCTCTGGTGATGAAGGAGCTGATTCTGTTTCCAATTTTACATGTACTTATCATCTTGCTGAGTTGAACTGTTGCAGAGAGAAGGAGATGCTAAGCTTCCAGCCAGGATTTACTTAGCAAAAACGTCTCCTTTCAGAGACAAAGCAGGAAATCCCTTTAGGGTTGGGTTAGAAAAAAGTGGTAAAACATAAAGAGAAGGCAAACATACTCAGCAAAGACCCTCAGGGTGAATCGTCCTTGGCTACAAGCCTACAACACAAAGCTGTGCTCTGGTGAAATCTATTACTTTGTGAGCGTGGCACCTTTAACTATTTCTGAGTCAAACACTCTTCAGCCATTTTCTTCTAACTTTGTTACTTTTATGTATATATTCAATGAGCTGCAAAGAAAGACCAAAATCCCAGTATGTAGGAAACTTGTGAGGGCACCTACAAGCAGATCTTGGGAGATACCATTGGGAGCTGAGGTGCACTTTCCTGGGCAGAAATGCTTTGGTGGCTCTTGCAGGAAGGGCTATAATGACTATGCAGAGCTCTTCCTGAGAAGACTAGGTTTCTGGTATATTCAGAGATCTTGATGGGGAGTGAAAGCTTTTGATAACTCTATAGGAACTTGGCGTCCGTGCGTTTTTCTCTCTCTCTCTGGATAAAGTCTTGGCAGCCACTCTGAGTCTATTTTAAACAAAGCCAATGATTTCTGGAGAGATGGAAAACACATGAAGGGCACAATGAAAAACGAGCAGAAAACCTGACTGCAGGATAGGGCGAGACAAGAGTGATAAAGAGGACTGCTTCCTCCTCCAACAGGCAGGCAGGCAGGCAGGCAGAGTGAAGTCCCCTTCTCTGCACACCACCCTACCAAGGCTTCTTGCTGCACTACTGCCACAGGTCCCACTGAAAACTCAGATCTTTTCTCTATTGAGCTTCCCTTCCCTTGCTGGTGACCCATGCTGCACCATTGTCCTTGTCCTGAGTACCCAGATGCTTCTAGTGGCAGGAGGATGGCAGAAAAAGGGAGCAGGAGACACAAACAGCAATACAAAGGCCAGGTCTGTAAGCAAAGCTCTGGTACCCAGATCAAAAATAAGTTATCTACCAAGAATGTAATTATGGTCAAACCATACATCTGACCTGGGGCCAAGAAAGGGTTATTTATAACTGTCAGTATGTAGAGAGATGAACCTGTAATTTAGGTATGCTGAAATATTATAATTTTTGCCCAGAAGTCTTCTTTCCTGTTGAAAAGCTTGGTAACTAAGCCCTGGTCACTTGGATCATGTGGGATATCCACGTAAATCCTTCAAAACCTTTTCCTAAGCTCAGTTTAAAACTTTATGTACCTGTGTAGTGCAACCAATGGGACGTGTCTTGGCTTAGTGACCTGTGCTGGGCTGTGCCCCTCCTACCCCTGACACGAAGTACTTCCAGGGCTGCGCACCAGGGAACTCCAACAGGACAATAACACAGACAAGCAATTAATATGGCCTTATGTCTCTCTTTAGGTCCTGCCTACACAACCCATATGATCAGCTACCTCTCTTGCTTCCCATATGCACAGAAGATTGTTGTTACATGCTGGGTAGTCTCTGTTTACACTGTAACCTCTCTGGGACAGGGAGGCTATCTTTGCTTTGTTTTGGAAGGCACCCAACTTGCTCTCAAGCATTCAACAAGCAGTCAAGAAATGATTCAGATGGAGAAGGAGAAACAACTTGCCTGGGCTTGACAGCATTTCTTTATCAGTTCCCTGTTCAAATCAAATTAGGTTGGCAGTGACTGAAAGTAGTGACTGTCTGGAGAGTGTTTAGTAGCCCCCAAAAGCTGTTGCTGTTTTGTTATTTTGATGCAATCCTTTCAGGAGATGTCCACAATAAAAAAAAATGCTGTCACATCTGCTACTGGTTGGTATTCTTAGAAGCCATCCCAAAAGACAGATCAAGGACTGAATAAGCATGAAAACTTTGGAGAGAGGATTAGATGAAGGATAGGATCTATTAGGTTTGGCAACACTATAACCTACCACAAATATAAAAATTGTGAGTCACTCAAAACCAAAACAAAACCCCAAACAAGACCTACACTAAAAAACAAGGCTAGAAAATGCTTTTAAAAATTTCTCTTTTGTCCTGCCTTTCAATTTTCAATTCTACCTGCTCACTCCTAGGGTCCTTGTCAGTTTACTAACATTGCCAACACTCCAAAATGTCTTTCAAGTGAGACAGTTTTGTTGAAAATCAAATATCAGAAATCTTCCTGCTATTCTTGGCCTTGGGAGCAGATTGTGGTCTAGTGGTTACAAGCATCATGGCCAGCTGAAACACACCCATGTTTGGGTCATTTGCAAGACATGAACCATGGATGTCTGGTTGCAAGAGCATAAATTTTTAACCCAGGGTCTAACAAATCAGATGCTAACAGAAAAAAGAACAAGGTCAAATTGCTCCATGAAGCTCTCTGCAGAAGGGTGACAACATAGGGTGTAGAAGGTCCTAATTTGGGATTTCCTTTCAAAAGACGATGTAGCAAGTAGCTGAGATGTAGTTCTGTGAATTTGAGTCCCATTCCAAGAATTGCTCAAAGTGTTCTGGAGTCTCCTAGCTGCAAAGTGGACCATTAACCCTCCAAAGCCTTAATATAGGGCTCAGCATGCTGAAAGATATCTTGGCCAGCATAAGTACTGTAACTTAAAGTACAACTGAAAAGGTTCTGCCTAGGCCTGTGTCTTTCGGTATTTTTTTTCCCTGTGAACTGTCAGGATGTAAAAATTGTATCATCACCATGGAAAATCCTGCATCAAGGGACAAAACCACATTCTTCATGACAGCTGACAACACTGGCAGAAGGAGGTTTGTGTTTGAGCTGTCTGTACTGTGTTTACCTGAAGATAAATATAAGTCTCTGAACTTCCTACTGAGATTCCTACTCATCATTAAGTTTTTTTACAAAATAGTATCAAAAAGGTAGGGCACCTTTTCTTATGTGTTTAAAGTGCACAGATTCTAAAATGAGCAAGTGATGACCCATTTTTAAACCTACTCAGGGCATGGTTTTTCTGTGTATAGAGCACACATTCTTCTACCTCCTCTGGTAAATGTACAGAAAAGTGTTGAATCTTTCAGTACAGCCAATTAATCACTAGCTGGCAAGATGAAGTGCTCTGGACAAGTACCAGCTCAAAAAAAAAAAAAAAAAAGAGACATTAGAAATCATATCTTATCACAGACAAAGAAGTGCAATGCACAGAAGTAATGTCCCATTATAGAACTGTGCCTATTCTGAGATTAACAAAATGCACTACCCTGTTTTGCACAGTGACAAGTAAGTAGAAGCACAAAGACAAAGGGAAGTTGACATTTTAACTCTGAACTCTGCAACACCCAACTGTTGGGTGCCTGGCTGCTCCATTGGCTCCACTGCCCTGAATCAGGTACCTGAGCTTCCCCTCGGGCAATGTAAGTGAGAAGCAGCAGATGTCTATGAGCAGAGGTCACCCAGGCTGGTGTCCTCAGCAAGGACCCAGCTGAGAAAGCCACTCAAACACAAAGAAAATCAGAAGACTATCCAATGCACTACCTCTTTCCAGAATTTGAATACCTCACAAGGAAGCCTCCCTCAATCTGGTTCAAAGACTGAAATCTCAAATTCAGGAACAGGAACACAAATTTTATGTTTACACCATGCTTTTGCTAACCCTAAGATGGTCATATGCACTCTCTTTCCCTGCTCTCTGGCCCCCAAAATACCTATGTGTTATAGCTGCAACAGGAGGAGTTCAAAGTGACCCCTCCTGACCAGTCACGTGTGTAAGGCACTCTTTTAGGAACAGAAAGCACAGGTACAGATCCCGTCTGGCAGCAGACAATACCTCTGGATGAGTGCTCAGATGTGAGTTATTGGCTGACAGCAGAGAAAGGATCACCCTATCCTGCATTTTTTGTGAACCCTGCATTGGTGGTGTGCTCTGAAACAGGCTGCCTCAAAAAATATTTCAAATGAGAGAGGTGGAAAAGCACCAGATTAGTAGATCACAAGGGACTTTGGCATGAGATTGGTCCTGAGATGTGCCTCTGTCAGAAATTTGACCTCTTGGAGAACTTGAATGTGAAAAGGCCTTCCAGGGTTAGGCAGTAGCTGGATGAGACTTTGGGTGTGGACTTCAACATCAAAAGGGACTGGTAAGCACCTATGCCCCTTGCTGGATCAAATTTTGTGCCTTATGTTACAAAAGTGCTTAACAACTGGGAGTAATAATTTCCGTGCCCACTTTCCTCCTTCTTCTGTTGTATCCACCCTGATAAAATGACAAATTGGTTGACTGACTTCAGAAACTTTTAACTAAAGATCACGAAATCATTAGGGTTGGAAAACACCTCCAAGATCATCAAGTCCAACCATCATGCCACCAAACCATGTTCTTAGGTACTACATCTATATGCTTTTTGAACACCTTCAGTGACAGTGACTCCACTATTTCACTCTGTTTCACTCTTCACTCTTTCAGTGAAGAATTTTTTCCTAATGTCCAATCTAAACTTGCTTTGGTGCAACTTGAGTCTGTTTCTTCTTGTCCTCTCACTGGCAACCCTGGAGAAGAGATTGACCCCTATCTCGCTGCAACTTCCTTTCACATAGTTGCAGAGAGAGCTAAGGTCTCCCCTAAGCCTCCTCTTCTTCAGGCTAACCAACACCAGTTCCCTCAGCTGCTCCTCATAAGACTTATTCTCCAGATCCCTCCCCAGCCTTGTTGCCCTTCTCTGGACACACTCCAATGCCTCTCTGTCTTTCTTGTAGTAAGGGGCCCAAAACTGAACACAGAATTTAAGGCGTGGCATCACCAGTGCTGAGTACAGGGGGGCAATCACTTCTCTGGTCCGGCTGGCCACACGATTTCTGATACAAGCCAGGTTGCTGCTCCCAAGTGAGCTTCTACCAGAACATACATACCAAACCATCCTGCTGGAGCCTTGACCTTCAATCCCACAGGCTGACAGCCCTGCTGAATGAGGCAGTGCTGTCAGGCAGGGCTGCTGGGCACCTCTGAAAGCCTGAAACATATCCTTGGTTGATACATCTTCTTTTTCATTTTCTCCACTGGAGACTTTGGTGGTTCTAGGCAGAAAGGGGATGAGGGTAGCAGTGAAAGGGCAGGGTGACAACATTAAGCAAGTTTTGCTGTGCTGCACCATGATGGCTACAGGAATATAGGTTTGCACTACAGGAAAAGGCAGAAGTTTTCTCAAAAGTTGTCTGCAACTACATTGAAGTCAGCAGGAGCTTTTGCCAAGGAGTTCAGTGAGCTCTGGGATGCATTAGTTATAGAAATGACTTTGGTAAGGTCTCCTTGCAAAGTGACACAAGGACATAAAACTAGGGTACTGGATTATAATTAAGAGAAAAGGAAGTTAGGATGGATATGGGGGAAAACCTTTTGTCAGTGAGATTTATTAGTAGGTACAGCAATCTCCCAAGGGAAACTGTAGAAACTGTAGTAGGAAGGCATTCGCTTGGGATATTTAAAATTAGACTAATGAAAATGCCAGCAAATATTCTATGGGGAGCATGCTTGCACTGACAGGCAAAATGTGCTCCATGACCCTGACTTGTTGGAGGAAGGCTGTGGGGGAGCGCTGAGGAGACCTGGCAAACTGGCTGCCAGCTGCAGTGCCCCGAGCATCCCTGAGGAAAGGGAAGTGGTGAGAAGAGCACCAGCAAGCTGCTGCCCCAGCGCTGGAAGTGATGGGGAGGGTCACAGGGAAGGCCCATCAGAAAACACTGAAACCCTTGTTACAATAACAGCATCTCAGCACCTTCTCGCCAAATGATGAAAAGGAAGGGGAAGTCCAGCAGGTGACCACAGGTCAGAGCAGCTGCCCCCTCCAGGACTGCTCTACCTCTGGCAGCACCTTCTGACACCCAGCCAGGAGAGCAGCAGCCCTACACAGAGAGCTGCACCTTGCTCCCAGCATGCTCTTCAGCTGGCTGTGCTTGCAGACAAGTAAACCTGGCTCCACTTTGGCAAAAAAAATTGTCCCACATGAACTGACAGTGTTCCTGTACCTTTCCCTCGCATACGCAAACCTGTCTCTGCTCACCCTGTTTCCTGTGGGCTGGTGGTCTCCTTAGGAAGAGCCATTCTTTCAACTTTCCCCTCACTGCAGTTGTGGCAGTAAGTACGGTAGAAAAGGCATCCAAAAGTAGAAATTTCTTGGTGATGTGGGTGACCCTGCCATTCTACACTCACAGCTGGCCCAGCAGACAATTGTGGTCCAGGCCAATCATCATGACCAGCCCTGAAATGTTAATGGAAGCCCCACTCCACTGCCTGTGCCCTTGCTGTCTTGGATTGAGCTGGTGTGTCCCAATGCCACAGTGCTATAATGAGTAATCTACAGTAATTTAAAAAGGTGGTGTAGAAAAATGATTGAAACAACTCCTTTCTTTACAGATTCCATTAACTTTTCTTGGTTATTTTTGTTGAAATTTTTGCAAAAACTCATAGTGTTGTAAGAAGTCAAGCTTCATTGTCCTCTTATTAAGAGCTAACTGTCTCCATGAAAACATAGTTTCATGACTGTTGCTGTCGTGATTTGAGCAGCAGACGTAAACAGGGTCATCTCCAGCCATAGTGGGTGGATGTTTAGTTTATAGCACTGAGGTTAAGAGTGAAAGCGTGTGACTAAGAGCAGAAAACAGAGGAGCCTTTGTATACATCAAGAGCCCTGAGGCAAAACACAGAGAAGGAGAATGCTGACACAGACTTTAATGGAGAAAGAAAAGAGTCCATTATGAACATTACAGAGAACACAATTCATTTAAGAGAAATCAAGATTTAAAGGACTTATAGAGGGGAATATGAATACTGACGTCAGTGTGTCACGCCTGGTGGATTGTTGTTGGGCTCTGTACGTGTGTTAGGGTACCACACATCATGTCAGGTGGAAGACAACTCACTGCCAGAAATTATCATCTACTCTTTGTTAGATTACTGCTGGAAACAGGTTTCTTTCATTTCAAGCCTTTCAACAGGAACAAGTGCTATGCACAAAGAAGCAACTGCAGATCTTGCATTTTAATGCCAGTCTCCCAAAACTGTCAAAAATTGCTTTTGGGACACTTTTTCCTTCCCAAACCCCATCTCCCCATAAGTAGAAGTGGTGGAGGGCAGGGCAAAAGGAGGAAATGGGGCTGGATTATTTCTGAATTACTCAGGTATGAGAGCACAAGGAAAAAGCTGGTTAATAGAGCTGCTTCCAAGCTTACGTATACATTGCAGAGACTAAGGACTGGCAGTTACTACAGTATAAAATAAGTGATTGAAAACATGAGTGCTCGAAAGGACTCCCCAATCCATATACTATAGTGGCTTCTAAACTTCAGCAGCCAAAGCCATGAAAATAGAGTGCTTTGTGCAGTAGCTTGCGCAACCAAAGAACTTTCTTGTCCTCAGAGTGCTTTATTATTTTTAACGAGACAGGCTGAGCACTTCTTGATAAACATTTTTTCCTTGAAGCAGTAATCCTACTTAAACTTTTTACCTTGTCCCTACAGCATACCACTAGAAAGTTAATAACAAAACTCATTTTCCCTTAAAGTGCTAGTCATGTTAGTACAGAAAGTGAGGGACAAGTTGTGATTGCCATGAAAGGGGCCATGGCTGGAAATAAATGGAAAGTGCTCTGTTAGTATGCAGGCTTAGTATTTTAAGAAGAAAGCTTTCCTGAAGCACATTTTCTAGGATATCCAGTTTCTTTCAAACTACAAAAAAAAAAAGAAAAAAAAGTATTAATGTCTGTTGTAATAGGAATGTTCCAGCCTGTCTGCTTCTGATGCCTAACCCTGACAGTGTTTCCATGCACCCTGAGTCTACTTGTCTACTTTGCCATGACTGGGTGACAGCAGGTCACGATAGAGCCAACTAAAAGAGACAAGATTAATCCAGGTTTTCTCGAAAGAAGGGAGGCCTTCCATACATCTGTGCACTTGCCTTTGGTTTCAGCAAGGTGCAATGCATCCTGCTAGTTTGGCAAATGCTAATGGGGTAGCATTACAAACCATTCATTTCTTAAAGCCACTCTTCTCTTTGATACAAGAATTATTAAAGCTTTTAAGAGCAAGAGTTTAACTAACGGTGAGAATTTAACCACATGAGAATGAGGAAACTCAGAGCCAACTCTCCCATCTAAGTCAATCTCACTTCTGTCCCCTCATATCAGTGTGTTACAACAGACTCTTTCACAGTCACATGAGGCTGGCCAGGGGACACACTTCTCACTAGATCTAATACAATGAAAAGAAAAACTGTCTTTTTCCCCCTGTGGTCTTAGATGCACATGTGGCTTTTCATACCACACACATCATGTGTTCTTGGAATGAAAGGCTCTTTTGTAACATACACACACCAGTCGAGGCAACTTAACATCGGGTAGGATTGTTAACTGGTGCCCTAAAGCCTCCTATGAACACTGTACCAGCAGCATCACACTGGTGGAAGAACATGGCTGAAACAATTTGGCCAGCTATAGTATAAATAATTAATGATAGGTTAACTACTGTTACTTAATGGAGGTAGTTTTTCCCTATAGGAACAGAGTAAAACATAAGGATGGGCCTGATGATTACCAAAACACGTGTCTTGCTGTCACTTGGGATGGCCAAGATGTTCTCATGTCTGTTTGAGGGAGCCATGACCACTTTACAGCTCTTGCAAAGCAATGGCCACCTTCTTCTGCTGCCTTTACATCAGAACACCAGTGAGAAACCTATTTCCGTAGTAGGATTACCAAGCAATGAGTCTTTACGCTCAAGGCCTGAGTGAGTGCCTTTAAAGGTACTTGCATAGGCAGATGATGCTAAGCAGCCATCAATCAGTTATATTTTGCAAATCTGGGGGATGCAGCCCACGTATGCCTTAAGAGGTCTTTCTGATTTGAAACAGCAAGTTAACTGTGCAGCTCCAAGTAGCAGTAGTTCTCTGTCCAAGCATGGGAATATACATCCCTGAAAGACTATTTCATAATCAAATTATGTCAGTCCAATCTGGAAAGAAAATGTTGCCTGGTATTTGGGTGAACATAAAAGGCCCTATCAGATATTTTCAAAGTTGAACAACCCAAATTGTATCCCTGATATGAGTAACTCCAAAATGTGCCTGTGGCGTAAATGCCCCCCATCCCTTAAAAAATAAAACAATGAACACAGACAAAAGAATTTAACAATTTTATTAAAAATTGTACCAGTTATTAGAAAAAAAAATCCAAGTATTAAAGTATTAAAAAGCACCAAAGAAAGAAAGCACAAAGCAAATATACTGCACAGATACAAAAAAAAGGAGCTCTGCCCAATCACCATTGGTACAGGCAGGAGTCCTGGAGGCACACAACCAGGATAAACAAAATGCTACATTCTCACTGGGTCTCAGTCCATGGAAAAGAAGGTGTGTGCACTTCAGGACTAATACAGACAGAAATCTCACAGGAGAGCATCGGGTTTACTTTTGCAGCAGGACAGTATCATATTCTGGTGAATATCAGAAAGAACTCACGGGGAAACCCTCCACTGAGGGAAAGTTTATTAAGAACATTGTAAATTCTCACTCACCTTACCCTTTCTGTTTTCCAGATGAAGGACTCTGAAGTTTTAAAAAAGAAAACTATTCCACAAAAGTAGTAAAGTCATGGAGGGTGGGAGGAAGAAAATGTGAATCTGCATTTCACAGTACTCTCATCAGTGAATTTTACCTAGAAATGTGGGAGACTGTACTATGTGCCATTGGAGGGAACAGAAGGGGAGATACATGATTAGTTTTGCCAAACCCCCCAACAGTCTAGGTATCCAAACTCCATTTTAGTGGCAGCGTTTTCAAATGCACCTAGTGGAAACAGGCATACAAATCCCTTGGGCTGTTTTGAAATTTCCCTTTTACAAGTCTAACTTCTAACATTTATTTAAGGAGATACTGACAATGTCATCTTTCCATCACACCAGTCTCTCCCTTTTGCCATCAAATTTTTCTTTCAGAACAGTCTGATCAAAACTGGAGCTGAGGAATCTGTGATGATGCTCTCCTGAAGCTGTGTCCACAAATTGGGGAGACTCCTTTAGATTTAAGAATAACTTTATACATGCAAAATTTCCATAATAGATTTTAAAAACAGTTTAAGAATCTACCCTTCCCACCCCTCTGTTCCCCAAAGGCAGAAAAGAGTCTGAAGACAGAACTGAAACATGGCTTTAAAAAACAGCCCACAGACACTAGGTTTCGCTTCCCAGAAACCAACTTCCAGCATGGGATTCGCAGGAAGAGACCCTCCTTTCTGTGGCTAAGGGGGAAGGTGAGGCACGTGGAAGAAAGAAGGGATAGGGGATATCAGACTGCATTCAGTTTAAGAACACACACGCGCAGGCACACGCACGCACACACACACAATTACATTCCAGTGCATTTGATGTGTTTGGTCTTTTATGCTTTTCCTGGTGGAGAAGAACTGAGCTGTGTAACACCTGCGTGAACACATGCAAACCAAAGAAACAGAGACCACTGAAGTCTTTAGGAACTGTAAAAGATTGTCTAGAATCTTTTATCAATTCCTTGAGGTATTTCTTCTTGCTAAAACAATCAAAGGCAACAGGTAGGCATTTTTGCAAACGATCACAAATGCCAGTTTGAAAGACAGACTCTTTTGAAGGACATTATTAAAAATCTTTGTTGTCAAATTCTGCTAATACTTGATAGTGCTTGGTCCATGTACAGAGCTCTTATGGATATGAATGGGCTTTCCATGGTCCTTTTACTTTGAATCCTGCAGTAAATACTGCTGGTAAAAGAAGGCAAGATCTCCACATATCTGCCTTCTCCTTTGACCCTAGCACATATACTGAGTGCTCTCCCTATTTTTCCCTTTAAAAATAGCACACCATTCAGCATGTCAGTCTCACCATTCCCACACCTTCAGCTGAGATATGGGCCAGAACCAGCAGCAGAAGGCTGGAATTCATTGCAGAGTTGAGGGGGTCACATTGCAACAACTGCATCAAGTAGTTTTGCTTTTTCTTAAAAAAAAAAAAAAAGACAGACTCATCTCCCTGGTATACTAAGGGACAGAATCTGCAGTTTCCCAAAAGAGTGCCAAGCCCTACACTGAATGAAACTCAACCATGGGTACAGCTCCACTGACTGCTATGGAGCAATTCCAGGACTACAGTAACCTCACATGGGCACATTGCCATACCTTTAATCCAGGCCTGAGGGGACAAAGTAAACGGCCAGTAGAAAGAAAGATGTCTTTGCAATCACCCTTTCTACATCAAGAAGGACTGGGTTCCTTGACCTTATTTCTTCGTTGATACAGAGCTCCAAAGAAAAGGCTGATAAGGAAGTTTCTTTCAGGACTCCTCTGATGAGAGCTTAGTCAACAACAATTATTTAAACTGAGATATGTGATCAGTTTTGCAGGAATTCAGTGCTACAAGGGATTATCAGCACCTTGGGAGGAGGCTGCAGTCCCACATACATATCCAACAGCAACCCTTTCCATGCAAATTAATCCTCTCCCCTGCCTTTATTGTATCCTATTTAGGACAGTTTGCAACTAATCCTGGACAGTCACTTTGTGACTACTGTCTCAGGTTTCAAGAACTCTAGGAAACAAAAGTAAAACTAACTATTCCCTACTAGCACCAGTCTTGCTGGATCCAGGGATGGGCAGGTTACAAGATATTCAAAAGTGTGGGACCTTGAGAAGGGATAGGAAGCACTCTGACCATCAAGGAAAGAGAGCTGAGTTCTGAAGCTGTTTTGGAGATCTGGGGAAGGCAAGCAAGACACTTCAAGGCTGCTGGTATCATCAGCAGCAGCTCAAGCTCTTCTTAAGAACTGCTTGTTAAAAATTGGAACTGGTTTTAGGAGAAATATCCAACTGCTCTTTCTAAATTGGTAGACTGTAGTTTTACAACACAGAGAGAAATAATGTCTCATTCCTTTCACCAAGACAAACTAATACCTAAAAACTCAAGCACACTCCTTCACCAACAGGACTTAAACCATGTTCCTTGGAACAATCAGTGTATGTCTGTGGCCACACTGCAATAGCTACTCTGCAGGGGAGATCTCACCATTGCATGCTCAAGAGCCCTGACTAACACGGAATGGGTGACAAATACATGGGTGCTGTGCATCTGTGTATTTGTTGTTAAACATGCAAAATCTTCCCACTATTTCCTTAAGTAGGTGAGACTATAAGTATGAAATAGCTCCTTTTCCCTAAGTGAATAACCAGCCTACCCCTCCAAATCTACATGAAGTAAAATAAGAGGTTTTGGTTGACAGAGCATATTTCCTTTCTCCAAGATATGCAGAAACGGAATATAATTAAAATATATTATCAGTGGTTGTAAATCTCTGGCACCAGTAACCAACACATATTGCAGGAAGTCAGCTTTTGTCTACCATTAGCTCTATGTCCCCAGTGAAGTATTGTTGTTCAAGGAGATTTTAACTTGAGACCCTGGCATGACCAATTTTGATAAGTCTGTTGTTATACTGGGAAATACAGACTGGCAAACCTGTGTCTCTCCCTGAGCCAAGTGACTCTATTGAGGCAGGCAGCCTTACTGAGGGATGGTTTCAGATACTTCTTTATCCATGTTAAGAAGAGCCTTACTCTATATAAACTGGCTGGGTCACAACACCAGAAAGTGCCAGTACCAGACCTATCTTTCCAGCTTATGGACACAGAGAACAGGCCTTACTGACCTGTTTGGCAGTCAAGTCAAAGCAGAGGGAAAAAGGAAAGCTCCTGATGGTTTTTAAGTGTCAGATGAACTTGGCTACATCTTGCTGAATTTTTTGTAGCTTGCAGGGCTGTTATGGTGTAGCTTTGACTGTTCCTGATAAAGGGGTCCTGACAACCAGTGGGCATTGCTGCATCGCTTCCTGAGCCTCAGCACTTCCACTTCTGCACATTAAGAGCTGCTGATTTAAGAGACTTCTCCTTAACATCCAGCTTCTCAGGGACCCCAATGCATTCTGTTCTTGCACTATCCCTCAGGCTTTGCCCCCTATTTAAGTCCTCATTCTCCAATGACCAGCATTTACTCCAAGCAGACTGTGCAAAGCAAGGTATGGAAAGCCTCATCTCTGTCAACATGGTCTGAGAGTGGTTTCCCATACTGTTGCAGCATAGTCAGCAACAGCTATCACTTGTATTCCTCTGGGTAACTCTGTAGTGCACATGCTTAAAGAAACAATACAACCCCCAAAACAATCCCCCCTCCTAGAAAAACCACCCACCCTCCCTCTCCGTAAAACCCACTCCCCAAAATATTACTTGAGATTCATTTATATGAATTATTAACCATCATGGACAAACATATTACCCTAGCTCTAGCTAGAAAAATAACATGAGGAGAAAAAAATGCTTTTCTCACATAAACTCTCCTTATGTTGAAAGAGTGGTTGTGAATATATGAAAATGAAAAAGGCTTGAGGACCTCTTTCAGGGAGCTAAAGCATATTTTGCCACAGTAGAGCAGGTTGCAAATTAAGCAAATGGGGCTGGGAGACAGGGAGAACATCCAAATTTAACTGTGTTCAGCAAATTGTTACCAGATACTACAGTGCAATGATGATATTATACAAATACCAGAGAAAGCATGAATTAGAGAAGGATATGCAGAGAGAGTGTAGGAGAAAGCATATGTGCAAATCAACTACTCTTCCCATACAGTAATGCTTATTTTTCAGAGTGGACCAAGAATTCTTCAACACCTGAAGTCAACGCTTGTAATAGCACTGAAGTGCAATTCTCTGGACAGCTTTTCATTGCGCTGGTTGTATCACTTGAGTCCTACAACAAGGTGCAGTGGCAATATGGAAATGGTCTGAAGAAAGTAAAGTCTGTATTACTTTTCTGTTTGTTTTACCCTAGTTGTCACTGGGGTTGTGAACTGACAATACTTAAGGCCACAGAGAAGTAGCTACTTCCTTTTGGTAGGGTCATTTTCCTGGGCTGGTCCAATAGTGTCAGTCATATGGACAAACTTCTGAGTGCATACAAACCAGGAACTGTTAGAAGATCTCCCTTGAAGTAACATATTATTGCTGCTAGTCAATATATGCTTACAGCAGCCTCCAAACACTACACACTAGAGTAATGGACAGACCGCTTGTACAGTGTACGTACAGAATCATTAAGGTTAGAAGAGACCTCCAATATTAAGTCCAACCATCAACCAATTTCCACCATGCCCACTAAACCATGTCAGAGTAGTTGCTAATTAATTTCCCTGTCAAATCCTGAAGCAAAACTATTGGATGCCTGGGACCTAAGCCTTCCTGACCAATCACATTATAGTAAGAGAAAAGAAAAACAAACAAACAAAAATAAACACCCATCATAAAACTAATAAAAACATATACATCAGCACTGTAGAAGAATTACACTTGTATCACATTCCATGGTTTTTGGCTTCATGCTGGCTCACGGGCACTGTGAACACTGAACTGGAAGCAAACAGTGGCAGAAACAAATAGCCACCAGCAACCCCAGCAAAGTTAAATTTTAAGACTGTTCTACTGAAATGATTTTGCCTGTTGATGGCAATGACAAAGAACAACCTCATGTGAAAATGCTGCAACTGGTGCCTAATGATTGAAGAGATCAGATTTCAGATTTCTTTGTGATTTTCTCTCTCACAGGGTGCAAGGAAATAAACAACCCATGCAGAAAACAAGTAACCTGATGGATATAAGCTACTTGGATGTTTTCACTTCTAAACAGAACTTTTTTATTGTGGAAGAATCAAGCATCTCTGCTCTGGAAGATACCCAAAGTATGTTTAGAGTCATCAATCCCAGAGATAGTTTTTAACTAGCAGCCAAAATTGACACTCCTGCACTCTACCATTGACTAACACACAGGGCAGAGGAAGCTGTTAGTCTAATATCTGCCTCCCTTGCACAGAGGTCACCGGCGCGGGGAACCAGCAGCAAGCTTTACCAAACACACCCACATTCTGGCTTTCCTTCAACAGTGTTGGACAAGAGCTCCCTGCCTCATGAGGCAGGCAGCAGCAAAGAAGAGTCCATTAAGAACCTCCAAACTTGAAGACGAGTATCAGAAATTCAGAGTCCTCACATCCGGCCGGCGGTGTGCAATGTCTCGCCCCCGAACCAGTGTTTGTTCAGTGCTCCCTGCAGACTGGATGTGGCCTGAAACAGGCGGGAGAAGCTCACCTCTGCCCAGTGTGGTTCCTGTTCGCCTCCGCGTTTAAGGCCAAGTTGTGTAGGAAGAGAAAAAGCTGCCACCACACTTGATTTCTGTTCTGCTGATGCTGTAGAGGAGAACAGTTGAAGCAAGGTTATTTATATTTCTAAAATTGCAACATACCACTTCTCTTTTCCAATAACAACTCAGTTACACTTTTCAAGAGCAGACACTTTAATCCCATCAGCATAACAAGGAGGTGCAGCAAGGGATGAGGGGAGAGAGGGAAATGATAAGTTCTCCAGAAATAATTGTAGCTCTAACATTACAAAAAGAAAAGAGCAGACCCTTTATGCATTGTGCACAAGAGGATTAAACTTTTTTTTGCTTGTAGGATTTTGCAGAGTTTAGCCAAGTGCTGTTTTTAATCAGATTGGCTTCTGAGCCTTTCAAAAGCCCCAGCTGCATGAACAAACAACCTTTTTTTTTTCTTAAAAAAAAAAAAGCCCCCCTTCACCCCAAAAGTAAAAAAAAAAAGAAAAAATATAACTGGTGATCCATCTGTAAGTGATTTGACACCGTGAAGGTCAAAGGGTTAATCTTCAATTTAAACCACACTGCTGAGACAGCAAAACTCTGATTTCATCTAGTACAAGAAAACACATTCGTGCACACACACACTCCCCCACCCTCCCCCCACCACATTTTCCTTCCCAGCATCTCCAAGATAATACTGCCCTTTTTATAGCCACTTTTGACAGTAAGCCATAAATAATCAGCCTTGGAGCCCTTTCCTACTGACTGGAGCCAATTAAACCTTAAGCAAGAACATACTTGAAAACACACAAAAAACCAAAAGCAAGAGGTTATTTCAGGTCCCATTGTCAAGAAAGAAACATAGGAGTTGAGTTTCAGGGGGACACCAGACTATATAATGCAGCTTTGGGGCAGGGACACTGTTCCTTCTTTTGTTATATGTAATCACCCCTGCAAAAGTGGCTCCGATTATACCCCCACCTCTCCTCACTTTAATGGCATCTCATACAAACAGGTGGGTTTCTCTTTACATTGCCCCGCCTGGGATATTATTTCACCTCAATAACCGACCTTCTATTAGAAGTCAGTCTTTGTTTTCTCATCCAGAATTCCATATTTGCTAAGCAGGACTAATCATTTTTGGAAAACAAAACAAACCAGGCCAAATCTCCCCCTTCCCCCACCTCTCCCACCCCAATCCCCAGCAGACAAGGAAACAGAAGACCGGTTTCCAACAACTTTGCGTCGGTACGCAGGAGTTCATAAAAGAGCACTGAAGCACATTATATGAACAAGATGTTTCAACTCAGATTAGCCCAACAGGGCAGAACAACACGGTTGTATGGCATTCTTTATATAATCACAAATGAGAGAGTTGCAACCAAAGTTGGTGTATTGGAGATGGGTCAATAGACATCTCTTCAAAGCCCGCCCAGATAGTCATTAAATTATGTTCATATTTCAGTGTTAGTAGATCTGTGCCATTTGAATCACAAGTACACACAAAACAGGCTTCAGAAAACCTGTGTTCATCTCACATCTTAGCAGTGGATCGTTCTTCTTACCCTCAAGACTTAACAGTTGTCTCCTTGGTTTAGAAGAGTTCACACAGATCCCATCACACATTACAACATCACTGTGTCTGGAGCATAACCCACAGAGAGCAACTCTTGAGCCTAGTATAATTTATTTCAAAATGACTTGTTCAGCCCATACCGATTGTCCAGGCACTGCTAGGTTTACAGGTGAAAGTAATCTTTTATAAACTATCCTCTAGGGCTAGGTTACAAAAATCTCCTTTGGTCTCAAAAAGCAAGATGATTTTTGGGTTTTTTTGCATCTTGGTTTGACCAGGCTTGTCCTTCCTTACCAAACTCCAGAGATTCTTCTCACCCTCCTCCATAGAGCCACACTCTCAAACCTGCTCGAACATGCTTGTGGAACCACAATGACCCAATGACATCCAGACATCATGTTTTTATCAAGCTATTACAGCTTAAGCAGGCTGGTCCTTAAACAGAGATCTTTGGGTAAAATGTCAATGAAATGGCATGCAAGCACCATGCTGCCTTCTGCAGTTCCCACAAGTAGGGAACTATGCTAGGAGAGCATGGTGGACAAACATACTACAGATGGTCTGAAGACACAAATTATTTTATTCTATTGGCAGTCAAGAGGGTAAAGAAGTATCTTATAGTGACTTAGAATGGGAAATGCAAAACAATGTATAAAAATTGGTATTGGAATCCTAAATTTGAAATGTATCTCAACTTCACTAGTGGACCCTCTTTAATGGAAACTCTCACGGAAGTCTATAAAGTGGGTTAATTTAAGGGCAGACAAGAGGATACGTGCTGATCCAGCATGTGCAATTTCAACTATTCCATATTGTCAGGAGGACACACACATGTAAGAATCCCTGTATTAAATGTCCCACTTCACATAGAAGGTCGCTTTGCACTTCTCACGCACTATAACAAGTTTCTAAATATACTGCCTCCTCCTGAAGTCTTACATGTCACCTCAGAAGAAAAGGATTACTTGTTCCTTGCAGTGACAGGTAAAAGAGGTCATGTTCATGGAAAAAGAGTGGCATCCTCCACCCTTTTTTTTGAAGGGGAGGGAAGCTTTTTCAGGAATGTATTGGGCATTGTTTTTATTTGGTAAGTAAGAGTTATAGAGCTCTACTTTAAGAAGGGTTACAGACCCACAAGAAAACCAGTGGGATGTAGCATCACAAACCCTGAGAAAAACTTGATTATTTTCAGTTTATACTCCAGTATGTTTACGTCACTGCCTATTGAAGCCTCTTTTTTTGTACAGCACTTTTGTCCTTCTCCAGTTAAAAATGTTTCCCACTATTTGCCTAAAACACGCAAGGAGATTTCTATGGAAAAGGAGAATAGGAATTACTTTATTCTTCTTTCCCTCTGCTAATAAGAAGCATAAGATCTCAAATCGCTTTATGAAGGACATTGACACCATTAATTTTAACTTTTTTGAAGTGAAAAATGGAGCATGAGGCCAAGGGCATATTTCCAGGTTTTATTCCTAGACCTAGGCTTATATTTCCCTGGATTCATATTCAGCCGGCATTTCCTTCCACAGTGGTGTAGTCTCACACAAACTTTCACTGCCTCACATACTGAAGCAGCTTGCTCACAGTGTCCTCTCCTCACACTAGTGCAGGGAAGTGACCTAGAGCGGGACAATGATCAAGGCTAGAACTAATCTGATAAAGAAGTTGCCTTTACTATTGATCAGGTCTAATCCGTCTGGTCCATGGCATCATATAGTCAAGCTGATGCTTGTGCCAGCACAACAGAAAGGTGACCTGAGAAGAGGAGCAAGGTGGGACTGCTTGCTTTGGCAGCAAGCTTAGCTAATGGGGTTCACAGAGTTACGGCTTCACTTCCGGGCTGATCTGCTTTTTGTGGTACTAAATCAGTGTGGGGCAAGAGCCACAGAATGGAAATGGCAGATATTCTTTGCAATAGAGATAGGATACACAATTCATAGAAAGAACTGTCCCAGCCTAAAAAATGTCCTTCTTACAAGCTGCAGTAGCTTTTCCCTAGATATGCCTCTGCCAAGACCAAAATACTCAAATATTTCAAGACTGAGGGTTTTTTGGTGTGGTATAATTTAGCTGCCAGGAAGGACAGAAAACCCAGGAGAGTGATTCCATAAATTTGGCATCTAATCTTTTCAGATGTGGTATGTTTCAAGTAAATTCTTACAGTTTTCTAACACTCATAACTATTCATGATTTCCCTAAGCTTCGCTATGCTGATTTGTCCCTCATTAAAACAACTTATCCTCAGAGTCACTACTGCACAAAAGTATCAGGGATGAACACTTTGCCACCTCCATATGGTAGCAACGCAATGAACATTCTGAAGCTCCTTTCCCAAGATGGAAAAAAGCTCCTTTTGCTCCCTATGCTAACTGTAACTAAAGAAGACTAGACTTGTGAACACAGTAAGTCAACACAAAGCTGGAAACACATAAAACCATTTCCTATTGCAGCTGCTGCTTTTTAAAGGGGATATCCTTAAGAGACTGTCTGTCTGAGGGGTTAGCGTGAATGCTTCCATGAGTCATAAGGAAAGGCCATTTTACAGGAAAACTGTCCTCTGCAGCAGCAGTACATTAGTGTAGCCTATTCCATGAACTGTGCTGAACCAAAAGCCAGAACACTGGTAAACAAATACAAAAAACAGCACGACTTTTACTGGAAGCAAATGAAAGAAGAGCACAGTTGACCTGACATTTATTCCTTCCCTATAATTAATTCCTAATACAGGCTTCACACTGTACACACACAGATATGTATCTGCCAAACAGCAGCCCAGATGTCCAAAGCTTTCTACTCCTACTAAGCCTTGTAAGGGGTGAACAAAGGAACATGAGGATAGGTAATACACCTTGAAGAAAACGTTGTCCGTCTTGACATGGAATGTCAATTCCTAGTGCCTCTTAGAATTCCTGAGCATAAATGTTTAACAGATTAATAGGATTCACTTTTTCACCTGATACATAAATGCCATTAATATCCCTCCCTGAAAAAAGTAAAGAGTATGATCATCATACACACGTTCTGTGTGGGTCTGGTGCATTCCCATCACATAACAGAGAAGTGTACACCTGTTTACACTCTTGATCTCATGGGCAACTTCTGATTTTGCTTCATCACTTCCAGATGGTTAAGGGTCAAATTCTGAACCCATCTGAACTAGAAGGATTACAATATGGTCATAATGGCACTATTAAAGAAAAACAAGAATAATAGCATATGTGTACATAAAAAACATGATTGATTCTTTCTTCAGTGACTAATACAAGTATTAGCAATTAAGTTGTTGGGGTTTTATTTATTCACTGAAAACAAAAATACTTGCACACCGGGAGCAGTTGCTGACTCATCGCTGAAGGCTGTTTTGGCTGCCAGGTGGCTGGAGGGACATTGTGGTACCACAAAATATGCTTTAGCTTAGAAAGACTAGAAAGTCACAGTCCCCAAGGCAACAGAGGTTACAGAAGGTGTCCCCCGCTGGAAAGGGAAATGCAGGCCAATGAAAGTCAAATACAAATCTTTCCAGCTGTGATTCCTAATGACCAAAGAATATTGCATGTGTAAAAGTAGCAGGGAAAAAAGGAGCAGAGAAACACCAAAACTCTACAACTTTTCTAAGAGAGAAAAAATGAAGAAGGAGCTTAGTGGCATGGTTTCTTATGGTGACACAGAGAGGAGGGTGAGGATCTTCCTTGGAGACCTGTATCCTTCTGGCTCACAAACCCAGCTCTCTTACATGGGACTAAACTTGTGGTAGAGGGAGGTGTCATCTCAAGTACTGCTTCCTTTCTCAAAGCCTCCATCAGGCTTTGCGAAGCACAATAAGCAACACATGTGTTTATGTAGAGAGGATATACAGAAGTGGGAGTTGCAGGAGGGATGCAGGGGACTCCCAAAACCCATTTACAGTCTGCCCAGCCAAAGCAAGGGGGATGGTACTGACCCCTGCCGAGGCGCTGGTCTGAGCAGCAAATGGCGATGTTCACTGCCCAAAACCTGCTGCAGGCACAGCTGTGCAGGTGAGGCCTTTCTCAACTTTCTTGTAGTTCAAAAACAAACATGCAGCCACTCGCGCCTTCCTCTCCAGAGCAGGCAGGAAGGGGAAGCAGACAGACGCCATGGCAACAGCCAGCTGACGGCAACCTGGGAAGGGCAACCACCGGCCACTGCGTTCCCAGGCCCCCAGCCTTCCCCTCCTGCACCCCCGGGGAGGCACACTGGATTATTTTCCGTAAGTACAGTAAATAAGAGTCTCGCGTTTCCATAGAGTCACACTTGATACCACTTTCTGCCTGCAGCATGGGGTCCAAGGGGTATTTTCCCCCATGCTGTGGCAGTGACAAGGGTGCTGGAAGAGATGGCCAGACCTCACCTCCATGCCTGGAGAAGACACCCGCCTCCTCCCATAGCCACAGCTGCAGGCAGGAAGCACGATCAGGTCTATCCATTCGGATCCCAAGTGCAACCTGCCAGAGGTGTTTCACAGTTTACCCGCTTTCTCACCCAACCTGCACAGGCTGTGGGGTGGACTGACCTTTATTTCCTATCGATTCCCTCACCACCAGAAGGGAGGTGCTCCTGAAACTGCTTGGTGCAGGGAAGACACTCCCTAGTCATTAAAGCTTATCTTGGGGTTTTGTTAAAATATCACTTAAATAGTTTTTACAGGAAGATATTCTGGAGGAGGGGTGGCAGTGCAGGGCACTGACTTGGGAGCAGTGTTGCCTGGCTGCCAGGGGAGGATGCAGGCAGGAGGACAGGAGGGCAGGTGGGCAAGCAGAGGGCAGGCAGTAGGGCATGCAGGCATAAAGGAAGGAGGGTAGGCAAGAGGGCGGGCAGGTGCAGCGCTGGAGCCTGCGGGCAGAGCAGCCTCTCGTCAGCGGTTCTGATGACTCAGAGGCTAAATTTAGCAAGGAATATAAACAGAGCAGCCACAGCACAAACACTGCCGGGCAGAGCCGCTCTCACGCACGGCCCTCTCAGCCCTCTCCTCCGGCCAGGGTCTGCAAGGCTCTCCTCAGCGGGTGGCTGCAGACCCCATCGCCAGCGGCTTGTTAGGCCTTACATCAGGAAATATCTAACTGGGGTTAATAGAAGTTGTCTCACTGCTTTTATTTTTAGATCACTATTATTTCTTCTGTGGGATGGTCTTCAGAATCCTTTGCCATTGGCAGGGTAGCTACCAAGGAGAAACAGAAAAAAAGAAACAAACAGAGACTATAAAAGGCTAGCGGGACATTCCTCCTCAATGGCTTGAAACAAAGGAGGACTCTGCAGTTGGGCACTTGCTTTCCTGCCTTTCCACCATAAAATTTAATTGAGTAAAATACAAACATCCACACTCCTCACCATAAATAATCAGTCCAAACATCTCATCATCGCCCTCAGAGATGGCAGTATCTTAATAAGATCAACCAAGCTAAGCAGAGGACTGCAGACAGAACAACTGGGTTCCAATCAGCGATCCCTGCATGATCTCAGACAAGTTATAACCTGCATTTCCTAGTCTCCCACACTAAGAAAAGAAGTGGGATATTACCACAATTATTTCTTAATTGAAAAATAATTTCTCAGCTGTCACACTGCTACAAGCAGAAAGCACATAACCACTGCCACAGCTGGCATGGTGCTGCGAGAGCTAAGGAAGTGCAGAAGAAGCTGAGGAGACCACTGGGGTTGTACAAGAGAAGCAGCAGCACTGAATGCTATTTAAATCACATAGCAAAACTGCAGGAGATTTTAGAAATACTGCAAAACAATTCACTTGTACTGTCCCAAAGAATTATTTTGTGCTCTTTAAAGTGGGCAGTCTTGGTATTGAGGTTGCCTTAAGTCTCTGCAGTCCTGTGTCCAGTAGGGTGAACGATTCACAACATGCCATTGCATAGAGCTTGCACTGCTCTCCTGCCACCCCACTGCGATATCCTCTGCCCACTTCCTCTACCAGACCTAGTCAGGAAGTTTTGCTTTTTAACATTATCCCCTATTTTAAGCAGGAACAAAATTATAATATATTTAAATCTTTTGTCAGCTGGAAGCATAGAGAAGGCAGATAGATTAGGCTGATGCAAGAGTTTTGTGCTTTTTATTAAACCGATATACAGTGGTTGTATGTAACTGTTGCATTAAGCCTCCAACAGCAACAGCCTTACCTGGCTGCCAAAGGAAAAGCAGAGGGCGAGTATATGCAATACTCTTCCAGCATCTAACTAGTTTGAGCTTAGGACTTCCCAAGTCAGATCTGGTTTCGGTTTATTTAATGTCTCCTTCAACAGCCATAAATTTGTCTTGATTCCACTTGAACCCAGATAACGCACCGGGATGCACAATATGCCTTGACAAGGAGCTCCACAGAGCTAATCTATCGCATGAAAAACAACCTCGTTTACTTTGAGCTGGCTCCTACTAGCTTGACTTGAATTTGCCCAGTTCTTGTACTGGGAGAAATTAGTCTATCCATCTCCTTCATGTCACTTTGATTTCTGTTTAACATTGCTACCCCCTTGCTTTGTGTCTTTTTTAGGCTTAGAAGTCCTAGGCTGGTTTTTAATTTTCCATATGGAAGTTTCATCATCCTTCTTGCCCTTCTCTGAACCTTTTCCAGTTCTGCTGCTTAATTTTTGGAAGAAACAGGAACTATACGTAACATTCAAGATATTGGAGAAATACGGATTTACACAATGGCATAACTATATTCTTGATCTTAGCATCTTTTCAAATCAGATGTGAAAGGGTCCAGCAAGTTTCTGTTAACCTAAATGACAAGTAATCAGCTCCACAAGTGGTAGGATTTCAGAAGAGGTGCTAGGCAAAGGGCAACAGGTTGCTGTGCCATTTATATGCATAGGAAAAGCTCACCTCCTTCTTTGTTGTCATCTGTCAAAATGGAAAAAATCCCTAACAATATTAAGCAAAATATCTATCTCCACTTCCTTACATTAAGTTTCTGACTCCACTGACGGAGAATTCTTCTTTGTTCTATGGCACACTCCTTTCCTCAAGCCTAGGATCCCAATTCCATAGCCCTGCAAGAACTTTACATCTCAATCGTCCCATCCTCACACCCACCCTACCCCCTGCCCTGTAAACTAGTCTCATTCACTTCAGGAGTTATCCATCTGGTACTCTCCCTCAGCATGTTCCAGCATTCTCATCTGGAAATTCAAGTCATACACCAATGGGTAAACCACAGACAGCCAACCTGAAGAGGACACCCACTGCTTTGCACAGCAGCAGTAGGGACCAGCAAGCACTAACCAGCAGAGAAGATCCTGAAACATACTGACCTACTCAGGAAATGAAAGAAAGCACTTACCCAAGTCTCAAAAGAGACTACAGGTACAAGGAAAGTATGGAGCTGCTGCTGCTACAGACTTAGCTGCAGGATAGTTTGAAAATCTCTGCATTACATTATTAGCAAACATTTCTGAATATGTTTCCTAAAATGTAGTAATCATAAAGGACAGTTTACTGCAAACAACTTCAGTTAAAAGAAAACAACTGTTAAAAAATTCCTGAGTGTCCTCAGTAAATAATGGAGAAAAACCTGATGGAATTTGGGATAAACGATGCACACATAGTGCTGTGTGATCATTCTCTTGATAAGTTTCCAACAAGAGACATGGACTCCCTGTTGCATAAGCAGAAGTGTCTCAGAGGAGGCCTCAATAACTCTCCTGAGAGACAGAGGAGAAAAAATATGCAAAACATAACAAGTTTCACTTTCAAAGGAAAACAGCATTTCCTCCTGGACGTTTTCAGTGTCATTAACGTGAGGCAAACAGGTAGATGTCTATCTGTGTCCATGCGGCTGCAGGCATTTGTGCCCCACAGGCTGCTCAAGCCAATTGTGGTGACGGTGAGAGAGTTACTTGCCGATCCAACTGGGGAATTTAGAGAAACAAAAGTTTTCTATAGCTAGATCCACAGAGGCTTTTTGAGCATGGTCAGCATATCTAAATCAACTGCAGGATTCCTGATGTGTTGGAAAGGGGCTTTGTTGTTGTTTGTAATGCACTTATTTACTCAAGAAAGCTCAGCTCTGATTCAGCATCTGGTTCTCATTGAGGATCAGCTTTTTTTAAACCAAGCTTTCCAGATGGGTTGACTGAAGCACAAGGAGGTCAAGAGACTTGTCTGAGGTCATACAGCAAGTCAGTGGCTCTGCTTGGACCCAAGCCCAGAACTGTTCAAGGCTACCACTCCTTGGCTCTTAAAGAGACAATTTTATCCCCTGTGAAGTGATCTTATCACCATGAAGAAGAGATGCAATAAAAGCAATCCCCTCAAAGCTGCAGCCAGTGTAGAAACAGTTATTTTATTTGGAAAAAGGCATAGCGTCCCAAAGTGGCGATGGAGCAAGTCACACCCAAGGTGTGAGACTGATACACAGTGTCATCCAACCCACTTTTCTATAACCCTTGCTCTTATGGGGCAGCTTTACACTGTTGCTGCTGCCATCCCTCGTAGTCTACTCACATCCCATCTAGCAGTGCATCATGTCACGAAATATACTGTTCGGTCAGCACAGGTTGAAGCCCCTTCTCAAGGCAAGGAAACTCAAGTGCACTCAGAACCTGAAGAAGAGCCCAAGCACTTGTTGCCATGGTCTGGACACATGGGGCGCAGATGCACATCCCAGCCTAGTGACCAGCAGATCCTCTAGGCTCAGTTCTGTTCTTCATAACCACAGAGTGAGCTCTAAGTTCAGCCACAGGCTGGGCTACAGCAAGAAGTTCACAGATCTCATGGCAAAGGTACACTTGCTCCAAACTAAGAAGAAGGTGGCAGGTGCTGGGTTCTCCTGCAGAAAACACTGCTTGGCTCAATCATTGTTTTCTAGGGGCAGGGTGAAAAAAGCACAGCCGAAGGACCATTGCCAGAAGCTACATAGTCCAGATGTGTAAGAGGTACTAAAGAATTCGAGAAAACATAGATGGGTCTTACATGTCATTCAGCTGAGCCTTTTACAAATGGGATCAACCTGTAGCAAGTTCTGCTACTTAGGAACACAGAATGTTGCTCCTATAATAAATTCAGCACCCTACAGAAATGAAGACCACAGAGTGCTAGGGAGCGTTGCATTACTGCTCTAGCACTGTTCTAAAGGATGAAAAAGCCAGGTTTTAAACTACTGTATTCTGTTTAATATATTAGTAGGAAATGAAATCCTGAAAATGGTGTACATGCCAAAAACAAGCATAGGTGCGGCCAACTTTCTTTTTCTTACAAGATTCATACCCAAAAATCTTTTGTATAGCCAAGAACCACAGAATAAATACCACATAGCTCTGGGAGCCCAGGGAAAGATAACAGTGACTCTCCAGGGTTCCCAGTGTGGGATGGGGTTAGACCATGCATGCAGCTGTGTCCAATGACAACTCAGTGACATCACCCTCAGCAGCTATTGCCTGCTCAGTTTCTCTCTCAGCCAGGGATGTAGATTAACCGTTGGCCTTTGTGTCAACATAGCCTTGCTGCTGTGGCAGCAGAACAGGAGCCATACCTGAGCTGCTGGAGAGTCTTGCAGAACTCAAGAGCCACGAGAGGGCAACTCTTACACTAGGTAGGTGCACTACTCCAATGATGAAAGCCTTTCCTAACTCCCACTGAAAGGGCATGTAAGTTTTGTTTTCACAGGTTCACAGATAAGAGGCTCCAAAAAGAGGCACAGCTTCTTGAAAACCAGGCTTGCTCTCTCTCAGGACTTCACAAGACCACACTGCTGTGACTAACTTTGTGGTATTCTAAATCTGTTTCAAGACACTACTCTGGAAAGTTGTTTTTGACCAAATGTTTTTGACCAAATGTTTGAGACAAGCTGAAATGGGGCACCCAAATCAGGGATTAGTTTCACAGCAAGATAAACGACATCAGAGTTTTCCATGTCTCAGAGACTGCCCCTTCCAAACCACAACACAACGTGACCCAGTTCACGTGTCTCCAGGGGCAGGCTGCTTGCCTCTTCAGCAAGAGGCTGGGGAGAGTCACTGCGTAGAGGGCAGAGGGGCTTCTGCATAGGAGATCTATGCCAAAAGCTGAAGGAAATCCTCCATGCAGGGCTGGGAGGGAAGGGATTGGGCATGACAACAAAACACTCCACGGGGAATGCTGCCTTGGACACTAAAACACGGCTTAGTACTCTTTTCCTGACAAACAAAGAATCCCTTAAGGAATCCAAATGCCAAGGCCTTTCCCAGGGTCACTGGCTGAAGTATTCAATCCTCGGGTTAAGCTTTCGGGTTCAGGGGTGGTGGAGGTTTTTTTGTGTGTTTTGGGGGGTTTTTTCCCCATTGTTTTGTTTTCATATTTAAATGGCTGAACGGCTCCCCCCAACCCCCTCTACAACTTGTTGCTCCTCCAGTTCAAACAAAGACAGCAGAGCTCCTCCTCTGCTGGCGGAGCCGCAGGGCCGCGCCGGCGGCCGCTCGCCTTTGTTTACTAACTCCAACTGAGGCTTGGCGGGACTGCAGCCTGCCCGGGCCCGGCACTCCCCGGGCCGCTGGAACCTAGTCCTGGGCCACCGGGCAGCGAAGTGCCCGAACCAGAGCAGCTTTAGCGTGGGCCGGCTTGGGTGGGCATTCTTGGATGGGTTTCCAAGGCGCAGATAGGTACTTTACCCCCCCACCCTCCAACAACTCCTGCCCCGAGATGTACGGGGTCAAGTTACAACCAGTTCCACCACTTTGCTGCAGGGCTCCTCCACAGAGATGGTTAACCTTCCCATCCTGTGAGAATCTGGCTAGAGGCGGGGGGGGGTCTTAAACTCGCTGGCATCGAAGTGGCACTGGGGAAAACATCATTCAACCGCACACAACACAGGTTGAAAATCCCGCAGTAAATTACATTCATAGCCCCATCTACATTTCTACAGGCTAATCTCCCTGTTACAGCTTCTTTAATCCTACTACTATTCAGACATGAAGAGTCACAGAATTCTGTCATCTCTGAGGACACAGAGGGGACCAAACTTTTGCCCAGCCATAAGCCACATTCTCTGACTAGGACAAGATATCCTCACTTACTTTTGAGAAGAAATGCAACAGATCATAGTTAACAGATCTGAGATAATCTTTGTCCCTCCCTAGAGCCAACAAGAGGGTCAGGTTCTTCATTATCCAAATGGATATACACTCTCCTTGCTGGGCTTGCATAGATGGGGCAAAGTGCTGCCTACTGCCAAACGTTGCTACCTCTGCCAGACTCTGCATGGGCTAGGATTTCCATTTCATCTCTAGTCAACAGGGGAAGGAGGTCGAGGAATAAAGAATAAGGGGCCTTAGGGGTGCTTGTTTTATTTTGTAGGGTTGTTTCTTTTTCTTTGTTTTTTTTTTTTTTTAAAATCAAGATTCTGGAGTGTGGGTTTCAGACCTGATGGTATCTTACAGCTGTCCTTTGTTGTGAGGAAGTTAGTCACAAGCCTGAGACTCTAGCTAGAACTGTCTGACAGAGGAGTTGCTAGCAATTCTCGCATGATCTAAATATACTCCACAACATTTCAGAGAACTATTGCTAGACGAGGAGTGTCATAACAGGTTCCAGGCTTGTTCTGACCTCCAAGATGAGGAGCTGATATAAGCTACAGATGGCCACTTGTGCCACAGAAGAGAAGACACTGGTGGTGAGGAAAGTGGAAAAGTAAAAGCTGCAATAAATAGGAAGGAGGAGACCCTGGAGAAAGCCTCAGTGACCCTGTTGTTGATGAACTGGAAAAGCTGGAATAGCAGCAGCTAATGAAGAACAGCTACCTTCCCGAGCAGTAAATGCAAACCCACACATTCTCTTCCCTCCACCTGCCAATCTTAAGGAAGAGCCAGCAATCTAGCATGAGCAAAATCCATCAGGATACTCCTGTTTTTTATTGCTGCTGGCGGTCTGCTGCCTTAGACAACAGCCCACTTAGGTTTTGCCTGCAGCCAGTCTTCTTGGAGAGCTGAATCCCACCTTCCCCTCCACAGACACCCTACCCTCTGTATGTGGAGCCGGTGGAACTGGTCAGCAATGCACTGCAACTTCCGTGCAATCTGCACCTCAGCACGCGCTTCCCGCTGACCTTCCTGAGGCTCCTCTTGGAGGTGTGGATCCAACACAAAGCCAACTGGAGGGACATGTAAACGGTAACCAGCATTGCCTACAAAACGGAGATCAGAAGAGTCATTTTTCCAGCACAAAGAATAGCTCTTCTACTTGGTACAGTTTACAAAGGAAAGAGCTGCACATATCCTAAGTTATTGATTCATGTTAAAAGTCCAGTTCCTGAAGCCCAAACAATGAGTGTGTACCATAAGCAGCTTTTAAGTGATTTATATTGATCAAGCAGAGCATTGTATTGCTTCCCAAAATCAAATAACTGGCAGGATCTTACACTTGGTTCCTTTCGCTTCTTTATAGTTCAGTCAAGTGCTGCCGATTTCTTTTTTAATGACAGTTTTGCAGTTTTACAAGATCTCTGCCTCAAGTTGTCTCCCATTAAAGGCTGCTGTATCTTTTCTGTCAGACTTTTCTCAGTTCTCCAGCATTTAGTGAGACTGATTTGAACTAAAGCTGAATTGGATACACAAAGCTGAGCGGAGTCCTATCAGTTACTACTGATACACTAGATGGACTTGCTATTTATTCAACAACTTTAACTACACTGAAGAGCCTAAAAGCTGTCCCACTAAGTGTAAATTTCCCTCTCTCCACTGAAAACATCCAGGAGTCTTCCTATGTGGATGAGACAGCACTAGAAGTTAAAAAATGTAGACAAATTGTAGGATACGAGGTATGGTGAGCAATTAAACACCTAGGAGTAAAATAAAACATGACAGAATACAGCCAGAAAGAAAAAGAGTGGGAGTATCAAGGACAGTGCCAGCAATAAGCAAGTGCCTGGTTTCTGCAGTGGACAAGCAAGGGTAAGAAAATTCAGGCTGTCTTTCCTGAGGGAGTAGGACCAAAGCAAAATAATTTCAGTCCTTTAATAAAATGCCCTAATGAAAGAAACCTTGCTTGGTTGGGGAGATGCTAGAGGGACAGTTTCCTTGCTGCAAAGCTGGTGACACTGGAGTGCTCTTACCATAGAAGAGTCTCCGGGGCTCTTCAGTGACTCCACAAGGCAACATAACATCCTGACTGGAAGAGGACGGGCTGAGTGTTTGAGTTGCCTTGTCCTGCTGCTCAGGATGCCTGATACCGGGACCACAGCAGTGTGTGAGGGGGAATAGTTGAAACCTCCCAAGAAGGCAGCTGTAGGACTGGTTCTGTGTGAAAATGCCAGTTGCAGTCATCTCACCAGCCTGACCTGCAAGTCCAAAGTCATCAGAGTGAAACACGTCATCGTCCAGCCCATCCAGGCTAGAATAGTCCTCTTCAAGGTAGCTGGGGCGATCCATTGCTCCTGCAATAAAGGGACATTTGAGGAAACAGCTAAGATACAGTAAGAATGTTGTCCAGCAAAGAATGCCTTCTGCTCCAAGAGTAAAACACAGCTCACTCTTCCACGCCTGCCTGCCTCCCTCCCTCCCCCACAATGCTGCCCATCTGCATGGGCAGGAGAGGCGAGTGACTCAGTGGTGAAGGTCGGGGCTTTGTGGAAAGTCCTAGAGTACTGGGCCAGATAGAGACAAAGTTCACAGAAGTATGAGGGTCCACCCGCAGCTCCAATTCCACAACTGGTCACAAGGAGAGAGCTAACCCTCAACATAAGCACATAGAAACTGAAAACATACTGATTTAAAAAACAACTCAAATCCTTCAATTCACCCTGTGGCAGTCAGCTTCTTTGGGGTCTCCTTTGCTTTGGCCTACCAAAGTACCCAAAGTACTGGAACACACTGGGTATGCCCCATTCACTTTTTTCCCCCCATCTGTTACTTGATGAAGAAAAGCTGTTGTAATCACAAGGGTGCAAGGCCAGACTTTTAAGAAACTCCAATGGCTGCAAAACTCTGGAGTTGACAAAGCCATTTCTGTGAAGTTCTATGTAACTCCTCCCTATAAGAGCCAACTTTCCTTTCAACTTCTCATTTCTTCCCTCAGCTCAGCTTAAGCCATATAGCAAACTTGACAACACAGTCACTTCGTTGCCTACGTGTACTGTCAATGCATTAGTCCACCCTACTACAAAACAAAAACACATGGCTGGTGTCAGTGCTTAAAGCAGGACTTCTGTAGCTGACATAGTAAACACTCCTGAGCTCTGCTGCACCACAAAGTTGGACAAAGATGGTGGGAAAAAAACAGTAAACCTTAAATCACTATTTCAGAGCTCTTTGCAAATATATAGTGATTAGAAGGAGATTTACCAAAAAAAAAAACCCACAAGTCCCTTTACTGTTACCTGTGCATCTAACCCAATTGGAAGACAGTCTCCTAAGAGATCCATCCCCAGGATTTCCACCCAGTTCCAAACAAGGCAGTGAAATTCAACTCTTCATGTCTCTTCCTTTGCTCTGGTTTGCGAAGCATTTAACAGAATGGAAGACTAGCAAGAGGAATTTCAGGCCTGAAGGAGACATTAATAACAATTTTATAAGGACGTGTTCAGCACTCCCGTGGTGCTCCCATCTCCCCCCAGGTGAGCAGCACTCACAACACCAACGTGGTAGAGAAGACAAAGGGATGGAGCACTGCAAAAATTACTTGTGCATTGCTCTAACTCAAAGGCACTATGGTTATTTAGGTTGTTGCATGTCAGTGGTTCTCGCAGCCCAGCCACTACTCCCAAAGAAGAGTACCAAATAGGTACCACCAAGCTCCACAGCTGTTCCATCTCCACAGGATGACAGCAGTGCTGTCTTACCATAGCACTCACAACATTCTCATCTATGGCTTAAAGTGGCACACCGAAAGGAGTTATAGGTCCTGAAGATCTCCTGCCAGCCCTGCTGCTGGGACGCCATCACCTGACAGAAAGGCAGTGCAATAGCCTATCTGGTCTTTGCAGCAAGATCTGCCACATCTCATCAGCCAGAGCCCCACGGGGACAGGAAAGAGCAACAAGGGCACGACCAGCCCTGGCAAAACAGGGGTTTGAGAGGAGCAACAAGTTGTACCCGACCTTCGGCAACGCGCTCCGACTGTTTTGCAGAGCTCATAGGAAACGCCGAAGCAGCGCGAAGGATAAACTCGTCGGAGACCTCACTTCAGTTCCTTCCACAACCTTAAACCGCAACTCGTGCCGCGAGCCGCAGACTTCGGTAGCAGTCTCGCCAGGAGAGACACTGAACAGCTCGGGCTTGGGGGGCTTTGTCCTGTCCGACCCACCAGAAAGGCACCGGTGCTCTTGAGCACTCCAGCTCTGACAGGCGGCGGGCCGGGAGCCGGAGGGAGGGCTCAGTGCACACGTGCGTGCCAGCTTCCCAAAACAAAGCTGGCCGGCTTCGCTCCGGCACCGCCAGCTACTTTTAACTCTTCCCCTTCCGGGCTTCAACCCCGCAGATTCACCCCTGGGCCGAGAGGCTTAAACGCGGCTTCACCGAGGGACGAGACACCCGAGCCCGGTGGAGTGGATCAGGAAGGGCAGCACTGGCTACTGATAATTATCAACTGTCTTACATCAGCAAATCGCTGCCTTCTCGGTGCTCAGCGGGCTCATTCCCAGCCCTCCCGCTCCCCGCTTCTCCTCGCCGGCTTGGATGCCGCGGGACCTCGGGCAGGAGCCGCTTCCGTACCGCCCGGACGGACACCAGGGCTGCCCCGGGGCGAGCTCCCTTCTCTGTCACAAACGCGCCGTGAACCGCGCTGACCGAAGCCCTGTCTCGGAGGGGATGGCCTCCAGCAGCGAAAGGACTTCTCGGGCACTCACCGAGAAGCGGGACAAACGTCCCGCGGAGCCGGGACGTCCCGAAAGCCGCCGCACGTCCCACCACCGCCACACTGCCGTCGCCGCCACCGGGCGGACCGCGAACAGCTGACGGTGGCCCCGCCTCCGTCCCGCCCCTGCCCGTCGGCCTATGGGCGGATAGGGGCGGGGCGCGTCGCTTGGGGATAGCGGCAGGAGTCGCGGGGTGGGTGTGTTCGGGGCGGTTCGGTCAGGTCGTCAGAGCGGAGAGGAGCACAGCATGGCACGGCAGGGAATACGTTCCCCAGACCGCGCTCGGTCTCTCGGGGACGCGGCCCGCGCTGTCGTGTGTCACCACAGCGGCGAGCGCTGTGGGGGCAGTTCGGATTCTCGCTTCTCCGCGGTCTTCATCGCTGCCGGGTGTGGAAAGGAAGCGGACGAGAGGGCAAGGCACGGGCGGCAGGGCAGAGGCAGGGCTGCGAAACCAGGAGGGCAGCCTTCGCTTGAAAACTGCTTTTCCAGCCCTAGCCTGTGTGGGAAAAGGAATTCTGGGTTCAGTTTTGGGCCCCTCACTGTAATAAAGACATAGATGCATTGGAGTGTGTCCAGAGAATGGCAATGAGGCTGGTGAGGGGTCTGAAGAATAAGTCTTATGAGGAGCAGCTGAGGGAACTGGCGTCGGTTAGCCTGAGGAAGAGGAGGCTTAGGGGAGACCTTAGCTCTCTTTACAGCTATATGAAAGGAAGTTGCAGCGGGATAAGGGTCAGTCTCTTCTCCGGGGTTGCCAGTGAGAGGACAAGAGGAAACAGACTCAAGTTGCACCAGAGCAAGTTTAGATTGGATATTAGGAAAGAATTCTCTGAAAGAATGGTTAAGTGTTGGAACAGGCTGCCTAGGGAAATGGTTGAGTCACTGTCCCTGGAGGTGTTCAGAAAACATATAGATGTAGTACCTAAGAACATGGTTTGGTGGCATGATGGTTGGACTTGATGATCTTGGAGGTGTTTTCCAACCCTAATAATTCTGTGATTCTGTATCCTGTTTTGGGTGGGAGCAGGGAGGAAATAAGTGTCTTTGTCTGTTAGCCCTCAGCAGGACCCACTAGGGCTTGGCCTAGTCCTATAGCCCCAGCAATCATCCCAAGTAGAGAACAGAGCTACCAGGATGGCTGGGGTGGGTTTAAAACTGATGGAAGTTCGACTCCAGCTAGTTATTTTCTAAGAAAACTTTTATTTCTTGGGTTTAAATTACTTAGAAAGTTCTCCTTGACTTTAAAAGTCTGAACATGAAGGCATTAGGGTCAGGGGGTACTTTGCAGCATGTCATGCTCCTTCCTGTATAGAAGTAATACACAGGAATAAAGAACTAAACTAATAAGGATAAATTCGCAATAGTGCTTTCTTTGAAATGACCTCACTGAGGAGAACAAACAAAAACCCAAGCCTCATGCTCCGAACAATGCCTCAGTGCCTTACTCTACCACTGATTTATCATCTCCCCCTGAAGTCAACAGTAAAACCTCACCAAGTTGAGAGAAGCAGGATGCAGCTCTTCAGCACAGAGCAGCACCCTGTCAGGCTGTTTTTAGATACTACATAACAACCTCACTTTGAAGAGAGATTTTAATAACCCAGCCGGCAGCCAAGTAATGTTAATTGCTGTCAAGTCTGCCACACAGTTATTGAGGTTTGCAACTTAAACTCAGAGGAGGGGTAAGGTGGAAACCGGTGATGAGCAAGGTAAGGCAAATTATTGCGGATTCCTCATATTGCATTCTTCTGGCCAGGTTCTGTGAGCCTATCCAGTTAAACATTTCAGAGTCACTTTGGTTTTGGATGAGGTATTTACAGTTATCATTAATAGATCAGCGGACTAATAATGTGCATCTTCGCCAAGAAGCCATTTCTTTATGGTTCTTTTCCAAGGGTTCATTTCTATTCTTTTTTTTGCCAGAAGGCTTGAGTCTTTGTTTTGTTATGACAATATCAGCTCATGTTTGACTTGTACCTCACAACCAAATGAGAAAGAAAGGACTCATTTCTTAAATTTCCAGTAAGTACCATGATCCTAAATTAATTAAACCTCATCGTCTGCTTTTGATAGTCAAGTGAGTTATAAGGAGGAGGAGAGAGGAATACTATTAAAAAAAAAAAAAGGTAACAAAAGGCATTCTGTATATTCAAGATGTTCAAATTGTATCACATTGATGGTCAGGCCCTGGCAAAATGCCAGCTGCTGGAGGGCTACTTTCAATTTGAACATGCATTGCTATAAATAAAAATGAATGTGCTATGATTCCAACCACTTATGTCTTCCAGACTGAGTAATAACTGCCTGCTGGTTAGGCTCATTAACAGTAAAAACAGTACCTGATCAGCTTTGTTTTCATCTTGTTGAGCTGCAGTTGAGGCCACACTTTGTATCCCCAGAGGCTGTGTTTTAGGAACTCCTACTGCGTAGAAAATGTATGGAAACTGAAATCTATGTATATAATCAAGCTGGATGGTAAGAGAGCTCAGGAAGGATATTTGTGCCTTTCAGTGATTAAAAAAAAAGATACCGCAGCATTTCTAAGAGAGGGGACTCAGAGGGATTCCTTGAGGAAATTAGACATTGTTAAGAAATGGCTCCGAGTAAATAGACCGAAACCAAGACAGAGACAGTGAGTCTGAAATGGAAAATTGTGAACTGGGGGCAAGTTGTATCACCAACCTCACCACACTCTGCTGAGAGACTTTCTACAATAGCATGGAGACAAGCATCTTACCTGGGAGCAGGACCCCCAGGGACACGTACTCTGCCAGAGAGTTTTTGCTCATTAGTGTCCATGGTGGCATTTTGATTCAAGAGATGAATCTTAAATCACTTGCAGTAGTGTCCCTGTGGCATCTGTGGACAGAAATTCTGTGCCATCCTGTAACCCTTCTGTCAGCCTGCCCTACTGCTCAGAAGACTAGTGAATAAAATTGCTTCTTTTATATAGTTAGCCCCCCCTCCATATCCCCTATGTGTCTTCAAAATTAATTCTTCTTATTTTACTGACAAAATGCTATTGTCAGCATTGTGCTGTAATTGCAGAGTACATTGTGATCTTAGGAACGGGTCTTGTGAGCTGCTCTGCCTGGGTGGGCTCTGAAACCCAAACAGGGCCAACTTGACTTTGGTGGGGGTAGTCTTGTCTCATAAGCTCAGTTTTCGTTTCTGTTTTTCTATTTTTCTAGCTCTCATGGTTGGAACAGGGAATTAAGGGTAGCCTCATGGATCATAAAGCAAAGGATGAACAAGAAAAACGTTTGGGGTTGATTCTATTTATTTTGTTATCTTAAGAACATTTGGTCAATGGGTTGATTTTTCAGGGGGCTCAGGCTTAGTGCCAAGGAGTGGAAAACACTGTCTTCTGCCCTGACACATAGCAACAGACTTACTAACTGTGTTCCACCACCTTTGGTTGTACGAGGCAGAAAAAGCACAGCTTGAATTTCAAGTTTTGATCATCCTTGTGCATTCCTCACGTGAGCCAAGCTCTTGGAGCAGGCTGGCCTCTGTCCTGACAGAAGGGCTCACTGGGTTCAGCACCCAGTACTGGTAGGAGAAAGTATTGCCCATTTTAAAAGGTATATTTGGGAGTAGGATTACTTGCTGACTATAAATAACAGTGAGAGGATATTGCTGTTGGGGTTTTCTTCTGAAGGGAGCAAATTTTAATGCCGCTCACCAGGGCTGCTCTTTTTCATTTTTCTGAAACACTCTTTTTCTTCCTAGATAATGGCATGGCCTTGGGAGAATGCTTCATCCTCTTTTGGGGCCCTGTACTTGCCTCCAACTGCAAAACCTAAAGATAGAAGTTCGCATTTTCCATTCAATGTTTCTCCTGTCATCCGTGCAAATTCACTAATGGCGTTAGAGGCAACGGACTGAGGGAAACACTGACAAGCATGCTTCATGAGTGCACCTTTCTGTATGTCACTGAACATAGTCTTGTATGCTGGGGTCACCCTGGATTTCTCCTCCCTGCCTTTTCTTCCTTTCTTTCTCTCTTTGCTCTCTTCTCCCAAAGACTTGCCATACATTTTCATTTTTCTCTAAGGAATTGTCCAGTTCTACAGAGACTTTGCACAGAACAGAATTTCTACAGCTTGCTAATTATTTAGGGGAAAGTTCCCACGAACATTTCTCTTCCTTTTTAATGAAAAAAAAGATACAAAAAAGGGGTATTTCTTCACATCTCTGGGTTTATTCCATTGCCCATTTTATCCTCCTGATTCTCCACTCATATCATCTCTTTTCTGTTTTTTTCCCATCTCATACTTATGAATTTGCTTCTTTTTCCTTTGTCATCTTTCCCTCTTGTATTTTGGTTCAACTCCTGCAGCATAAACTCCCTCAAAAGTTTAACTCTGCTACTGGGATTTCGTAAGGGGTCTGTGCTAAGTATTAAAGTAAAATCTGTATATAATGTTTACGGAGTTGCAGATTCATTCTGTAAAGGCCTGACCCACTCCTTGCCAGAGGCAAAGGCAAACTAACTTCAGAGGGTAAGATCCGACTCTAAAATATCAATAATTTTTTAGAGTGGTAGTGGACACTGAAGATACTCAGGACTCACCAGATATACTAAGTGCCAGGCAGAATTAAATCTTTCCTCTCTATCGGTATGCAAAAATTTATAGTGCTGGCAAACATGTAACCTTGGGGCTTGATACCGTGCTCTTCATTGCCTGCAAGGGCTCCCTGCCTGGATGAGAGTACTGAGTTCTGGAACTCTGTTCACAGAACCACCGAATGGCTGAGGCTGGAAGGGACTGGTCAAACCATCCCACTAACAAAGAGCCACCTACAGCTGTTTGCCCAGGGCCATGTCCAGACGGCTTTTGAATATCTCCAAGGATGGAGACTCCACAACCTGCCTGGGCAACCTAAGCCAGTGAGAATCATCTTGGGTGGAAAATTCTTTTGAAAAAAACATATTCAGAATATCAAAGTGATACATTTTTATGACATTTTAAAAAAATTCTCTAGTCTATTTTTCCATTGCTTTTTATATTAACGGCAATAATCCACCCTATCTTGGGACACATACACAAATTCTAAATTCTGTGTTTTTTTCATTATTTTCAGTGCTACTCACAGCACATAAAATGGAGAAGTTCTGCAGAATCAGGTCCTAACAAAGTACATTGCATGTCATCCCAGAAGAATACAGATGTATTATTTTTCCTGTCTTACAGAAGAGGAACATGGTATTTGTGTGTCATGAGTTGTGGTACAGAACTGCCAAAGACAGTGTGTTGGTCTGCATGGACCTTTGGCTGAAACCAGCAGAGTTTTGCATTTATTTTGGTAAATGCTCAGTATTACTCTTGAGGTTTGACCTCAAAAACATTCATATTTGGATGGAAAATGGTGGAAAAATAGAACTTGACTATCCTAAATGTGAAGACAAAGCAGAGAAAATTGACCTCTAGTGCCGAGTGTTTATGTTTTCTATTGCAATGCAGGATGGTTCAGAGTGTGCAGCGCAGTGGAACTGTATGTGCAATAAAATTTAAAGTGAAGCTAGAAAGTAAAAGTGGGAATAAAACCAGAATTGCCTAATTCTGCCAGTAGTTCAAAAAGAACATCTAGTGCTAGAAGCTTCTGAGTGCCTCACCCTGTAATCTGTTTATTTAAAATATATAATATGAAAGATAAAAATATAGAATGGAAAATATAAAAATAACTTGATTTTCTTTGCTCCAGTTGTGGGTTTTTCTATCAGTTTCATAAAGGGCTTACAGGATATTAAATACCTTTAAGCAAAGTCTCTGGCAGGGGACTCCATTGTTTGTAAATTCAGGCCTTCTATTTTCGTATGTTAATCTACGTCCTCTGTTTCACCACCCATAGAATATTCTTAAAATACGTTTTGGTCTTTATGTCTTTATCTTTTTTGTCTTCAGCTAATGATGCTAATAAACTCTGCTTGTGTTAGAAGTTTTTTTATAAAAAACAAAATTAAAGATTGCTATGAAGGAAAAAACAACCCACTCTTCATAAAAAAATCTTCTTTTTGCTTCTTTGACTTTTCATTTTCAGTCTAGTCATTGTAAATGTAGTATTTTTTTACACGTACTTATGAGGACTAAGATAAAACTGAGGACCTAATTCTTCTCCCAGTGTATCCAGTAGCAAATCATCTCCAAATTCCAGTAGAACTGGAATTAATGGACTTTTACTGTTTGGGTAAGAAAAAAAGAAACAACTTTCTGTCAAATCTCAAAACTTGGAAAACGAATCTGAAAATAATTTGGTAGAACAGGATGCCTTACAATTTTCCTGAAGGAATATTTGCAACTCATGATTCACCAGTTCACTGCACTACCTCTAATGCTCTTCAAAACCCATTTCCCACACCAGCCTCGGAAAGTGCACCAGGCAGTTTGGAGAAAGGGTTTTTTTGTGTTTGAATTGTGAATGTGCAGCTCAGCACCCCGAGTAGGTAGCACCTAAGAGGAAATGCAGCATTTTCTGTGTGATATGTAACAAGCACGATAGCTCACCTCTTCTCCTCCGTGCAGCCGGATGCAGCCGTCCTGGTACCAAGATCACAGGAAAGCTTTATCTGGAAAGGGTCCCTCTGTTTGCCTCTTTTTAACAGCTGGTGTTTCCAAGAACTGAGTTGAAAGGCTGAGACAGATTTTCATTTTTAATAACTGAGCTTCAGGTTCCCCGGGGAAAAATTGTCCTCCACTGGAGACAAGAAGGTCCTGTGTCACCCAAATTCTTTACTTATTAAAGAGATAGATGAGATCCTCTTACAAAACTACAGTAAATTCTCTCCTTAAATCTGGAAAGGTGTTTGTTCTTTTTTTCTTACAATCTTTGTTTCATTTTTATGGTTCCTCCATGAAAACCCACTGCCAGGACTGACACAGCAGGAAGAGCTGCAGAGGGCAGGAAAACCAGGAGGTGCTGCCTGCACTCTGGCTCTGCCAAAGGCACAATAGTACAGTGGGATCCACTCACTTTTGTGCTTCAGGTTGTACAGGTGTACGATATGGACAATACTGTGGTAGCAACCATATTGAGCTCCTTCAAAAGGTGCCAGCAGGTAGCAAGTAGTATTTTTGTCCATTCTGTTAAGGGAGGTTGTCTTCCTTCAAACTCCCATATTCTTTCCCTGCCTGATGCTCAGGGTGTGCAGAGGCAGAACAGATTGACACTTGTGGAAAACTCAGAACATGAAACTTGCTTTTCAATTTTCATTATTTGCTTCTAGTTTTAAAAATTATCTATTTTTGTGAAAATAAAAGAAAAATCAGGGGGTTGCTCACTGAAAATGGAGCAGTCTGGAACAAAAAAACTCAGCAAAGCACAAGAGTAGTCTTCTCTTTAAAGGGAAACATAAACAAACAGCTTCAAAAATTCCATGGAAAAAGCAACCTGCAATTGAATAAATAACACTCTTCGTTTCAAAGAACCACTTTATTGGAAAGCAGCAAATCTTGAGTGACTGCCTTTTGAAATGTCCATGTGTACCTTGGGTACAGAAGTTCTGCCTGAGTATTGCCGCAGATTTTAAAATCTTGCCCAGAACTTCTGGTTAAAGGAAAGCTTAGGGAGAAAACAAAGTGGGGAAACCAAAATGGGAAGGTTGAAAGCCAATTGGGTGCCTATGAACTTGGTGCAATTAAAGTTTTCGTAAGGGTTTCACATAGACAGCTGGCTAACTGCTTATTTTAGAGGAATGGTAGAAGAGGTCGGAGAAGGGGAGAGAAGTCAGCATGAGCAGAGCCAAGCAGGCAGCTGAGAGCTGTGGGTCCCATCTCTTGGCAGCCGTGGGGCTAAGGGCAGCTGTGTGGCAATGGACAGGCAGCACTCTTCCTCTCTGTGTTTATGACTCAAGGTTGATTTGTTCCCCCTCGGGGAAGCACCCAGCCTTCCCCACTGGGCTGCACAGCTTCATGCCTGACATGACTCATCGCTGCTCTGCCCAGGGAACTAACCAAAAGGACTATTTCTGGTTAAATCAACTTTCATATTCTTTTCCCCCTTTCTTTCTCTTTCATTACAGTTTTCTGCTACTTTTTCTTTCTCACACCTCTGCTTCTGTTTGCTCATCATGTCTTCCCTGTTTTCTTTTCTTCCTCATTGCCTTTGCTGCTCCACCAGTCCCATTGCTTTCTACCACCTGGTCTCAGTTTTCAGTCATCTCTCCCTCTCCTGCCAAGGAAGGTGACTCCAGCCCCTAGCACCACACTACGGAGTTTTACTGCAGTAGTTACTAGCTGTAGTTGGTACTTTCTGTTGTCAAAGCACTTTACAAACAGCATTGTTACAGTAACAGAGAGACAGGCAAGCCGATGTGTCCGACCCACTTTATTGACAGGGAAGCTGAGATAGCTACCTCATGTGCCTACCTAACGGTCTTCGGTATCCAGTCCAAGATGCTAGCTGGGCTCCCAAAATCATGGGGCAAGTTCAACAATTATGTTATTTCTGTGTAAGTTTTCTTTCAACACTTATTACAACGGCACCTTTACAGAGGTGGCTTGGTAGGCTGCAGATGCAAACTGCTGAGTCACGCTTATTGTGCTTTTTGTAAAGCACGAGACTATTTTCGAAGGGAAATCACAATGGAGGGATATGGCAGGTCCCGCACGGGGTCCCCCCGGGAATGCTGAGTCCCTGCAGAGCCGTGCTCGCCTTTGTGTGGTGCAAGGCTTGAGGAAGCCCACACAGCACCATGCCAGAAGAATGAGCAGCTTACTTCAATATTTCCTTTCAATTCACTGCTGGCACTTAGGGAAGGGGTGGATTACAATAGAGGAGAAAGGTTACATCTCGTGCCTTTTTGTGTATTGCTGTGCTGTGATAGCAATTTTTGAAAGAGTATTTGCCTCCACATGCATACACAGGCTTTTTGCTATGTGTATTTAGCTGTGTGTTAGGTGATTATCGCAGAGCTCCTGATCCCCATCCACAGACTTCTGCTGAAGCCAGCAGATTTCAGTATGCAAGCTCCAATCCTTATTAATTCATTGTGTTTTACAGCAGATAGCACTTTTAAAGTTTTTCTGAAGCATTACAAGTAAATTCAGTGGTTAAGTGAAAGCAAAACTAGTTTTGGAATGAGCAGAAGGCAGAACAAAGGAGTGAAAGATGGCTTGAAATGAATCTGTAGGGGATCTTGGAAAAATCACCTCTCCTGACTCAGGACTCAGGGTTAAGATAAAGATATAATTTTAAGGATTGCTAAAATAAAGATATAATTTTAAGGATCACCTTTATAGATCTTTGAGATCTGAAGAAAGAGCATACTAAAGAAGTGAGAAAGGTTGTTATACATTATAGGAAAGGTAACTTCCCTTAATTTGGAATTGAGCTCTAAATTATACTCCAGGTTTATGCCCACGTAACACTACTAGCTTAAAAAAATGTAATATTAAGCTATACTTACTGAAGAACGGAGGTCATGGACTTAGGTTTTATCAATAAGTCCATGCCATAATAATGTCTTTAGTCTCAGTTTACTCTTTTCACAAAATAATGTTTCTCCTCAACCTGTAAAGTCTTTATAAAATAAGAATCATTGCCTAAATGAATGTGAGAGTTACTAACTTTAAAAAATCTAACAGCAGCTGTTGCACCCCATGCCTATCGTCTTTTAATAATTTTCCCTTGGAGTCTAGTGTTTTCCCCAGGGTGTCCCAGATTTAGGAATATCTGCATGTATTTAATGTATTAAAATGCCAAAACAAACATAATCCAGCCATGCTGAACCACTTGCATAGTGAATTTCTATTAATATGAAAGCTTACAAAAGATAATTTTGAAGTCCTATTTTGCTATTCATGAAAAGTAGAACACTAAAAGATAACTAGAAGTTAGATAACTACTAGATAAAACATATAACTGCATTTTTCTGAGTAGTTAACAGAAGAAGTCTAACTAGGTGACCTACAGGAATAAAAATTATATGATCTTTGACATCAAGCACCTAGCTACACATTAATCAGAATACCCTCAGAATGGGAAAGAGAGAATTTGAAATAAAAATGCCATTGGAAAATTTCAGCTAAAATAATTTGCAGCTATTGTCAGATGACATGATATTTAAAGGGCAAAGGCTAATTTTCCTTGCATTAATTTGTTATGAATGCCTCTCTACTACTTAGCACTCACAGGATTGAGGGAGGGCTGTCACCAGCCCTGCATGGTGAGATGCATTTTGATGTCTGATGAGTAAGTGTCCTCCAGCATGAATCAGGAGATTCTGAGGGAAGCTAAAGAAACAGACATACTGATTTGTGGGTTGAAGGTGGATTGGCATGTGCCTGGCAGAAGTCTCCTAACTATGAGGAATATGCTTACATGAGGGGTAAACAGGGTTTGTAAAAGCAAACATAGATACAGGCAGGCACATTAAGCAAAAATTATTCCTAGTAAACCTTGCCTGGCTTATGCTGCAGGGTCGAGTTTGACTCAATGTGTGACCTTATCTAAGGCTGGAGCTATGACATCTAATATGTACAGATATTAATGTCATACTTACTTGGAGCCTTTCATTTATAAATGGACTGGCAGATAAATTCAGTCTGACATAGAGAAGTCAGGATTCCCTGAATTTGTGCGGGCGCACGTACGTGCCGTGTGGCACAACCTATACTCTCTGTTAGTGCCTATATATAGAAAGTAAATCTATGTGTTGGGGCAGTGGGGGCAGGGGAGGCTTTGGCCCTGATCCATTACACCTGGCCTTTCTCATGCACCATGAAAATTTCATGTTGTTTTCCTTCGGTGTCTCCTGCTGTCTTTGTTTCTCTCAGGCCAGTGCTGACCAGCAGCCTCCTGGCCAGGCAGCCTGCGAGCCTCAGCAGCCAGCAGGCTCCCTTCTGCTGCTCTTGCAACTTCTAATGAGCCGTCAATCAACGGCCTTGTTTCTTCGAAGCTTATCTTGTGACTGCTGAGAGGGGCCAGGACTAGGGATAACATTCAAGCCGGAAGAAAAGACACCAAAAGCATATTTGAAGTGCTTTTTTACTTTTACAACCAAAATTTCTCTCCAGATTATTGTCATGTTCAAGCTCTTACCGTAAAAAAAGTCACTCAGGATTACAGCATATAAACAAACCAGTACTTTAGTATGAAGGAAGAGCAGCGATCTCTACACTTTATCAAAGTCATCAGATAAACAGGGCAAATTACCTTGCGTCAGACTGGCTGGCAGGTCACCTTTTTAGGCAGGAAGAAAAGAAGCTTATTTCCAGAGATGAGTCAAAAGTGGAACCATGTTGCTAACCCACAAAGGCTTTAGAGGGTTGATTATAAAACATGGCCAAGTTCTCCTTTAGGTCCATCTTTATTGTGCTTGTAATTCAGATTCATTACAGCCCCATGGGGAAAAGTGAAAGAGGCTGAAAGGAGCTATAGGAAGCTCTGAGGCAGCCAAACCCAGAGTATCTGTATGAGGGATGAGATCCCTTGCTCAGTTCAGGTAGAGCTGTTTGAGTTGAGGTTTGCAAGGCAGAGACTCACTGGCAGAGCCTGGTCACTCTTTTCTGCAAGGATGTGAGAGAGACTGTTTGAAGGCATCACTAAAACATCTGATCTGAACTTAGGTGGCACTGCAGACCATAGACATGCAGAGCTACTTAGCTACTTGCGTTACAATGCAAAGACCTGAAGGGATCTTTCTGTTAATGTGTTCAATTTGATAAATTCTGAAGCTAAACCCCTCTTTGTATCCTACTTGGCAATACCTTTTTAACATTTTTCATTGCTGACCCTAAGGGAGGTGACTGAGAACTAAACCGAAGGCCCAGCAATCAATGTTAACCAAGCAGCTTTGGTTTATACCTAAATGGAGATGCTCATGCAATTAAAGAATTTCAGAATTAAATGAGAAAAACTATTTGTATTTCAGAACAGCTGAAGAAGAAAGACAAGTGAGATTTTACTACAAGCTGTTGCAGCATCAAGTTGTAGGGGTTTTTTTTGGGGGGGGGACAGGGGCAATATTTTGCTTAATATCTTAGTTTCCTGAAATAGTTTTAACATAATAATTTCCACTTCTGAATCCAGGATAACTCTAACTCACTATCACTTTGACTTTGTAGAACAAACCTTACTGCCCCATCTCATCAGCCTTGTAACATGCTCATCACCCCACCACCACTGTGCATCACCTTTGGCAAGAAGCTGAGGTTGAGTGACTTGCCCAAAGCCACACGGGAAGCCCATGGCATACAAGGGATTGTATAGGAAGCTGGCACCACTCATCCTTCACTGCCCTTTACACTTTTGTGAAGTCAGCTGCCATTCCAGTCCAACAACATTTTCTACCCACTTTAGATTTCTTTTGTCCACCTAGTTTAAATGCCAGATAATCTTATAAACAGCTGAACAACACAGTCAATGCAAAAAATTCATTGTGAGCCTCAAGATATCTAGTGGTTTCTGACATGCCCAGCTCATGGACCAAAACATTATTTCTAACCATGGTGATGGAGGAGAAAAGCTTAGCAAGAATTTCAATATTGAAATGCAGTAAGTCAGTTACAATGCAAGCTACATGCTTCTTAAAAATGTGTTTTTAAAGAAAACTCTTACCTCATTGTGGCTTTATTGATGATTGTCAGCTATTTGGTGTTCCTAATACTGATATTCCCCCCATAGAACCGCGGTGAAACATACTGTTGGAAAAGCTGGTGCTGTCATTCAACTGGAACACTAGGAGATGGCCAGAGAGGAGGTGCAAGGAAGCAGTGAGGTTATATGGTCAGATAGATGTGCAGTACATGAATACAAAGTGTTACAAGTGAGTCTGTAATATTTATGTATAACCTAAACAAGGTTCACTGGACACATAGACTTTGAAAAACTGGAGATTTGGGAAAACTTGCTCTAAAAGTTCCATTTTTCTTATACATGCCTTTGTCCAAAGTGCAACATACTTTCAGGTGTCCTGGAAGGGACATGAATACGGGCTTTGCACAGCCTGAGAAAGTACGTTTCATGATGGCTTTCACAGACTCTGCATCGCTACTAAGCTTTTCCTACACTGTGGTCACCATACAGACTTTGCAGGGGCTGTGAATCAGATGCTCAGTACCAGGATTCAAGGATGCTGCTTTGTTTCTTGACTTTTCTTTGGCGTGGAGGCTACCTGCCAGCCACAGCACGAGGCACACGGCTGTCTCCTCTTCAAGCCGTGCTTTTGAATGAAAGTGGTTATAGCTGCTGTGTTGTGTTGTGTGCTCTGATGGCTAGGTTGGTTACAATGACAAGCACATGCCTGATGAGCCAGTTACTTTGTGTTCAAAGCGATGACTACTCTTAGGAAATAACCTGGGGGCTGTGAATCCCCATGGTACCCAGGTACCTAACTCAAGGCCACAGGTAAATACCTAAGTCCTAGGGAAGGGTGGGGCTTCACGCATGCTCCAGCCTTCCTGATATACTTAAGTATTCCCTTTCTCAGAACCCTGGCTGCTGTAAATCTCATTCCCAATACCAACTCCTCTGGGGTGTTAGTCATCTAACTGAGGCTCAAAAACTCAAAAGCAAATGCCTATAAAGCAGCTGTGGAGATGTTTGGCAAAACCAAACCTTACTGTATCTTGGCCTTGGTGTATAAAAATGCATTTCATGTCAGTTAATGTATAGCACCTGCTCTTAAACAGCACAGACAATACCTTATTCACAGAAAAAGCCAGCCAATGCTATTAGCACTGGTGCAGCTGATGCCAGTCCACCATTTTTTATCCTACAAAGCTCTGTAGGATTTGAACACAGTTAAAAGCTGTGTGATCTACTGTCTTGCTGACCCTGTCTGACCTAGCAGTCTAGTGTAAAACAAACTGCACACTCCTCCACACAAGCTAGCCGTAAGAAAATGCAACCTTTCCAGGTGATCTGGCTAAATTTCTCTGCAACCCTCTCCCCACAACCTGTCTTGCAGGTCATGTGAATGCAACAGTGGCAGGTCCTGACTCTTAATAATTGATTGTGTGCAGGCACCCTAGGGGTCATTCAGCTGCTGGACCTTGTGTGCAGTCCTAGCAGCTGTTCCCCATTTCCAGCAAAGCAAGGGAATTTTCTGTGGGCATAGCGTGGCCCTTGGGCTGCCAGTCAGAACATCCCTTTTGTAGGTGAAATCTGAGACTTTCTGGAACTACAATGGAAAATCTCTTTCTAAATGTCATCTCTAATTAGTCTATTGCATAATTCTTAGTAGTCCAGAAAGACTCTCTGTCTGACCATTTGTACACTTAGAAACTCCAGCTGAGGCCTTGCCAGCTGTGCTGCACAGACCTGGCTGCTCTTTGCTGGGTTGCAGAAGAGTGATGCCAACTGTTGATCTTCTCTGCGGTGTGTGACCACAAGAGCAAAGCACTTCTGAGAGATCACAAACAATCAACAACATCCCTAAGACCAGACTTTATCCAGTTCAGTTTGGATTCTCAGGGTCAAGGAGAGTAAATCCTTCAGCACAAAAGGCAGCTTTACAGGTACAGAGTTCTTGTGTTTTTTTAAAACAGTAAACACTGTATTTTAAACCCACACAACATCAGGGCCTCAAAGCTCAGGTGCAGGCCCCAGGGTCCCCATAGCTTGATGGGCAGAGATGTGGAGATATGCTCTTGTTTAGTTGCTAAATCAGTTCAAATGGGGCAAGTCTCTTCTAAAGTGCTTCACCAAAACTGTCTTTGGGGTTGCCACTGATACCTTACAGGAGATTTCTTTTTCAGAAGGGTAGGATCAAGAACCCCACTTAAAGTAAATACATGTCAGCTCCTGAGACTTTTCCCTGTTGTTAGAGGACAGCATGTCTCATTTAAAAGAAAAGTGAGAGAGAGAGGCTGTCTGAGTGGCAGGTAGTGCACTGCAGCCCTGTGTGAATAATTGAAGTGGAATCTGGAATGCACACCATCACGCCGGGGACTTCTTGAGACCATGTCTCGTCGGAAGAACTGACTCTTACTGGAGAGGTAATGGAGAAGTTGCTGGCCCAAACCTCTGTAGTCTCAGCCTGAGGTGGAAAAGAGATGCCAGGGTCAGAAGGGACACCCCTCGTAACACAAAGTATGTGGGATTTGAAAACTGGGCACCAGTCCAGGGCCTAAACACAAGCTTGCAAAAAGATCATTCAGTGATGCCAAGGACAGCCAGAATCTTTTTTCTGAGGAAAGGATGCCAGAATTTCTAAAACAGTGGTGCCACAGGAGATCTAAAAATCTCCAATTACTCACTTCAGTGTTGAACATCCCTGAGCAGAGCTGCGTGACACGATGTTAGAAATACTTTCATTCTTTGGCACTGCAGCTCTAAAAATATGGATAGCAATACAGCCTCATCAGTGTCACAGCCCAGAGACCTGGCTACACTGGCTGACAATTTCTTTAAGTAACTGAAGATGTTGGTTGTGCAACAGTGTAGGGGGCTGTTTCTTCATTCTACTGCAAGCATTGCCTCTGTAATGTGCTTATCTCCAAGGTGGAGAGACTCCTCTTGAGAAGGAATTCCAAGAGAAGTTGTGGTGCTCAACGTGTCCTTCTTGCTCAATAAAACTGTGGAAGATTTTATAAGCACCCTCTTCTGCAAATGCTGTCCTTCTTCAGGCATGCTCAGTAACCTAAATTCTGAGCTGAAGAAGAGAAAGTTTGCCTCTTGTACCAAGAGCACCACCTCAGTTGCTGAATTCCAGGCACCACGGTTGAAATGTACTGATCTCAGAAGCAAAGCACAAAACTATTCTCACATTTCTCATAATGGGAAAAATCTCTGATCCAGTGGGGGTAGAAGACCAGGAAGAAAGTAGTCCCAGAAATGCCATGGGGGATGTATTTGCACGGATCCCAGGGTCCCAAATCCTCCATGTGTTTTGCTAGAGGGAGTGTAAATGGTCTGTCAGAATAACATGACAGAGGAAGAGGATGACCGTGGATGTCTCTTGATGAAAGTGCTTGGAATTTTTCTCTGATGTTGTATCTTCATGTGGGAAGATTTGATTCTCTATGTTTTCCCCACATCTCTCCCAAAAATGCTTCCAAGAATTTCAGCAAAAAATAATTCTTGTGACAGCTTCTGTGAAAGATTTCCTGGGAGCTAGTTATGTGTTTCTAACTATTGATCAAAATTAGATAGCAAGTATTACCACTGAGATAAAGATTTAAATCCCAATAGAGCAGCACTTTTCTGAACTTAATGGTAACAAGTTACTGACTACTTGTGTTCTGTGGAATCCATTCACTGAGATGAAATATATACCAAAGCCTTCCCAAGGCCCAGGATTAGTTCACAAAATACTGCCACTTTTAATCTGTTAGCAGAAGTATACTTTGCAAACTTCCTAGCTTTTTAATCAACCATCATGGGAATTAGAATAATCATTCTTGCTAATTTAAAAAAGAGATAGCATTTTTGCTAATGAATTTTTAAAGCTTCATACGTACAAATTTGCGTTTTGCTACACACTTGCCTTTAAATCCAATTTTCCAACAGTCACTGCAGGCAGACAAAAAGAGGCAGAAATATTATACCTATAGAGATCCAGCATGCCACCTCTAGGGAATAAAGAAGAGTTTAATGGGATAGGGGAAAGCATCTGTATAGTTACAATTATAGGGGAAGAGAATGGTTTTACTTGCTTCTCAATGACCTGTCTTTCTTAGGTGTTTCTAGGATGCCCATCACTTTAGTATCTGAGCTCCATCTCAACTGTCTGAAAGGTAGTAACAGAAAACTGCTATTTGATCTTACCACTTCTTTATCTAATCTCATCTATCAAGAGTATGCTCAGCAGCTCCGTATCTGAGCACCTCAGAGAAATTACATGAAGTCAACAACCTTCTTTGGCATCTCATTTTAGCATTGGAAAAAAAGCAGTGCTTGCGAACAAGGAACTTGCCAGCAGTACTGTGTGATTCAACTATGTGCACCCAAAACACAGGGAAAGTGCAGAGGATGAATAGGGGGAGCAGTGCTGTTGTGGATAAAAGAAGCTCCACTTTCTGTGGAAGTCTTCCAATAGGCACATCATAACTACTCATTAATTATAACCTAGCTGATACAGAACTCAGCATGTTCGGTGTTCAGCACAAATGTCTTAAGATGTTTAACAGATGGTGAAAAGTGAACTACAGGTAAAATGTTAGTCCCAGACTGCTCAGCAGCAGAGCCAGAGATGCAGTCCTAGGGTCTGGATCTAGGACAATAAATTCTCTGCACTGGACCTGATATACCCTGGCAAAGAAGGTTTTATATCTCTGTGGGCTCCCTCAACCCACAAATCCACTATGAAGGATAACTGCTTGTCACCTCCTCTGATCCCCTGCCCTCCAAGTATACATTAGTGAAACTCTACTGCCTATGTTTTACCTGGGTGCCATACACTCCCACCCCATACTATCTCACTGTACCCACTCCCTGCTTGCACATCAGGGACTTGGAAGATGGATGAAGTGCACCTGGACATCCCAGCTTGACACTTGAACTGCCTGTGGGCAGAAGAGGAGCAAAGATCCCAGGGCTTTGGACTGCTAGGACCTAGTCTGACAATGATGGCTTTTAGAAGCAGTGCTAGCTAAAGCAGCCCTCACACCATCTTCTCTTCCTACCCTTGGCCATCCCCTCCTCAGTTTGACATTGTAGCTGTTTGTGGGGTTGGATGGTGACCCAAACTGACCAAATGGCCCTACTTCACTCCAAGATACATCTGAAAGAGCAGCTCAGGGTTATGAGAAGGCAGTTTGGGCTGTTTAAGCCATCAGTCCCACAGAAGAAACATTTTAAAACTTTTGTTGTAGTTTGGTGCCTAAATATAAGCCCACATGCTGATGAGGCTGTGGCTGAGGCTTCTGCTACATGTCCTGTTGACCATAAGTCATCTGCTATGTGAATTCTGATAATTTCTATGCTTCAAATTCATTTTAAGGTCTGCTGTGATAAATGTTGGCCTCCTGAGGAATAACAGAACCCTTGATTTATGTTCTTACAATTACATCTCTTAAGTAGTCACAGGACTTAAAAAAAAAGGTCTAAGAGTGGCCAAAGGCTATTTTGTGCACCTCCAGGTCCACAGTTCAAATGCCACATAAAGTTTAATTGCTTTCCACATCGAGGCTGATCAGTCCTTCTCTCTGCAGCATGGCCCCAGTCAGTGCCAGCTGAGGGGGGCTGGAGCCTGTGCCACTTTATCTCCAGTCAGTCTGAGAGAACGATGCCTGCAATTAATAAGGGATCATGTGCTCAACTTCTATAAATAAATGAAAGGGACAGAGTCATCCCTAGGAGCCTCGTCACCTTTTAGGCACTCATGCATACCATAAGTGCACTGGGCCAGCACAACAGCTCAGGAACAAAATGAGCAATTAATTAAACAAATGTACAGTAACAGAGGTAATGGAGTAGCTATCTCCACAGTGGGAAAGCTTCCGAGAGGCATCTCACCTGACCAAAGCCTGGATTAAGCCAGCAAGGTGGAAAGGAAATGAGTAAAGGAGAGCTAAGAGAGTTTTCGAAAGATCAGAGGTTGTGACTGAAAACTGGGAATACCTACTCCTGTCCTCAGGCTACAGACATATTAAATCATCAAAGGCAGTGAAACCTCCTGTGCAGAGACACACTCCTGCCCACAGCAACATGGAGTAACCTGAGACCGTTTGGCCCTGGGAGGAGGACAGGCAGCCACCTCAGTTTGGGTAACTCCTTATCAGATGCATACCATGCAGTTGAGGCTGGTGCCCTTTGGTTCATAGCCAAGTCCATCAAGTTGTAGGCTGACATGTCCCTATCCTCAGTCACAGAAGCAAGCTGGGGGAAATACTGGCTGGGGTTTTAAGCTGCAGCCATGGCCAGTTTTCTGCTAAAAGTAAGATAGTTATGTTGATGGGCTTTATTCTGTACCTTCAGTGCAGTATTTCCTGTCAAACGGCCTACAGTGAAGCATAGTGGCTCTGGGCAAAATTTGAATCAGGTGATAGAAGTGTCCTGGAGAAGTATTAGAGGTCCCATTGTATGACTATAAGAGCTTCTGCCTTTAAATCAAAGACATCCAGGTATCATTCACCAAGAGTCAGTGCCAGTACCTTCAGGAAAGCACTGCATGTCTCAGAGCCCAGATGAAGTGGGAGAAAACATCCCCTAAGTCTTTCAGCCTGAGGTGAATAATAGCATTGATATGAGAAAAAATGTTCCATTACCGGTGTCAACAATGTCTAGGTCCCTCCAACACTCTTAGTTTGGCAGAAGAGACTCATCTTTGAAGCCACGTGGCTACAAGGGTATGACTGAGAAGTCCAGAACTGCTCAGTACATGTTGAGCAAATGTTCATTAAAAATTATTGATAACTGTTTTTTGAAACATTCTGGAAAACACTGATTTTAAGCAAATGTGTTACAAACAAGCAGCTCTAGTGCAAGAACATTACCTGAAGTGCTAAAATGATATGTGGATGCAAATTATTTCCAGTATAGATGTGAGCTCAGGACACATATTTTTTTGTGAATATGTGACCTTAAATGGAGATGCAAAGCTAAGGAAATGTGGATGAAACAAATAGCTCCTAAAAGTATCTGGTGGGAAGAATTAAACACCTGTTTGAATGGTTAGCTTTGTACACTTCAGCTGGCAATAGGTGGATTAATGGTCATTCTTCAGAGGAACGCTAATTAGTGTAACTGGGAACAGATATGAAAGCCAGAATAAGACCAAGAGTTTTAGTCTGCACTCATGTAAGTGTAATTCCACAGAGATGCTCTTGACTTCATTGGAACAGATCATGGTTCACAATGCTGTGACTTGTTGGACTGTCAGTCCTTAGGCATGATATTAATAAATGAGGTTTTTCTTTAATCCAGTAATAATACTAATCTTTGTTCTAGAGATGCAGAAACTGATTGAACAGTATACCCTATGGTCTATGGTAGGGTGTAACCAGTCATGCTATTGATATACTTTTCCATCTCCAGTACATAAAGCAGCCAGCTTAGAAACACACACACTTACAAACTCTACAATGGTGGAAACCAAAAATAAAAATGTTGTGTTTTCAGACTTCTAAGAATATTATAGTTTCCTTGGAAAAAAAAAAAAAATCTCTGTTATCCCCCTCTCCTATTTTTTCATTGATGACCTAACCCCCAATTTTGAATGATCTTTTTCCTATGGCAGTAACTAAGTATTTTAAAATGCTTGAATGCTTGTATGTTCTTCATACCTTCAGCTAGTGCCTGTGCTCCATCAAGTACAGCATATTTGGTTGCTGAGTATGGCATATCTCATTGTGCCAACTTGTGTCAGTGGGGGGAGGCCTCTGCCTAGGAATATTGGGATGTGTTACACCACCCTCAGCTGCCTCTTACACTGATAGAAGAAATTAAACTCACCTCAACAAAGTAACATGCAGACTAAAGGAAACATGCTGGTACTGTTATCTTCTCCATAGTTAACAGCATTTTGACTAATCCCTGTGAATTCACAGCAAACAATATTGCTGCTGCCCTTTATCTCAAGCTTATAAAGGGAACATGTGGCTCTGATTTACCTTTTCCCCACACAAATTACTGCATGGGGGAGTGGGTAGCAAGGGAAATAGGAGGCTAGACATAAAAATTACCAAGTAGTCTTTGCTATGTCTAAAGAAGCCCTCTAAGGGAAAAATTATAAGAACGGCAGAAAAATTGAGCAAGAAGGTTGTGATGTTATGTTAGGTACATGCAAAAGCAAGAAAATGTTAGGGCAGGCCCTTGGCTGTTGAAAGCAGCTGTAGCTTCATTAAATAAATGGGACCAGGTTGATTTACACTATAGGGGATCTGTTATGGTGTTCAGTGCCATTATGATTTCTAATGAGCAGTTTTCACTGCTATTAATTCAGCTGGCATTAATAATTTAGCTTTTGGACTGGTCAAAATAAGCTGTTTTAATCACTAAGAATAAGATTCCAAATTGCCATCCGAAGTTGTCTTTTAAAGGGTACTTTTGAGGATTGCCTGGACAAAATGCCTGAAGGCAGATCTGCGTGTCTGCTTGAGAGGCCTGTCTAGACAAGGAAAATGAGCAGCTCTTACAATGTGCTAATGGGTACATATTAGTTAGCACATTTTAAAACACTGGAGAAAAGGAAGAAGATGCTCACTCAGGTATAGTGCCTTGTACACTGAGCTAGGTTAAAGTCTTGCCTCTGACAAGGAGAAATCGTGCCCCATCTTCAGTTCATGCCCACTACCCTGCGCACAGCTGTAAAGTCCTGCTCCCTGCTTTGAAACTGATGCTCTCTGGACCCTTTCTATAAACCAATTCACCAAGTCAGCAGAAAATTGATCACACAAATGGAATGCATATGTTTGTCGTGGTTTAGTGAGTTGATCAGTTGATGGAAGGGTGCAAACAAGTGCCAGAGCTGAGTAAGTGGCAGGAAAATGAAGCTAGGAGACACGATAGGAAGGAACAGAAAATAACCACTTTTTCTCACCAGTTAAGTTGGCTCACTCTACCTGATAAATGACAGTCTCTATCCTTGGCATCTGTGCTGAGCCTAGCAAGGAGGAGTCAAGATGATTGTGTGGGTACATGACCACTTCAGTTTCACACCAGCCATTGAGACATGTATACAAACATCAGTTGGCTGCCTCAGGAACTGTAAATTGGAAATGAAGCTTTAGTATCAGTCTTAATCCCCTCTTCTGCTGAACGGAAGACTAAGCATCTTTCTGATACTTAGTCAAAAGACAGTCTTTGCCCTTAAAACATATCTCTTCACAGTTGTCTTCAGTCACTTCCATGGTTTGTTGACCTGACTCTGTGTGTGCGGTGTGCTTACCTTTGTCTCCACTCAACCCATGCCATCCCACTGCACCTCCTGCCCCTCTCCTTTCCATACAGTCTGTCATATTTCTTCCCTTTCTTTCGCCCTACCTAAACTCAATATCTCCTGCTTTTGCACTCTCTGTGAGCTTCATGTTTTTCTCATCTACCACCTGGGTTCAACCTCTCCCTCTATACTCAAACTTACTCAGTTTGTGCCTTATTCACCTATTTCAGAGCACTGTCCCCTCCAGGAGCTCAGATTCGCTTGGTTCCTGGCTCACAGGCTGTTGACACAGCTGTCCGTATGAGTATCTTTCCTTCAGATGGATAAAAACTGATCAAGATTTGGCCCTTGGAGAATTTTTGTAAGGCATGTGGCCTATTTTTCATTATGTTAAGTGTGTTTGTTCTGCTCCTTCTGGGTATGACAGGAGCTGGCTTACTTGGATGCACAGTGATGGGTATTATGAGGGTGTCCCTGTTCATTTTGGCCTTGCTATCTGTGTCCATCCCTTCTTTGCAATAGGTGAAAAAGGAGAGGTGAAACACCTAGCCTGGCGCATGAGCTGTTAGTTCAATATAAAGAGATTTAAGTAGGAGCAATGGGAGAAGGAAACAGGCTGAATATCAGGAAAAGCTCCTGCCAGTGAGACGTGTTTGGCTGTGAAATCTTCTCCCAGGGGAAAGAGGTCAAAGCCTCATTGTTTGGAAGTAGAGCTGGTCAAAACTGTTTTTGGAGCAGCAGCAGCGGGAGTGGTGGAGGTGGGGGGAAGAGCAGCAGCTGTGCATGGTGGAGTGGCAGATCTACGAGGGGAAGTGGCTGGATGAACAGCGAGAAGAAGCAGGAGGAGCAGGGGAGGCTGAAGGAAGAGTGGTGCACACGGGCGTAAGGAACACACAAAAGGAGTAACAGAGGCGCAGTGGGGAGCAGCAGACAAAAGCAAGAGAGAAAGCAGGGAAAGCAGAGGGGAAAAGAGGCAGGAGCAGCAGAAACACAGGACAGGAAGGAATGGTGGGAAACACTAAGAGAAGCACTGTGAGGAGCAAGCATAGAGGGGTGAATGACAATAGGAAAGTCTCGTTTTGGTGTTGTGAACCCAGTGGCCTTGATGAAGCAAAGACAGCAGATATTAATGGACAGACAAAGATTTGTTGATGACATTATTTGAACCAATCTTTCATCTTAGGACACTTCATGCAGTTTTCTCATTTTGCATCAGGATGAAATCAAGGTGTTTCAATGTGTTCCTTGTCAAAGGTAGGGACAAGGCAGACTCAAGAAGCCAGCCCAATATTTTGGAGCAGGACCACAGAACATGAAAGATATGCACAGGCAACACCTTGACTTTTCCTCTCTCCTTGATGATATGAGCTAAAGGACTCTGCCAGTGTTAATATTGCACTGTAGTTCATTGGCTGCTAACTATTTTTTTGTTCTGAAATTCCACATGTTCAATGACATTTCATTCCTCTCACTGGAGTGAGCTTCCCACCAACCAAATCCTATTATAATATAAATTAGCTGAGGTTCTTCAGTCATCCCTACCCTGTACTGTACTAAAACTTACCATTACTTACATGGTGAAGCACTTCACTATCGCAAGGAAGGAAATTTCCAGCTCAATTTCTTTCACCATAATACTAGTAATGTTTCTTTTGTCCTAGACCAGGCTACTCATTTAATTTTGCTGATGTCTGCTACATAGTTTCTACATAGATCTGCAAAGCAGAAAGTAACGGATATGCTGCCAAAAACTTGATGTGCTTAACTTTTCCCTGAGAGATCAGAATAGTGAAAAAACACAGGATCTCTAGAGGACTAAGTGACATATTGCATGGTTAGAGATGCAGTAGAATCCTGATGGAATTTATTCAAGGTCCCAATCCAGACCATATTTCTGCGGCCCTGCTCTAAAGCCTTATTTTTAATTCTTACAAATCTTTTCAAATGCCAATCCACAATGAATATCGCACACTGAATACAAGACTTGCCAACTTAATTTGAAGAAATTGCTGATAATGACAACATCAATTGCCTTCTCATTCTGCTCTTTGTCTTCATTGTTAATCCTTTCTCAGAAACCAAACCCTACTTAGATTACTAATGACAGTCTCTTTGTTCTCCTTATTTTTTTGTTTTTCTTAATTGCCTTTGGAAGGCTATTTTAAAAGAATATTCATGACAGAAGTACAAGCTGGCAGAAATGCCATTAAAAGGAAAAGCCTTCTGTAATCTTATCTCTGCTGCAGTGACCAGGACCTTCCCAGTAATGTAACCAAGATGCTAGTTCCAAGGCTAGAATAGTTTTGTGGTAGTTCAGCACAAATGGAACACATCGAATATAAATTTGTTGAAGCTACTAGTGTTTTTTCTCTCCACATTCACGGCAACCGAGATCAGGAGCTGGTGCCTTAGGTTGACTGCAGTGTTCATGGAAGGAGTTTGAAATGAAATAGATAAATAGGTTTTGCTAAATTTAAAGTTTGGAGTTGCTGACAATTAATCAGAGCCTGGAAATTAGATGTTGCTTGTTGCCTCTGCCTTAATTCAGATCAGTTGAATCACACTGAGTAGTAGTCACTCTCTGAGCACAAAATGAATTGGTCTCTCTTAGTTCACAGTGGTTAAATCTCCGAGGCAATTTCACAGCAGGTATTAAGAAGTAATCTCAACAAAAAGCCCAAGTACTAGCCAAGAGAGCCACTTTTTCCTGTCTAATTCTGAAATATTCTTGCATGCCAGGTTAGGACAAGCTTGATAGAACAGGGCAGCTTGTTTGGGTAGCAACAGGGGTTGGTACAGAGATCCTTTACCTTCCCATTTTTCAGTGTTGGTACTTTAACCAAAGACAACAGTGCCCCTCAGTGATAAATTTGTAGTGTAGCACAGGGCTGACTCCGTACTCGGTTTCTTACATTTTGTGTCCCACTACTTGGAAGCAAGAATTTAAAATTAGGTAAGGAGGGCAGCATGCCCTTGTGTCAGGAATGTGTTGTATACTTAATTTGTCTCAGAAGGTCTTAAACCGGCAGGATAGGAGAGGGGTGTCAAAAAGGGCAAGAAGGAACTGCCCAAGGCAGCATTTCTTTGGAGAAATGTATTCCAGCTCATCTATGCAGCATGAATATTCATTCATGCACAGAGACAGAAGTTCATGTTTCTTCTGGCTCCCAAATCTAGGACGCATCCTGCAAAAGTACTGTTCACTTACATCAATAAAAGTAGTTTGGACTTTGAGTGTAAAGTGTATTACAAGACGCACAAGAGCTACTGAAGTTTCTAGAACCTGTTTCTCATACAGGGTATGAGATTAACTAAATTCCTTGAGAACTGCTGAGTTCAACCACTGTGGCTCAGGCTCTGATCCACAAGATTAGACTATGATCATCTGGCCTTCTAGGTGCCTTTCAGAAAAGTTCGAAGTTCATTAGCTGCAGGTAGAAAATGAGAACACTATACAGACAGAGGATGCTGTGAAGAGATAAACAATAATTCTATACTGAAAGCAGAGCTTGTATGGTTTCTACAGTAAATAATGCAGAGGGGTATATATGTGATGAAGCAAAGAAAAGTAACTAATAAACAATACCATTTCATGTGCACTAAATGAAGACTCCAGCCTTCAGAGAAAGCACAGTATGGTTATTAATTTAATGACTGTCATCATGTATGCACATATGGACCAAATGCAGATGACATACACAGCTTGATTCTGGTAATTCCTGACTTTCACGTTTTCGAATTTGTAAGTATTCTGGTGTACTTCTAGCTCAGGCTTTTTGCCTTTAATGTAAAAAGGCCCTACACTTATAAAGAATATATTTTTTGTTTGCTTATAATCTGTTCTCATAAAAAAAATGGAAATCACAGTTGTTAAAGAAATAACAATAAAGTTAAAGAAATACCAATACCAACCACTTTGAGAAACAGGATTTTAAAATGAATCAAATGCAACTAAGGTATGCATGTCATATACATATATATGATGCTTTACATCTCTTTTCATTTCAGAAAAAGCTTCTTAAGCTTCTTTTCCCTAGTATTTTCTTTGTTTTGATTGCTGAATCTGATCTTCTAAAAACCTCAAAATATTGTTTTGCAATTAGCATTGTTGGGTTTTTATTGATTTCAGAAGGTATGCTACAATAAACCCTTCTACCTGCACCAAAATGTTTGTGTCTATAACTGAGATGATCAGCTAAAACTCTGTAGCGCTGCTCCTACATGTCCTACACTTCTGCATCCCCTCTCTGAGCACCAAGTATCACTGTTGATATAATGCTTTGCTTGAAGGAGTACAAGGTGCCGGTTTGTTTCATGTTTGTATGGAGGCAGCTGCCAGCCTGTTAACGGCTACAAAGTGCTCCTCCAGTTGCCTTGGGCCCGTGAGCCCTCACGGTCATGTGGCCCCGCAGTGGCTCCGGTGGCCAAAGCTGGGCTTTGCGACCACCTAGTGGCCAGAGGAGAAACTTCACAACAGCCTTGGCTTCAGCCGCAGCAAGGGTTTCCCTCAAAGAGAAAGTCGAATTCATAACTACTGAAGCAAACAAGCAGACTTTGGTGAGATATTTGGTTCTTGCTTCTCCTCTTCTTTCTTCCAAGGACTGCTTTCCTGTTTATTGTGACCACTGTACCTTTGCTGGGCTGAGCATAAATTTACACACCTTTTATAGGTATTAATATCACTTTGGCTACATTGTTAAATCCATTTTCATTTCAACCCATGGATCTGTCCACATTTTTCTGATTTCCCTTCTCTGCTGGGGACCGAGCGATCATTGGGTGGTAGAGCAACTGCTATAGTTTAGTCCCAGATACAGACATAATTTTGTGTATATTTCTATTGTAAAGTGCTTATGTCATCTACTTCTGCCAAACCCAAGCTAACTAGATAAACACCCTCACAAGACTTTGCCATTAAAAGACATCCTATAACTTCCAGAGCAGTAGATGATGTGGTTGAACACACACCAGCTGTGTTTATATCAAGCCTCTGAACCTCGAGTTGATAAGGAACCAAAATATTCATTAATGTCAACGAGCACTTCCCTTCTTTAGAAGAGCATAATCAAAGCCATATGAACTATGGCCTAGATTTTTCAGATCAGCTTTATGCACCTATCTTCCAGTCTTATTTTAACTCCCTCTCTTTAAAAGTTTTTGGCTGATGTCAAAGGCTAAACTGTTATTTTAGCTGAGAAAGTATCCATAGTAATAAAACCATAGAAGGGCATTTTTCTTTAGAAATATTCAGCAGTTGTGGTTATTCAGCCACTGATACCAGGCTGCTCTACTGATGTATGTATGGAAAACCTGGAAGCTTGATTCAATAGACAATGTGCATTATGATGATTTTTTGAATTTATCCTAAAATTGTTGCTTTGCTGCCTTGTCCCGTAAAGACAAAGAAGCTCCACAGCTGGTATAACTAGCCATAGGATTACTTCGGGGGCATTTTCCAGGAGCACCAAAAGAGAAAACCAGATACATTAGACCCTTGTCCTTTGCCCTTCATGCCTCTGGCAGCAGAGGCATTTGGAACAAATTGGAGAAAATGTAGACAGGACTCCTTAAGTGCCATTGTCACCAGGGTACTGTTAGAGCAAGCTTGTACTACCTCTGCATGTAAGATGAGCACATGGACAGCGATGGCTTAGGAGGAATAAACCAGCCTGAAGAAAACACATATTTAAGAGAACACAAAAGGCTGCAGTGAGACTCCGACTGAAGGAGTCCTACTTCATTGAGACTGTGAGGTTGTCACCTACAGCAGTGGCTAGGAGTTCTCTAGCCCGCAATAATTTTGAATAATTTAAGACAAATTTATGTGGATATGGCACATGTTTTGACTCAATGAACCAGCTTAAACCCAGCTGGACCAAAACACACACTGGATGACAGAATCAGAAAACAAGATCCTTTTCCAGGTTGGAGATAAACTGTGGAAAAATGTTGAGAGAAATCTACTAGACAAAATGTACATATGTAGCCTGGATAATAATAAGCAGAAAATGGCATTATGCTGTAGTGGATTTTACACTGAATGGAAGTTTTGCTGCTATGATGCCCTAATACCAAGATGAAGATTTCAGTGGAACTACTGTTCTTGTGTCCAGACTGGGGCACCCTTTACAAAAAGATGCATGGATCTCCTGGAACAATCCACAGAGGAGAAATGAAACTTAAGTTAGAGTTTCTGACATTGCTCTTCACGAACATCTTGGTATTTGCTATTAATAACCTTTAGAATGCTTTCTAGTTTAAAGGCCATTAAATTTCAACCTGTGGCAACTTTCTGTGTTGATACTATAGGACTACACACACCATGAAGGGCAAGTTTCTGAATAATGTGCACCAAAGATGTTCTGTGGTATTGTTGTCAGCACCTTCAGACATTTTAAGTTGCAAGTAAAACTTTCTTTCGGTATGCATGTATTTATTGGTATGTGTAAATATAGAGAGTGAAAATGATATCATGAAGTTCTTAGGGGATTAATATGCACTTTAACTAGTGGTGTAACAGCAGATGTAATGCTGCTTTCTGCACTTTTGGCACACTTGTAGTAAGAGCAATCAGGGGTTTCAATTCTGGCAGAAATTACAATGACTCAGATGTGATGCTGGCTCATCTCATGTGGATAATTTTGGATTCCGTGTCTAAAACTAGTGTACTATTTATTCCAACCCAAAGAAGAACATAATTGCATATTCTGTATTAAATCAGAGTACTTTATCCTAGGAAACAAGTGTACCTTTTTATTTTCCATAAGAATCAATTGTGGAACTAATCTACAATGTTTACCTGCAGACTAAATCTGTATCTCTGATTTATATTCTGCAGATCAAAAATGGCATCTGACATTTGGAAAAAAACTAAGTCTTGTCATTATGTCATAGGTCTTCCCAGTCTGCTTTTTTAGTTTTAGGATTCAATATATATGACATTGAGAGTCTGTAGAAAGTACAAAATACCATCTGATGAAGTCCTTTTTATTTATGAATGGGGAATATTGAGCTGTGTTTCCAGGATATCACCGTAAAAGCTATACCTTAAACCTGTGGGTGTGTTTCAACATGTGATTTCACCCTTCCCTAACTGATGTTTCTACCCTTGTATCACTGTTGTGTCCAGCAAACTCACACTTTAGGACTCCGAGCCGTGCTTTAAAACCAGTTTTACTACACTAGAATGCTGAAGTACTAGCTGAACAGTACTTTGCCCTTACTTTTGCTCTTGTAGTAGTATAACTGTGAGAGGGCATGGCACTAATTGTGTTAATAACATCTCACTAGTGCTATACTGCTTCATATAAGACTTCTCTTTCTACTTTTTCTGTCTTTTACAATCACGCTGGGAGTTGTGTATCCTTCTTCATTAGTTAAATGACATAATTATACAGGCAAATTCTTATTCATCCAAATATGAAAAAAACAAAGGGTGGAAATTAGAGACAATCATCAAGCTGATATACATTGAGTCTGTTTTCACTTAGAAAAGGAAGTAAGGGATGAGAGGCAAACATAAGTAGGATAGAAAATGCTTGTGGAATAAATAAGATAAAAGCATGGGGAAAGCAGGATAAAGTATAATAAGTTAAATTATAATCTGAAAAACTATGTATCATCATAAAAATAGAAATTTCTAACCTTTTTAAAAAAAGTAGAAAAAAGCCATAGTTTTAGGATTAAACATGAGGAAAGGTAAAAGAATGAATGCATTGTTGATTTTCCCTAAGTATCATATATGATTTTTCTTTACTAGGCCACAACAGCAGAGCAGAAGTGATGCATTCAGGTGTCAGCTTTATCTGACAATTTAAAAATTTCTCTCCCAGTTCCCACAGAGCATGGGTTAGAAGCTCTGTTTTCTATGCAGATGTGCAGACCTGCTTGATTACACTGTGGAATATTTTATCTACCCCTGAAATGTTTATTCCCTGCACTTATTAACATCCTTTCTTTTTTTGACAGTGATGAGTTGCTTGAATTAAATTGTTGGAAGATCTGTTTTTGGTTTAATTCTGATCATATTATCCTGTGGAGTTCTCTTCCAACAGTGGTAGAGAAAATGTTTTTTGTTGCTTTAGAAATAAAATATCTGCTGCAATTGCTGACATCAATAGGAGCTACAATTTGGTAAGCAAGGCACATTGTATGGTATTATATGCAGAAGAAAAAATGGGCCAGTCTATGCAGCTGTATATAATCTTGTTTAAAATGAGATTTATGCTTGGCCAAAGGATTCTTCTCTGTTTCCTTTTCCATGGGATTGTAGGCCTTTTAACTATAAGTGTGTGGAGCCTCATCAGAGGTACTTAGTTAATAGGTTCTTTTTAGGGATCTCTTCTGAATTTCTCTATTGGAGAAGGTTTTTAAACAGACAGGTAATGGTTGTTCTACCTGATATTAGTTAGGGATGTTGCAATTTGCTGTAGCAAATTGCTGTGTTCTGTCATCGCACTTAAAATCAGGGAGAAGAAAAAACAGACCTACTTTAACCATTACTTTACCAATAACATTTTTAAACAGTATTTTTGTTAAAGCTTTATGTACTTGGCATCATTCAAGAGAAAAACAAGTTCCTTTTAAGCTCAGACAAGGCAAATGTTCTGAGAAAAACCCACAAGGTCAGGTAATAGTACCTTGTCTCATCTGTATCATACTGCAGACTTGCATATGCAGCTTGAATTCTCAAGTATCTTAAGATTTGAGATCTGAACTTTGAAACCATGAAGTTATTTTGATGTGGGTTTTTTTAATCTATATTGAAGAGTCCTACATTTACGTAGATGGATAGAGATACATACAGCTATAACCCAATTACCTAAATAAAGTATAAAATATTTACAATTCTCAGCCCCTGTTTGATCCAGTTTGCAGCTTTGGGAAGGGAACACCTCTCACAAAATATTCTCACTTCACAGTAAGTGTATACCTAAAAGATTATTTTCTCAGTGACTGAAAAGTTTTCTTTTAAATGAAATTCTGAATATGCCATGTGGTCTATTGAAACATCCCATCATATCCACCCTATGAGCCATTCAAACACTTGACATCTCTAATTCAGATCATTAATTCTAGGAGGATGCCTGCACATCAAAAAACAGTTTGTAACAAACAGGAACTTACTGTCTCTGCAAGCCTGTTCTACATCCTTCCTTGTATCATGCATCTATTATTAGGAAAAGTCTTACCGTGAATCCTCACCAGCATGCTAAGTCAGAAAACCAGCATTTTGAGATTCTGTCCCCTATATAGAACTCCCTTCAAAGACAGAGCCAAGAAGCTGATGTTACAGCTGATTCTCTCGTTGTCGACACAAAGACAGTGCAGGTTTGTCAGCCAGCATTGTGAGAGGGCAATTACCAAGGAGCCTTTGCTTCAGTGCAACCCAAGCCACCACTTGCTCAGATGAAGGGAAGCTGTCAAAAGCCAATTCCCTTTCTAGCAATCAACACCTGAAATCAGGTCAGTGACTTCACAGTATAAGACATTTCTTGCAGTGCCCAAGAAACTGAAGTTCGCCTTGCTTGCCACTCTCTCAACAATCTTAATAAGACTTGGTGCAAGGCAGTTTGTTGCAATCTTGTGTCCCCTTTGCAAGCAAAAAGCTGAAGGTGACAGTTTCCCCCAAAGATGGAGCCATAGCCATGAACCTTTATAGACTCAAATTTCAAAAGGTTTCTGAGAAGCCAGATGTGACATATCAGTCCTTACATGAAGTCTTTCAAGATCCTTTGTGATATTTCATGACAGTCTCAAAGTTGTCTTGTAGTTAGTATTACACCACTAGCTAGATTATTAGACATAATGCCTTGCAAGCACAAAGTGGTTCAAATACAGCTAGAATTCATCTTACTTGGTAAAATAAGCAAGCTAGTGGGTGTGTAAAATTTCCTATCAGCCTTTACAAGACTTTCTAGATAGTTTTAAGCATCATAAGACACAAGATGTTAGCTGTGTATAAGCTGCACTAAAGTATAAACACGCTGCATCAGCTCCTTCAGACCTTTATAACTCTTCCCTCTCCCCCAGGAACTGGAGGATGATATGCTGGAGGCGCATGGCTTTGCCAGGACCCTGAGCAGGTCAGCAGGCATTAATTACCCTAGGTAGCCTCACAAGGGGCCTCCACCCATGCACCATTCACCCATTGGCTCTGGAGCTGCATTTAAATGCAGGCTTAGGGCTCTGGCCTTGTTGGAGCTGTAGTGATCATGTGTTGTGTCTGTGTGTTAGGTGTTCCTAATGCTGTCTTGTCCTTGGACCTGCCTTATTTCTACAAATATGATTGCTGGCCATGGTTACCCTGGTTCTTCTTGCTCAGGTACTGTATGACTGTGCTTCTATTTGGCATGGTGGTGGGATGTCTTTGCCTTCTTGCCACAAAGCCTGCTGCTGTTTTTGGGAGAGGATATCAGTCTCATATCAAGGTAGACTTGGGCTGCTGCTATCAAAGTGAAATATAAGTTTTGTATTAATTTGGGTCTCCAATCACTTGCTGAAAAAGGGCCTAATGTGTGGTAATTCCTGTGGTGATTGTAGAAGGAGAGAAACACTGGATTAAATGTGAAAATGTGTTTAAGCCTAGATGGTAGACCAAAGAAAGACAGGAAACTACACTGGAGAGAGCAGTAGCTCACTTAATACTGTATTATTTCTTATCTACTTGTTAGAGTAAGTAGAAACAATTTCTATGTGGATTCCGAGAAAATGCATTGCAACAGTGGAACTATCTTGCATGCCTTGCCTCAGTGGCCTGTATTAGACACTGAAATGAAAGGAGCTCTTGGTGTGTTTGGCTGATTTCTTTATGGGTAGTGTAAATGCTAGTTCAAGCAATACATTTGGCTCTGTTTCAGAGACAAGTACTTGTAACTGGTTTATTTATATGCATGCATCACTTACAGCAAGTCCACAGAGCTGTGACTTTTAGTGGTTTTTACAGAAACAGAGATGGTCTGTGGCTCTGCAGCTAAAGCCTCCCCTGCCCCAAACAGGAAAAACTCTGATGTAGCTTTTCAGATGGCAGACTTCCTATAGTGTTGTTATACCTTGTCTAGCATAGTCTGCTGAATCTTATTAATCAATTCCTGTAGAAAACTGACAGCTTCCAACAGCATTTGGCATACCTTCCACAAAAAGACCTTGACTTATAGAATTCAGATGGAGCAGGATCTGCTGTGTTGGATCTGATTCTGTCTTAGTTACAGCTTTGCGTGATAAATTGAAAAGACCTCTTACTGTAACTGATAACTGTCTTTGTTTTTGTCTTCTGCGTGCTTTGTAGTGGTAACAACATCATAATTGCATTGGGTGGTCCATAGTTACTTTGTCTCCTTCAGGCTATGCCATTCAACCATGAGTTCCCTTAGTCAGTTTTCCAAATACCTCTTCCCATTATAGTAGTATGTCCTGTATGACTCTAACAATTTTGAGTACAAGAGGATGTTATTTACTGGGAGATCCAGAAAACTGTTGAATTTCTCTGTCCGCATAATTTGCTGTGTCACAGCTTTGTCTTCTGTAACTTTCCATAATGGTGGTTTAATTTTCTCATTTTCTTGCATATTAGCTATGGAATTTAATCTATCCGTGTACTCTGTAGGGACTACTCTGCGCTGGTGAGATCATCCTGGAGTACTGTGTTCAGTTCTGGGGCCCCCAGCATAAGAAAGACATGGACCTACTCAAGCAAGTCCAGAGGAAAACAACAAAAATGATCAGAGGGCTGGAGCTTCATGTTCAATTGTGGGAACTTAAGGATAATTCTGTAGGATTAATCTGTTACTAGAGATTTTGCAGCACAGTGCAAAAAGGAGAAACACTCCCTCGGGGGAAGAGAAGTCTGAGACACCAAAAATATAAAGCTAGACAAAAAAGTGTAAAAAATAATGTTAGGGAATAATTCTTTAATTTGGATGTAAAACTGCATAACTTCTAGGGACAGAAGAGCTCTACAAAGACTTCTCTAAAAGCGTTGTCCAGAGTAAAACAAACTCTCTGCCAGGCTTAACTCCAGAGACTGCCTCTTTCCTTCCAGGCATCCCTGTACTCAGCATGGCTTTTCTCAGTCGTAGGTCTTTTGGTACAAACTAGGCTATTTCATATTTGCCATGAGACTTGAATGCAGGGTGGAGAAGCTGATATTTTCCAGGTTTTTCTCTTGTTCTTAGCCTTAGTCTCCTGTCTCCTTGTTCCTCTGAAGTGAGATGCAAAGACAGGCTTGTACTAGGATCATATCTGTTTCAGTGAATCCATTCAGCTGCTGAATGAACAACATCATAGTGAAGACTCTCCACCTCATCCTGTGCTACTACTATTGCAAGGAAATGTCCTACTCTGCCCTGTAGGAGTTGTAGCAGAAAAACTTGCAAAAATGGTAGCTGATCAATAAGGGGAAGCGTGAATGGATTAGAGCTCTGAAATGTCAGAGAAAAGCTGTGTTATGCTGGATTATATCTAACTGGAAGTCTCCCCCATGGAATAAGGAGGAATAAGGTATTGTGTAACTCTTGGATTATACCTTGGACACTTTTGAGTGATAGGATATTAAGATAAATTTCCAATAGATGCTTCTCACATTTTTATCCCAAGTCAATTGTCAAGAGATTTGTAGAATAGCAATCAGTCTGTATTGATTGTGTCTTCCAGGCATTCTTTAAGGTAGTAAAAAAGCAGATAAATATTTTCCTCTGAGACTAAATATGCAGGAATCTTTTTCTCTACTACCAGAAGAAAAGAGCATTCAGTTGCAGTGACTATGTAGGTTCATGTTGTGCAGGAATAGGTTTACTTTCACTAGTTGTGGACAAGATTTTTTCCCCTTCCACAAGACTTGCATGGTTTTAAACCATACTCTTGCACTAAAATGTCTTGACACTTTGAAATGGAAAGGAAGTCAATGCACTTAAATAGAACACTTGAAAGTACAAGGTGTCATACTCTTGGCACCAAACTTCTAGGCAAAAACTAATCATTCATAACTGAATGAAGACTCCAGCTAGTGCCCCACAGCCAAGGGCTTAGGCAACAAAGCTTCATTAAGAGGTTATACGTACAGATGTACAAAGCTAGTATTGTGGAGAGCAGAGTGGCAATTGTGTGAGACAAGACTAAGCCTGGCATGTAAAGGCAAAGCTGCAGGGCAAGCCAACCTGTGCATGGAGAAGGTTACAAGAGTCTCAGTGCCTATATCCTAAGGAAACATTCTAAAATGTCACATGATAACCTGGTCAATTGGCAGCCACTGACTGCTTGAGGGTCCCAGCCAAGTTACTACTACTTGAGTGTGGAGCTCGAAGAGATGGGAAGGTTCAGTGGGAGGACATCGGGGAAGTTATTTTTGCCTTCAGGTTACTAGCCATGCCCTGCTGAGGCACCATCTGGACTTAGACTTCAAGCTAGAAAGGAGGCAAAATGGACAGACTAGTTAGAAGCTGTTAGAGGTGCCACTTACATTAGGTAAATACACTGTTTTGAAAACTACGCTTCAAAGATTATCTTTGCCCTTGAAACAATAGCTGAGGTTACGTAACTGAATTTAAATACTAATATGTGCAAACATCACTGCCAAGTAATGGTGTTTCTCTAGCAATGAAAGTGTTTCTGTAATTTCCTTAAGCAGCACTTCAGCAGTGTCTAATGATATTTAATTTTTTCAACTAGACTTTTCCACTGTTGCTAACAGCAGCTCACCTCAGAAAAGGGAGTATTACTGTAAACAGTGCTCCAGGCAGCAACTAACATTTAAAGCAACCCAGCTCAAAGTAGGGCTCTGTGACCTCCTGTGTAAAACGCCAGCAGCTGTCAGCACCCTGTTTGCTCCAGCACATTTGCTGCTGCTTCTGGTAGAGTTACTCCTACAGTTACTCTGTATTTAAAATAATCAGGACAGGCATTATTTAATAACTGGTTTGGTATAAACCTAGAGCTATTACGAGCCTAGATTCACACCTAGAGCTATTTCAGAATGTCCAAATGTAGTAAGTTTCCACTCATACACAAGCCCTTAGCATGGGGAAGAAACTTCAGCAAATACTTCTTGATGTGGATCCTCTTTGCAGCATTCTTGTTGCTTGAAGTCGACTTGTTCAGGAAGATTTTATTCCAGGGATGAACACTGATAATGTATCATTAGGAGAAACAGAAGCTGAAATAATTAGGAGATGCTACATATTTATTGCCTCTATTTGTGCATACTCCTCTTACACAACTGCAGTCAGATGCAAAGCTCTGACTAGTTCACAAGCAAGCAGGCCATTAGCATGTGGCTCAGATCTTGGAATGAGTGAAATAATATGGAACTGAATAAATAGATCCAGTCAAGATCTCAGAAGGGACCCAGGAAGCTTTTGTAAATGACATACCCCAGAAACCGGTAATTAGAGGGAAGAAAGACCTTGGTGACAATAAAGTCCAGAGCCCTGTGCATGAGACTAGACTGAAATATTGAATACTTTATCATTGGTTTCATGCTGATACTAAACCTGTCTGTTAAAACCTGCAAAGGGTAATGCTCAAAGCAGAAGAAGAAAACCCCAAAGAAAAGCTATGCTTTAAATATGATCTTTGTTTCACAACCCCTTGGCTTATCCTCAGTTTACACAGATTATTTTCTTTGGCATGAACAGCTCAGCATCTTGGTGCAATCACAGAATGGTAGTGATTGAAAGGGACCTCTAGAGAACATCTAGTCCAACCCCCATGCCAAAGCAGACTTGCCTAGATCGGATTGCACAGGATCATGTTGAAGTGAGTTTTGAAAGTCTTCAGAGGGAACTCCACAACCTCTCTGGGCAACCTGTTCCACTGCTCCATCACACTCAAAGGGAAGAAGTTTTCCCTCAAGTTTAGGTGGAACTTCTGTTCTAGTTTGTGGCCAGTGCCCCTGGGCACCAATGAAAAGAGACTGGCACCATCCTCCTAATACTTAACATTCAGGTATTTGTAAGCATTGATAAGATCCTGTCTTCTCTTTTCTCCAGGCAAAACAGTCCCAGGTGTCTCAGCCTTTCCTTGTAAGAAAGGCCTCAGTCCCCTAATCATCTTTGTAGCCCTCTGCTGGACTCTCTCTAGTAGTTTCTTATATCTCTTGAACTGGGGAGCAGAGCTCCCGGAGGTGTCAGACTCCCTACAGCTCCTGCACTATTCTGCCCAGAGATTTCTCAGCAGTGCCTTCCCTCCCAGGCTTTCATCAACTTTCCTGACTCTGTCCTCTGCTCAATTCTCAGTGGCTCTCTAGCAGCATGCTTGTACTTTCACAGCACCAGGCCACCTTCTCAGTTCTTGTCACCTAGGAATATGTTGATATGACACAATATTTCACTATTTAAAAGCCATTTGAACATGCCTGCACAGGTTTAATTGATCATACTTTGTGCAAGACAGAAGTGAATTCAGACTGCTGCCTCTAGTTGTATAGTAACAGCTTCTCCCTGAGAAATCCCCAGCACAGCATGCTTGTGCCAGGCACACTGCAGCTTCCCCATGGCTACCACCACATTTCTCTTAAATGACTTTCAGGCTAATTAGATACTAGCTGTCACTTTGGCATGCTGAATGCTTTTCCTCAGGAATAATTTCTGCTCAGTCACTCAAATTATTTCCCAACCTGTTCAGTCTTTTTTATGTGCCCTCATTTCTTCCTTTTCTGAGAAGATGGTGCAACACATATATATTGTTTCTTTGAGTATGAGGTATTCAGAAATTCTAACAGTGCTGCTGCAAGGAAGATACAGAAAGTATGAGTATTTGGTGCTGGTTGCGAGTAGTAATTTGACTGTGATTCGGACAAAACCCTGCTGCCTTAGATTTGGCAAACAACAGCTACAAAAACAGAAGTTGGTTCTCCATCAGATTTCCAGCCTTGACTGTCAGCACACCTGGAAAGTACTTGGTTTCAAGTTTTCAGCTGTTTCTCTTTCAGTAAAAGTGGGTTCATTCTGCAGCTTTAAGCCCATCAATTTTGAGAAAATTCAAGTAGGGATAAGGTCAACAGTCCAGCAATTAAATGTTTAACTCTGTCCTTGATGGGAAGTCATTTGCCCCTTCAGGAGGTTTAACTGTACCCCAGATGCAGTTTTCTTTAATGATGTTTGCAGTTCTTGTAGCATACCAGATGGCCTATAACAGACTCATCTGTGTTTCTTGGCTTGGGAACTTACACTGTAAACAACTTAATCAAGGGATTTTTCTTTCTTATTCCTAAAACAGGTTATCCTTTTGCTGTAAGTTCAGTTCCTGGACTAACTTCACTGGCCAAAATAGAATTCTACATAGTCTCTGCACCAAATAAAATTAATTCTTAATAATTTAAGAGAACTCCAACCAATCCACCTGTATTGTGGCTTCTCTCCCATGAATAGTTTTCAAAGTATCTGTGGCAAAACACAGTAATTCATGCTGCTCATGTAGAGAAAGAACTGTAATTTGAGCCTAAGGAAGCCTTTTAAAAACTAGGAAAATGTCAGGTAGAAAGCTATGCCTTTGAAGTACAGCCCTATTCTGCTTTATTTCTTGACTTCATCTGAGTGCAGTGCCTTTTGGGCTACTGCCAGCTATCCTATGGTAAGTACCAGTCAGGCTAATATACATATGTAATTACAAATAATCACATATACACCAGTCTGCAAATTTTGAATGATGAGATTTTTTGAAAAGCCTGTCTCAGATCTTGCTGTGTTTAATCACTCTTGCCCATACTGACAGGTGGTTTCACAGGAATATCTTCAGATCCTGCATTGCTCCTGGGCATGCTTGTCTGCTTTTTCATTCTCTCAGAATTAAAAGAACTGTTTGTTCAGAGGCAGTGGAAGTTATTTTGGTTTTCTCTTATGAGTTGCCTTTTGATGCATTGGGAATTTACTTATTACTCTTGATATGCAAATCTCCTCATTTCCACCAACATAGAGCCAGTTTACGGTAAGCTCACTGTCTGTCCTTTCCATCTTTGTTGGCTGAAGAGGGCTTTACTTTTACTGGGACAACTTTTAGCTCTGGCAGATGCTGTTAGATTTCTTGATCACGGCACTTTACAGGAGGTCCTGGATTTTGTGGTTTATCTAGTTCTATATTTGCAGTCTGACTAGTGCAGAGAGTACATAGGTTTGACTGGAACTAGCTGTTTCACATGAATGTTGATGAGGTCTTCTGTTAGGTTGTACTACTAGACCCACGTAGGTTTCCAATGTTGTTGTTGTTGTTGCCTTTGTTCATTTTTATGCCTGACTTTCCATCATTGTAGGTAGCTACAATGCAGTTCTCTCACTGGCTTCCAGAATGGAAATAGACTGGAAACAGTGTTCTGTGTCTGATTCCCAGAATGCCTAGACACATAAGCTTCAGTGTTCTTTCAGTATCCCCTTTGCTCAGTAGTTCAGGAGCACAATGGCACGTTGCTTTTGACAGCTCCTCCCTTCCTGCTCACCCTGTGATCGCAGGAAAAAAGTGGGGAGAAAAGGTGGCAATGGTGAAGACAGCCTGTGCAGCAGCCTCCCACAATGGGAGCTGAACTGGAGGGATTTTACTGCAAGAGAAACAGACCTATAGCAGGAATGAGTCCATGCCCTTCAGTGATGATGGCTGGAGTTATTTTCAGCTGAGTTATTTCTCACGTTATGGCTAAATAACTAAGGAGCAGTAAGGGTGCAGCAGCCTGTCAGAGTCGGTGTTCTCCTGGGTTGTTAACGAAAACAGCAAATGCCATCATTGGTTTTCCACTGTGGGTGAATGAAGTGCTCAGTTAAGTGTTCCCACCTAAGGCAAATTTTATGATGTTGAGAGGTAATCATCACTCCTTTGCTTTCTTTTGTCAGTTCATAGTATATTAAGCAGCAGAGCTGTTTATTGTTAACTGAAACTTAAACAGCACCTTTTATCTTGATGAATCCGAAGGATTTACTGAGATAGTTTCTACTACTATTGAAGCACAACTTTTAAAAGCACCCAGCAACGTTACAAATAGTAGAGGGCAGGGGGTGGAAAACAAAACTGAGTCCAGACTAAGCTAGTAGATACTTCTTTGTTCAATGAACAGATATTAGCAGCTGGCAAAAGTTTACAGCCTCAGACAAATCATCTAACCCAACAAATCTGTATTACCCAATTTTGAAATTTTCCTAAAGAAATCCACACATCAACCAAAAGTTCAGATTTCAGTGTTATACTTAGCTTGCTAGCAAAGGATTTCCTCTTTATTGCATATGTGTTCTTTGATTTCAGTTGGGAAATGATATGAACCCCAGTAACAGCGTTGAAGTAGACAACTATCCACTAAGGATCAGCCATGGCATTGTGCTTGCTGTGCAAAGACTTTGTGCCTAAAACAAAAAGACACTAGCCTAGCCCTGGGTACATTGTGATACAAGTGGTTACATAAAGCAATGCTAGTGAAAGTAGCAAGACACTAGCCTGGCCCTGGATACATTGTGATACAGGTGGTTACAAAAAACAATGCTAGTGAAAGTAGCTCAGTACTGCTAGTAGCAGAGGTAGAGAAAGAAAACCAAACCTTACAGCCAAAATTTTGAGTACATATAAAATAGGTATAATTATGTCCTAATCCTTGCCTTAAAGGTAGAGAAACTACTGTGAAAGAAAATGTAAGGTTGACAGAGTAAGTTTACTTGTATGAGGTGGTTTGCACATTGTATTTTTGGATTGTTTGTAGCTTAGGAAAATTCAGTGCACAAACTGCAGAGATGAAGAGGCAATAAGGTAGGAAATAAAAACTACAGATTAATTATTGCTAGTGAGATAGAAGGACAAGAAGGAGATGCATAAGAGGAAAGATAAACCCATGTAATCATACAAGCTAAAGAAGTTGGCTTAAGTCAATAGGACTAGAAGAAGGAGGGGAAACTACTTCATATTCAACTAGATAAGTAGAGATATCCTGTCAAGGATGCAGAGTTAAAACTCTAATTTCTTCTGTTTTGTACTGCTCTACAGGGTCTTCTTTATCTGTAGCTGAATGAGAGCTAATGTAGTTCTCTTCCAACTGAACTAGTCTATTCTAATAGCAACAGACAGCTGTAAAAGCTGCCTGCGGCATGTTAGGAGAATGAAATGGTTGTTTCCAATGTGTGTAATCACAGGCTGCTGGGACTTGAAAAGCTTGTGTATATGGATAACTACCACTGACTTCAAGTCATTTGAACCTTTTCACATCTTGCCTAGGTAGGTAGGTAATTCATATGGGAGTTATTGATACCTCTCTGAAACCATGGCATAAGTTGGCACTGTCTCTCCTTTCCTGCATCTTTCTGTTTGTAGGCATTCAGGGTGGGCACATGGACAAGGATGTTGGGTCTCTCTTGCAGAGACCTGTGGCTGAGGACCATGTCGTTCAGGGAAAGTTTCTACATGTAACTAGGAAGTAGAAAGGCTGCCTTGCAGGGACTCAACATTTTCTCAGGCTTAGATGCTCACCAGAGCTTTTGGGCTTGGACTGGGTAGCTGTCAAGGGTGGAGCTGAGCAGTATTTAAAGAGATTGAGGATTTTCAGGCAACTGCTTGCCAGCTTTGCAGGGAGAGTACAGTTCTTTACTTGTCTTTGAACAGCTTAACAGACAGGGTTACCTGGTTTGGACCCTGACAAAAGGGATATCCCTGTATGCTCTACAGATTCTCCCTTTGCTTCTGCTAGCAGGGGACAAGAGTATGACTTCTCAAACCCCAACCCATTATTAGTTGGATGCTTAGGCTGAAAATTGTTAATGTTGGCATTGGCCTGGGGGGGTGTGTTTACATATAAGTTCACACCCTTTAGGATCCATGCAGAACAAAACTGTGCAGAGCACAGAAAATTCCAGATAGCTAAATTCTAGCACTTCATACCTTTTTGTATACCATGAATAAAGAGGTATTTTGGTCTGATCATTCTGCCTCTCAAGCAGTCTTTAGGACTAGCTATTTGCCACTGAAAGGATTATTTTGTTAAGCAATCTAACATCTTGGTACAAGTGAATTTGCTATTGAAGTATTACTGTGCTGTACTCTTCCAAGCCAACAAAGTCAAATGTTGTTGCAAGCCTGAAGAATGTAAATTGTTTTGGAAATAACACCCTCAGTACTTGAGATAAAATGGGAAGGGCTGATTACACTGGGAACCAAAAGGGATTCCATGTGGCTCAGGAACCTCTTTCTGCTATTTGGAAAATATTAGAATTTTCCTCTTACAACTGAAAAAAGCATCAGTAACCTGCTGATGGGTAGCAACACATGCTGCTTCAAGAGTCTGACAGTCAACCATACCCTGTAGGAATCTGGCTGAGCTTCTACTACATCAACTGCTGTGGCACTGAAATTTGAAGTACTGCTGCCATCTGCAGGGGCTCAACTTGATGTAATTTCCGTGCTTTATTTCTGACCTTGTCAGAAACAAAATATTCTCCAGAAACTTGCCTATCTGGCAACTTAGAGTCTAGGACTGCTTTTTGCTGTGGGCCACATGTTCCCAGGCTCCACAGCCCTACACACCTCCAAAACAAAGCTTGAAACATGTTTCAGAAAGACCTACTGGGTTCGTACAGATGGCAATTCAATTATGTTGTTCCCCTTTTTTTAAGATGTGTCCTTCCTGTAAACTTATTTCTTACTATAAAATAGACTGTTACTAGTTCAAAGTGAAAGCTTGTAAATCTGAACAAACATCAAGTTCTCAAAGGAAGGTGTGATTGCTTCTTAACATGTAACTGTACTGCTTTGCAGATTGATGCTAGTCTTGCATGTGCTCATGGACTTGTACCGACAAGTACATTTTTTTAAAAAGAAAATGAGATAATAAAGAAGAATCTGGGTTGGGGGAGGGAGAAAAGTTGACTGGAATGGACTATAGTAAAATAGTATTTGGTTGACACTTACAGGCTCTAGCTAATCTAAGTCCAATTTGACAGAAGGGTTGATACAGGTGGTGCATGGAGCTAGGAGTAATCTCTACTGCCTATGCCAAAAGCATTGGGAAATGTTGGCAAGAGAGCTGTGACTATGAACAGAAGAAAGAAGGAATTTTGTAATTGAGGGAAAAGGAGGGTATTGAGTATTTAGTATTGGAGTTGTATGTAAATCAGTTGTGGAATTAGCTGTAAATATGTAGCATACTAGAATGGGATGAACATTGCTGCATACTGGAAAGGCACAAAGGCCCCTGGACCTGTTACAGACTCAGTAGTACAATTCAGGAATATAAGATGTAGCACAGACATAAAGACACTAGGCAAGGAGTCATGAAGTCCTTCACACCCTGGGATTACAGAACTTGGCAAAACTTGCTTGTCAAAATTTTTCTAGGCATTCATAACAAATGAAAAATAGTAAGGTCAAACACCTGGTTGAGTATGAGTTTCAGACATGACCCCATTATGCCTGAGGTCCAAAGATGAAATAAATGATGGAGAGCCTCCACTTTTGTGGCACTTAAGAACACTTCTAGCTTTGTATCTGTTCTTAGGCTGTGAAAGTACTGATTGCTGAGATCCCATTTTTCCTATCCTCAGCAACAGGCAGAGAAGACAAATGAACTACTGACTCCATGTAGACTTCTTTTTGGCATCTAACAGATTGTTTTGCTCTCACTTGAAGAGTTCAGTTTCAGGTCATTTTCTGTCTTGGTATTTTTGACAGGATTCCCCATCTCCTGTACTCTCAGTACAAGCTCCCTTTCACATAAGAAATACTTATTTAGGATAGGCAGAAAAAGATTTTTTCTTTGCATGAAGTGAAGACAGGATTAGAAAGCAATTCTCACATCCAAATTAGCTTTATTTTGTAACTTTTGCTTTTCCAAGTGGCTTAATTTTGTGAACTGCAATTTGTAACTGTGGCAAATTATTAAGACTATTTGAAGTTCAAAAACTTTAGAAGCTCATGTTAAAGAGTAGTTTTCAGTTCTGTGTGAGATAATCACTAGGCACTGCAATCTTGAACCTGCTAAAAAAACCTTTAACCTCATAATTCTTCCCTGTTTACAGGAAATATGATCAGTAGAGTTCTTAAGTTGTTGAAATAAGACAAAAAATATTACTGTGCCTTCACCAGTGACCTGAAAAGCAAAGCTAGACCAGTTTATCTCCATTAGTTACAAGTATGTACAACATTATTGAAGAAATGTCCTTATTGAAAAAATGTGTTTTCCATTTTGTATTTAGATACCTACCTGAATTTGCAAGCAAGGTTGGATTTGTTGCAATTACACTTGAAAGTATCTGAAAAGAGATTGGATGTATAGGGTATTTGTCTTGATCCTGCAGTCATCTTGTGCACTCTACCCTCACTTGAGTGCTGCATGAAGACAGATTCCTATTCCCCAAATAGGAATAAAAGCCACTACTGAAGTGCAACTGAAATACAGCTTTCATTTGTTAGAAGGGATGTTGTTGTGAATAACAGCAGTTATTAAATTCAGTGATATCTCAGGACCAATGACAAAGAACTGTTCTCAGTCAAATGAAATTTATGGTGAATGGAGAAACAAATCACACTGCCTTATCCATTATGTAATATAAAAGGGAATCCTTAGTGATTCTTAGTCTAGGAGCTGTATCAATTTTACCTCTCATCCAGAAGATGCTTCCTACTTCCAGAAGATAGTGCTCTCTGGACCAACACTATACATTGGGTTTTGTCATTATCTGAGGGGATAAATTGTTCTTATCTGAGCAACCAAAGCCATACTCAGGGGCTTCTTTAATACCTGAGTACTTATCTATGCAAGTGCTGCTACAAAGGAAGAGAAATGTTTTATATGTTTTATATATACAAAAAGATCTAACTAAAGCTTAAGGTGAGTGCTTCAATTGGCTGAAAAAAATACAAGAAGGGCTGTAGAGATCTCAGAAAAAAAAAAGCTGTGGAAGCTGGGAGCTTGTTCCACCTGCTAATTCTCTCGTGTCTACTCGAGCTTAAACCATGATGAGGAAGTTAGAGAAAAATGGGTACCAGGAAATAAGTGAGGGAACATTGGTATTTGCAGTCTTAGGAAAATCTTGTTTTGAGCAGCTGCCTTCACTGTGGTAGTATCACCTCCAAAGATTTTGTTACCCCTCCTGGAACAACTGTACAGTTCAGTTTTATTTTTTCAGCCTACAATTCTTTGCAAGCTTTCTTGCTTTGAGCTAAATTAATGCCTTCTGCCACACAGAAAGAACAGGGGTTTTATAACAATATTGAGGCCTTGTAACTGAGCTTTTGAAAGCACAAAAAATGATCAAGAGTACCTAAGAATAATGGCTGGAGCAGAAGGCTGGTATTACTATGAATGTTGGAAAGCTATTACAATTAAAGATATTAATAGGGATTTTTGAACCGGTGTTGCACCTTGATATGATCAGTTGCCCAGCATTCAGGGCCTTACCAGGTTGTTTCTCTGGAGTAGCACATCTCAATAAGAACATTTAAAAAAAGCTTAGCTTTCCTTAGGCTAAATTGTAAGGAATAGCAGTAAGGAATATGGCTCATAAATTCAGTAAGGCTTTTCTAAGTGCAACTTAAGAAGAAAAAAAAAAAAAACACCAAAAACCAACACAACCCAAACCAAAACAACTAAACACACACACAAAAACCTCCAAACCCTTCTGGAAAGTTTTCAGCATTGTCATGAAGTCTCATTTCACTGCTCTCATTTTTCTTGGATGAGAGGTGGCTGCCACACATGTTGGATTAGTAGAATGACTAATGGATGCCACAGTCACCAGTATGCTCTAGCACAGCCACACAGATGAAGCAGCAGTGAAACCTGGAAATTCTGAGGTTCAGAAAGCTTGGGGAAACCACCAGGAGGGCTGATAATGTCCTGGCAAGTCTGCTCATGCCAGTCTGCTCAAGGGACCTGTAAATGTGAGCTAGAACCACACAAATCTTTACACATGTTTACTACAAACATGTGAAAAAGATAGTTGCTTTCTATAAAATTCTTTCCCCTGATAGGATTCCCAAACTGGACTTGCCATGAGTATGGCTAGAGCACTCTTGTATTCAAAGTAGGCCCTGATCCTGCCAACCCAGCTTAAATTGCTGCTGCTTACATTGCTGCTGCTCCTGTGGATTGGTCACTGGCTTCCCCTGGGCTTGGCAAGTGCTGTCACTTGGAAGGCAGCAGGCAAATGTCACTGCTATCTCATGACAGGATTCCTTTAATCCTTGGCATCCCCTTGCATGGTTGCTTGATACTTAATGAGTTGCTCCTAAGCACACAGTTAAATGGAGTTGTAAGAAACTGCAAGCTCTCATTACTTCATCTGTTGCTTTGGTAGGATTTACACAGCAGTTTGCTGCCTTAGTGTGGGGAACACATGCTGCTCTCCAAATACAACTGAGGACAGCCTTAAACTGCAAATGTAAATCCAGGTTTTAGACAGTCCTTTAACCTTATTCCAAGAACTGGGCTGTGGGCAGTTAAATTAAATCCATGATCAAGTTCACTTCAGCTATACATAAAATGTGCAAATACATGTCCTCAAAGTGTCTAAAATTACTTTATGCCTAGGTTTCCCTCCACTTGTGCTTCTGCTCTGGAGATGATGCAGTGATATGGTGGAGGGAGCACTGAATGGGGGAGAAAGAGAAAGCCTAGGAAGGTGGAAATAAGCTGAAGAAATAACAGCCTCATGGTTAGGTAGTTTTATGCTATGCTGCAGAAATGGATTTAATCTCTGCCATATAGTTACTAGATAGTACTCACCCAGTACTGGAGCGTGGGCCACCACCATGTTGTGTTTATGTGGTGATGGTGGTAGCCAGCCCACACTGGGGACTTGAACTGGTGTTGACTGTAGTCAGTTGTGGTGCCTTCAGATCTACAGTTTAATTTGTAGTTCAGGTAAGCAGTCCATGGACAGCTGACAACTGAACTTCTAGACCAGGAACAACAAACACCCTCAGTATCTATTTGAACTCTCTCTTGAGTGAAGGATTCTATGCTGTGTGCATGTGCAAGCTAGCAGCCTTTACAGTCTTCAGTAAAGAAGATTTCAGTGTTGTCTTTATTAAAATATAAAGGGAAACAAAACAATTCAGCTCTTGACCAATTTATGAAGTATCAAGAAATGTAGACCAAATGATCTGTGTTCTTATTCAGGGCACATTCCTTCCTCCCTCTTCAACAGTCACTGGCATTCTAGCTATCCAGATTCTGCCTCATTTAATTAATGATTCAGTACACACCCCATGAGATATGCCACAACATTTCAACAAGCAAGTTGTATCTGTCCGTGGGGACAGAGGATCTGAGTTTGTGTCAGTCTCCTCTTGTCAGTTATCATTAACCATACACCCATTTACATACATAAATATTTATACACAAAGAGAAAACTTTCTAGTACTTTATCAGATCTGGCTTTATCACAGTGGATTCTGATGGCAGCAAAACACAATTTAGTTTTGTTAAAAACTCAGAATTTTGAATATCGTAAATACAGAAATCATGACCCAGATTTTGAGATGTTAAGTACCTGCAGCTTCTGGGGACACATGTAAATTGTAGATGAAGAGCATGCCTTTAATTTTAAATATCTGGCCAGTCTTAACACAGACACAGGAAAACGAATAACAGACTTTTATAAATCTTTGGGGGATTTTTCAGGCTTAAAAAAAGAAAAAAAAAGATAGCAGGTAATGAGAGTGGCAAGGAAGAAAATGTATAACGGATCTTCTGAACAGCCCAGAGTTACTGCCTGTGTTGCACTACTGTGAGACCAGCTCAAGACAAAACATCTAAACAGTGTATGTCATACCAAGTCATGGGCTAGGCCAGATGATACCCCCCATACAAAGAATTCAGATATTTTAACAAAATTCCTTTCCCTGTTAACCAGAGATGTTGTATGAACATGGAAAAAAAGTGTTGAATGTATACTGGGCTTTTCTTAGTTGAGGAAAGGCATTTTTTCTTAGAAAGTAACAAAATAACTTCCATCTTATAAGCTTTTGGGGTTTCTACTCAATGACCCTAATATCTACCTAATTACTGGAAAAATAGTGAAAATGTAAAAAAGGAGTACCAGAATTACCAAAATCATAGCATTTATTGTTCTCTTGTTACAGCAGTCTCAGTGGAAGCATTTAAAGACCAAACAGACTAACTTCTGACTTACATTCACTTGCACTGGACTCCCCAAGCCATAATGGAGAGGGTTGAGGCTAGGCCAACTACTGACCCAATGATAGATGCTCCCTGTTACCCCCTCTTTCCCCCTCCCCCCCACCATGGAAAGGGAAAGGGGATAAAAGAGACAGACACTTGTGGATTGGAAAATAAAACTTCAAGTACTTTAATAATAATAATATAAATGAAATAGATACAAATATCTACAGAACCCAATACCGAACCAAACCCCCCTTGCTGGTAACTACGTCACCACTGATACTGTGGCAGTAGGGCCTCAGCAGCAGATGAGAGTCAGGTTCAGGGGCTGGATCCTAGTACTGGATGCAGGAACTTAGGGATCACTGAAGCGCAGAAAAAAGGAAAACCAGAAAGGAAGAACAATCTCACAAGGGAAAACAACTTAGCAATCTAGCAAGAGGAAACTGACCCCCAGTTTATATATCAAATATGACATATATGGGATGGAATACTTTAGTTGGTCAGTTTGGGGTCACTTGCCCTGTCTGCTCCTCCCTGAAGGTGCAGCCTTTACCCTGCACTCCCTAAGGTGAGACACAAGATTTAGCAGTGACCTTGCTTTGCATACCAATCCCTGGTAGTAAATCTAAACATTAGGCTTTATCACGGCTAGAAGCTGGTCATGTCTATGAAAACATGCTGTTAGTTTCAGAAAGTGCAGTTTCTCAGAGGAGCTCCAACTAAAGTAAAATCACTGAACAGAATTAGTTCTGTTCTAACCCAAACCAGGACATATGACTACACAAGCATTACAACCTGGCAAAAGACCACTCTTGCTAAAAAGGAACAATCCCTCCTGCCAGTTCTTCTCATCATCTAGATGCAGCGTTCATACAGTTTTGTGTTTACCAAATCAGGAAATGGATCTAGACAAAACCCAGCAACTTGTGACAGCAGCTACCCTTCTTCCCCTTCTACCTGAGTGCTTACACCAGGACTCCTTGTCTGCTTGAATATTTCTGTTCTCTACTAGAAAAAAGGTTGAGTTGCTGGAGCTTGTCCAGAGAAGGGCAACAAAGCTGGTAAAGGGTCTAGAGAACAAGTCCTATAAGAAGTGGCTGAGGGAAGTGGGCTTGTTTAATCTGAAGAAAAGGAGGCTCAGGGGAGACCTTCTCACCCTCTGCAACTACTTGAAAGGTGGTTGTAGTCAGGGGGTTGTTGGTCTCTTCTCCCAGGTAACAAGAAATAGAACAAGAGAAAATGACCAAGTTGCACTAGGTGAGGTTTAGATAGGATATTAGGAAAATTTTCTTCATTGTAATGGTTGTCAAGCACTGAAAAGGCTGTTGTTCTGCTTTTCAGCATGCCCAGAACCATTCTAGGTCAAATAACTAGGCATCTGGTTCTCATCCTAGACTGCTGCAGTTCAGAAACCAGGCAAAGCATCACTTGACGTCCCCCAGAAGTCTATAGTATGCCTATAGTACGCCTATAGTACGCTTCATGTACTATGGCCCAGTGATGGGGCAAAGGGAGGAGGAACAAATCTGGTCTCTGTTCAGCACCTACTACATTTTAGAAGTGAAGGAGGATCTCTGCTTTGTTAATGTAAAGAACACTCATAGTCACATGAGTCAGGCATGTGCACTCTAGAAAAGACTGGGAGAGCAGGTTTACTCATGTGTGAGTAGAAGTGCTCCAACTCCACTTGTGCAAGTGATGCCAGGACAGGCACAGGGAAGTGAAAGTGCTAACACTGGGCATGGAGTTCCTTCATCCCTTCCTAAAAATCAAAATCCATATTGGCTTCCTGCAGGCAGTTCCCCGCTCCAGCCACTGCATCTTTGATTTTTCATCTACTTTCTCTACAGAGAATCAAGGCATCTACATTTGACTTGTTAATTCCCAAGTTAGGGCACCTCAGAAACACAGCTTCTACCTTGTCACCCCTCCTTGCTGTTCCACTCTTGTTTTAGCCAGGACAAGCTCTCATTTTTAGGCCAGTTTGAATCTTTAAGGTCCACAGCAGTCAAACCACTTGACAATTTAAGAGTGTTGCTCTTATGATAGCTTGCCTGAATTCTTGGTAAACCAACACACAAACTAAAACTAACACACAAACTAACCCCTGTTGCAATTGCTGCACTAGAGGGAGCAGGAACCTCATCTGTGAAGTGGGCAGCTTTGCCTGATGCAAGTTTCTGTACAAAACAGGCCGTTTGGAGGCTGTGTAATCAGGTTCCTGGCTATTGAATACTGAACTCTGAAACGGGGACATCATTAAAGAACAAAGCTGATGCTCTGTGTGGGAACACAGCTCTTGCAACTTTCTAAATAGCCTCCACTTGGAACACTGCTAGATGTATCAGAATATTTCTTTCATCAAAAATCGCTCATAATTACTTGTTTCTGATCCAGGTGCATCCTTGGTAAGGTAAGGAATTCCTCACTTTCTCAGGATTTTGATTTTACACCTTAGAGCAAAATTGATTTCCAGTGTCAAACACCATTTGACTGCTTCTTTGTATAGCAAAAAGTCCCTCACTCCAGAGAGCAGGACTGTAACCATTGTCACAAATTCCTCTTCTAAAGATGAAAAAGACACTAAAAGGACAGTAGAATCTGTTCCTGTAAATTACAGGCAACATGACCTATGCTACATCAGTTAAAGAGCCTTTTCTTAGCTGACAGGCATTATTTAATCACCACTAAGAGGTATCCATCTAAAATGCTCTAACAAGGATTTTTTTTTCAGAAAGAAAAATCCATCAAAAAACTTGAAGGAATTAGTGAAAGACAAATCCTTGTGTATGTCTTTTTCCCTTCCTGTGGCAAATGGATGCATGCATCTGTAAAATTTTAAATGTGAAATGAAGACAGAGCATAACAAAGAGAAAGGATAACTTACAAAACTGCTTCTCATATACTACTGCAGGAACTGTAGAAGCAGATCCCCTATACCATCAATAGGAAATAACGTAATTCCATTCACAGAAACAATATATTATTTTCAACTTGAAAGGCCAAAGTCAACATTACTGCTCTGGTACGGTTCCCATGTGGTCAACCATTGTAGTTTCCTTTACAGTTTAAGATCTTTTCTAGATTTTAATCCTATTCCATTGAATGCTTCCCTTTCATATTAATTTCTGTCCAGAAGGTGACAGCACAGTTCTTCACTTTCACCTTTTTTCCATTCCTCCACCTCTCCCTTTACTCCAGTTTTCAGTAGTGATGTAGCTGTCTTTGTCTCTCACTCAGTCTTTTCACTCTCTAACTATACTGTCTCCACATTATTCTCATTACCTCCTTTCCTGTAACTCGTTCTAAATCCTCTCCTACTCTTCTGCTTCTTTCTACCTTCAGCCAGACCACAGCTTCCATTATCTCAGAGCAATCTTCTCATAGCTCCTCTTACCTTTCCACAGCTCCCCATCTCCTCCTTTAGGATACCCAAAGCATACAGTCCATTTCCTCATTTCTCATTCTCCATGATCCATAACCTTCTGGAAACAAATTAAAAATGCCATTAGTCTAATTAGTTTGGAGATTCAAAACTTTGAACAGTGGACAAAACTAGTGGACATAATTCTCCAGGAAAACCTGAAAGGGAATAAGTCTGCTGAAGAAGAACTAGAATACCTAGAAAAGGAAACTTCTCCTAAAAATATAGTAGCCTTGCTTCCTTATGAAGTACTGTGCTGTGCTTGAATGGATGAAAGAAACGTGCTGCCATTCCACAATTTCCCTCTGCTCTCAAGATGAGCAAAAATAGGCAAAAACAACTAACCAGGAGACCTGAGGCACAACTAGATCAATATAGTCAGCACGACACCCACGCAGCAAAGAGAAACAACAGCATCTTGGGCTATACCAGGCAGACCACTGCCAGCAGGCTGAAGGAAGTGATCGTTCCTGTTGTGGTTTGGGTTAGAACAGAATGGGCTGGGAAGAGCCTTTAAACCCACCACAGTTCCCCTCAGCACTGGTGAGACACACCTGGAGTGCTGTGTCCAGTTCTGGCCTTCTCTGTACAAGAGAGACTTGGACATACTGGAGAGAGTCCAGCACAAGGGCATAAAGATCATTAAGGGACTGGAGCATTTCTCATATGGAGATGGGGAAGACAGAGCCAGACACTTCTCAGTCATACACACTGAAAAGACAAGAAACAATGGACACAAATTGAAGTACAGGATGATTAAACAAGAAAAAGGGGGTTTACTGTGAGTCTGACTGAGCACTGGAAGAGATTGCCTGTGGAGATTGTGGAGTCTCCATCTTGGAGATATTAAATACCTGACTGGATACAGCCCTCAGCAACCTGCTTTAGTTGACCTTACTTTGAGCAGGCAAGTTGGACCAGATGGTCTCCAGAGATACCTTCTAACCTCAACAGTTCTGTGGTTCCAAGACTCAGAAAAGTGGAGTACAAATTTCTAGTTCACTGAAGTGATCCTTACTGATTTAGGAAGGCAGATGGTGACTGTTCTTCTCAAAGGTGTAAAGAATCTCATTTTAGAATTTGAATTAACGGAGAGTACAGAGGCCAAGCATTTGCAAAGATCCTCCATTTATAGGGTGTGTGGACTGAAAAGGGAGTTATAGCTTGTAAATTGTACTAGAAGTAAATTAGAAGTCCTACAGCAAAAGAAAAGTGGGCACTTAGGAGAGAAAGGGATTAAACCAAGAAAGGTCATAAGAACTGTATGTTTGGGAGGACACTGTGTGTGCAGTTTCATATTACAGCAATAATTATCTCACAATTTTAAGTTTAAAAATAACACCACTGTCACAAGGTCTTGGTTGTGAAACCATCACACACACTGAGGCAGTGTGCTTTACACCACACTGTGCAATACTGACAATACCTATCAAGACTTAGAGTTTCCCTCAAAATCCTAGGCAATGAAGAGCACAAAAGTACTTCCAAACTGTTGCAAATTTCAATTTATTACAAAAATCCATTCCACAATCAAGAGCAGCATTGGATGAATTTAATTCAAGTTGAAAAACTATCAGTATCTCCAAAGATAATGATGTCTGAAACTCAAGATCACATACAGCATTTGCCCTTACTGGATTGTGTTGTATCAGATAAAACAACACCTTATAAAACTTTACTTTAATTTTAATATTTATTACACTTTATATTAATAGACCGAACATATTTTAGAGGGTCTTTTATGTGAGCAGCTCTACAGGCATCTTATTTGTAAAACAGGTGATACGATGAAGAAATACTAAGAATTTTTCTATTTGAAAGACTACTTCCCTTGTTCCTAGTATTATAACTGTAACAGGGGAAAAAAATAAAAAAAATCAGTGTGCTTCTACAAAGCTAAGCTGAAAGTCCTTTAGTTCTCACCTACTAAACAATTATTTTTTTCCTTACCTTGCAGCTTTTTAAACAATACTGCGGCCTGACCATGGAGACAGAAAAGGAGCTCCAAAGATATAAAGATATTGTCCCAAAATACACAGAAAGTGAATGGCAAACAATCTCTTCCAAGAGTAAGTACAATAAATAATTACACTTGGGTCACATTTAAGAAAAGTGAATTTTCAAATAATGAGGTGGGACCCTAAGTAAAAAAAAAAAAAAAAAGTACTACCTGGCTGTATTTAAATACTGAATTCAGTTACAGGTCAACAGGCTTTAATTACTGATGGAAAGACAAGGTAGAAAGGATAAAAGTCCAATGTATCTGCAGAAAGTTTTCCTGTTGGAAGAAAAGATCTGGATTACTGCTTAAAACAACATCACCCTTGGAATTAAGGACATATGAAATCTCAATATAGTCTAAGAAGAGCAAGCAAGGACAGTAAAAGAACACCGTGCTCCCATAGCAAGTTCATTTGCCAGCTGTGACAAACTTTGAATGGCCAAGCAGATAAAAAAGGGCTTTCTAAGTAGTTGCCAAACAGTGTGACAGATTTGTCTGTGGTATCCAAACTTAAGACCTCCAAGATCTTTAGCTGTAAGCCATGAACGTAAAAAAAAATGGAACTCCATGTGAATGGGAATCTTAAGGGGTTTTTTGTGATGTCAGTTCAAAATCTGTGAAATACTTTAGAAACAATGTCAAACTCATTAAGCAGAGCCTTTGCAGAGCTCTTTTAGGGAATGAAAGAGCCATGTTCAAGATGGAAATAAAATAAAGGAAATTTCTTGCTGTAGGAGAGTAATCCACTAGATTGATGTGTGTTGAGATGCTAACACTGTAACCAGAAAGGAAGTTACCTGGCAGAAGCAGACTACACTGCTATGGAGTGAGCATTTGGAAAGTTTCTGCTGTTGAGACATAAGAAAATGCTTTGCTTTGATAGCATGTAAACGTCCCAATAATTAGTAATAATTCAATAAAATATTACAATCCTTATTAATAACCAACAGTGACACTATAGTTTCTTTGATTTCAGAGTCAGTGTAGTAAAATATTTAGAAAGGTGTTCTTAGTACCATTGTATTGCCTCCTTGAGAGCTACACATTGAAAATATGTTTGAATAAGAAATCAAGCTAAGAAGAGTTAACAGTTGACAGTAGACTACAAGAGAAATGGTGTTCTCTTACATCAGTCTGTCATTGCTAGTTTGCCATCGGTTAGTATGTTTCATGGAGGGAGAGAAAACACAGTAGCCAATAGCCTAGAAACAGGATGTAAATAGTACAAAGGAATTGTTACAATGTACGAGTTTGGTAAAATTGTATTTGCACTGCTCGGTTATATATTTTAAACACTGATCTAAAGTTACCTCAAGAATATCTTAATACCATCTACTCTAAACAGAGGCACTGGAAAACTGATAGAATAAAATTACCTTGTTTTTCTCACACAAGTGATTCTGTAAAACAAGAAGCAGCTACTGGATATACTGTATGCTACTGTCTAGATGAACATGCCTTCACATGGTACAGTGGTGAGACTATGCCTGAGCATAGAGCAATATTCAGCCTCACAAAATTAATAGATCCCAAGACAATGGTAAAATACAGATGACTAGAAGTACCATATAGGGAGGTACTATAAAATTTGTATATATTCAAGATGCTTGTTCCAGATCCTCTGACTATGTGAATCTATTATTATATCTGGGTGCCACTGTATATGTAGTTCTGAACTGTATGTGGCTTGTAAGAGTCAGCTTGCCTAAATGGCTACTGGACTGGGATTAAAGACTTCTAGACTCAGTTTCCTAACCTTTAAAAAAGGGGTAAGAGATCTTAATTTCTAGGTATTGAAAAACATAAGTAAAAAGTGGTATATCAGAATTATACAATAAAGATAAATGCACACATTGTTAACTAAAGTTCTTGTCACTCCTGTTTCTAGATGAAACTTCTTGGAAAATAAGTCACCTGCTGGAAAATAAAATTTCAAGTGATGCCTAGGTTTCAAATTTGATGAGTAATTACAGGCACAGAAAAACACAAAAATCTGGAAACATTGCAATTAAATATGAGACAAAATCTATAGGAAATAGTAAAATATCAGGTTTTCTAACAGAATTGGCTTAAAGGAACAAGAATTTGACTCTGCAAAATATTGGTGTAGTCAGATATGCCACTTTTTTTCCCAGAATCGTTCTCTTTTGGGATGTCATTCTGTGAGGTGTAGCAAGCCAACAAACCAGACCAAACAGGGATCCTTTCCCACCATTCCAAGTTTCTACTGACCCCTGCTTCCCATTCACAATAATTGCTGTGCTGTCTCTGGCACTGCCCAGACCCATCTGTGAGTGAGGTTTTTGCCAGAACATATTAAAATCCTGGACAGATTTCTGCCATAGGAGTGAAAAGCACTGGCTGATGGAGGAGTCTGATGAATGCAGCACCAGAGAGGAGTAAGGATCAGGTGTGGAGGGAGGGTATGGGGAGTGAGAAGAGTGGAGTGGAATAATGCAGTGATGCATCTGTGAATTTAAATCCACTGTCTTAGATATAGCAACACTAGGACTTGAAATGCTAACATTTTCAAAAGAATTTTTAATTTTTCTTTTTAGCATATGCTGAATTTCCCTTTGGAAATTGCTGGTATGGCTTAATAAAAGTCAGTTACATAAGTTTTAAATTAAAATCAAAGACAGAAATAATATTTAATTTGGGGTTTAACTGAATGTTCAGTGTAAAATAATTATTTTATATTTCTTATTTTGCCCAGAAACTTCTGCATTGGTCCAATAATCTACTGAAGCCTCTTTTGCTTCCCAGAAAACAAAATAAAACAAAAAAAAAAAATGGGTTTTTTAGGTGGTATTGTTCCTGTGGGAATGCTTATCTTCATTTATTTAACTGTCTTCATTAATTACAATAAGACTTAATGTGACTAAATTTAATTATATGGGTTGAACTTAAAGCTTCAGTATTGACTTTTGGAGTAAAACAGAAAAGAAGGATTTCAGTTAAAGCAGGGGAAAAGGAAAAAAAAATATAGCTCCTGAATGTGATTCTCTTACTTAGAAGTAAGGAAACATTTCACTTCCAGTCTCTGTTCCAGTTTTAGATTAAACATTGATTAAAATTGTGATTAGAACCCAGGTCTCCCTTTTCTCAAGTGACTTCTTTAATACCACAGAGAGTCAGTCACATTTGGGTATTCACCCTCTGGAGTAAGAATAATTATATATTTATCAGTACAAACTTTGTAAATAAGAGGGACTTGAAAGCCTTACCCCATTCAGAATAGCTGACAGCTTGCTGCCTAGCACACTCAGAGGTGTAGATTTAAATCCAGATTACAAGCCAGTATTTGACTGGAGAGCTGAAGCACATTTGAACTTTCAGGTCCCAGATGAATGCCTTGTCTGGGTTTTTCTTTCCATTGAGGTGAGCCCCAAGCGTGCGCCCATATGCTGCTTCAGCAGGAGCCAAGGAGACTATGACAGGTCCTTAATCAAGAAACCATAATACCACAGCATGCATCAGCAAGTTGGCTGAAATGCAGCCAGCAGGTCTGTTACCCATCTCTGTAAAACCAGAGAAATGGTGGCTAACCTTTCAGACTTTGTCAGAATAAATACATTGATTGTGATATACTTGGATGGCAAGGCAGTAGCTATTGCATTAGCATTTTAAAGAAGCAGTGCAGAAGGGCAGATGGAAGTTAGGCTTACACAGAACTAAAGAGAGAAATGAAAAAAAAACATAAAAAAGGCCTGTTAATGGAAAGCTTGTTTTTCTATCTGGTTTTTTTGTTTGTTTGTTTGTTTTTGTTTTTTTTTTTTCCTGGCTGAACAATGGAGCTCAGATGATTTTGATCAGCAGCTCATAGTCTAGTTCAAGGCCTGTAGCTGCTGTTGTTCCCAAAGGGTCAGTACTGAGTCCAGTCTTGTTCAACATGCTCATCAATGATCTGGATGATGGGACAGAGTGTACCCTCAGCAAGTTTGCTGGTGATACAGAACAGGGAGGAGTGGCTGACACACCAGGAGGCTGTGCTGCCATTCAGTAAGATCTGGGCAGGGAGCAACCCCATGAAGTACAACAAAAGCAAGTGTAGGGCCGTGCACCTGGGGAGGAGTAACCCCACACACCACCACTGATTAGGAGCTGGCCTGCTGGAAAGAAGCTCCATGGAGAAAGACATGGGAGTCCTGGTGGATAAAAAGTTCAGCCCGGGGCACTGGCCACAAACTAGAACAGAAGTTCCACCTAAACATGAGGAAAAACTTCCCTTTGAGTGTGATGGAACATTGGAACAGGCTGCCCAGGGAGTAGATCCTTCTTCTCTGGAGAAGTTCAAAACACACCTGGACACATTCCTATGTGACCTGATCTAGGCAAATTGCTTTGGCAGGGAGATTGGACTAGATTGTCTCCAGAGGTCCGTGATTCTGCTTGAACTCTGATTGGCAGTGGAAGAGGTAGATTTTTTTCATACCAACAGCCTGATTGTATTGGGAGTTAAGTATCAGATGAAGCTGAGGTAACAAAGAGATCTAGAGTTAAGATTAATAAGCTACTACAAAGCATATCCAAAATTTTTAGCTATGTCTAAACCAAAAAATATATAAACACCTAATAATATCATTATGTCCTGCCACGTTGTTTGTGTCATCTGGTAATCCTATACATGCACAGGTGGCAATCCTCTTTTACAGGTCTGCGATACAAAGATGTATAAGAAACAGCATGTAAGGTACTCTTTTCTTCTTGAGGAGCAGAAAAACCAAGTAAAAACATAGAAAACGAACAAAGACTAAATCTCACCCTATCACTGACTAGGCATGAAATATAGCACACACAACTACTTTTATAGGTGTTGTACATGAATAACAAGACAATATTTCTGAGGAAGGCATGGCTACTTGCTCTTTGCCTGAATTTCATGTGTTGATGTAGCTGTGTGTGTCTGAAGGCTGAGAAGCCCTCTAAGCATGAGGTTCAGAGCTGAAATAAAATATTTTTCAATGGCTGTTGCAGAATTTGCCTTCAGTCAAGCCGGCAGGAGGTTGCAGCTGTCCTTCTCCATACAGTATCCTTCTCTTCCTTAGAGGATCTATTCTGGTACTTTTAATGCTTCTAGTAAGTCAAAGCAAACAACTCAACAGGGTTTCCTGCAGAAGCAAGCTGTCATTTTTTCACTGTTGGCCACAAAATGTGATGATCATTTGTGACTAATTCATTCTGAGATAATTTAATTGTGGGTTCAGAATACTTACTTTCTCTTTCCTCTTTCTGCCTTGGAGTTTCCTTGCTTATTAATCAAAACAAAGATTTCTTAAAGTTTTATTTCATCTCTGATACAGAAAGAAGTGGAAATACAGATAAAGGAAAATAATGTATGAAAAGATCTGATTCAGCTCATCAGAATTCTGAATTTAGTTTACATGAGATCCGAAAGCATTTTCCTGCTTTTCATATCCAAGTCCTTAATGAGGCAGTTTTGTCAAAATGAAATCTCAAAAATAGAATGTTCCAGTAAGATGTCTTTTAAATCTGTCTACTCTTTGTGTATGCTAAACTCAACTGCTTTTCTAAAATAGCTACTGTTTTGCAGCAAACGAAGCACAGACAATTGAATGTGTCAACACCACTCATGTGGAGTCACTCTAAGTTTCATTTATTTTTGTCAGGCACCCATACTAGTAGTGAATCAACTGAGCTGCATTTGTAGTCAGATGTTGCACATGTTGCATACCTATCTCAAAGAACTTGGATCTCCTCTCAGATGGGTTGCGTGCTGGAAGACTGCCAGTAAGGGCTGCAATGACCCAAAAGAATTGACACTGGGGAACATCAACCTTCTCATCTCTGTGAAAGTCCCAAAATATTACCTTTGGCTGGCACAATTTCCAGATTATTCTGAAAGAATGGAAGCCCATTTTTGGTGTACTGTTCTTCAAGAAAAGCCTACTTTAGCAGATTAGGATAACTACCGCAAAATATCTGGTATCTTCTGTAGAGTGGTACAGAGAAGTAAGATTTATAGTAGGACCAGCACAATGGGTGATGGACATAAAGATAGATGATGAACCAAAAGATAACCCTTTGCATGACCTCCACTGCTCTTTAGTGGTGGATTCAAACCCTTGGTGCTAAGCTAGAAGTACACTCCATTTTGGAACTTCCCTGCCTGACACTTCTTGAATTCTGTCTGGGAAAGTCTGGACAGAAATATGTCTGTCTGTATAGTGCAACAAAACACACTGGTCCAGAGTACCCTGGACAGAGACCTGTAGAACATTTATTTCCAAAGGCTCAGAGACAGAAACCTTTCTTTAACTGAGCAGCGAAACAGAAATATCTGAAAACTCAGACAAGAGATGTTGGACAGACCTTTTTAATTTGTTGTGATTTGGTTGGGGGTTTTGTGTTTTGTTTTGTGTTTTGTTTGTTTGTTTGTGTTTTTGTTTTGTTTGTTTGCTTAGTATTTCTACTGTCTACTTTTTCCTGGCCAGGATGACAGGTTGATGTGGAAGGAAGAGCTTTTGCTTTTATGGTGTGACTAGTGTATGAAGGTTAAAACCAAAAAAATGTGCTGTGAGGGAACCGGATTGGCGGCAACTCAGGTGGTTGTCACTGTCACAGAGCCATCAAAGTCATATCATATAAGCTCAGTAAACTTCACTCTTCCAGATGTTGTTGTTTCTGAGAATAGAACAAGGTTATATCTTTGAGCATATGGTGCCATTTCAAAAGTTACACCATAGTAGGTAGCTGAGTAGGAGGAGGCAGTGAGGGAAAGAGGCTGTATGCATGGATGTCTGTCAGGTCCATCTTTTCTTCAGAGTTTTCCACATGTCTGTCATTGCTGCAAATGCCCATAATGTAATTAGGCATGAGCTAAGTTGTGATATGTTTTGTTACAGAGTAGAAAAGTTAACAGTTTTTCTTATTTGTAATCTCACAGACATAGGCTATTTGCTTAACAGACAAATATGACCTTGCCACTGTTGGTGTAACAAGGAGTAACGCAGTTCACCCTAGGCAAAACACATTTTCCCTCACACTAATTGGTCAGTCACTGAAGCTGGCTTCCTACGCCTGACTGGAGGTGTAAATCCAGAGAGGGTTCTCAAAAGGCCTCTGGCAAAGATAGTGGGGCAAGGGTGGACTACATTATGGGCCACTAAGATATTCAGATGGTTTGACAGACTTACATAGCTATAATGTGGTGCATATTCCGTCTTTTCCCTAGACACTTGCCTAAGGGAAGGGATTTTTTTGAGAAATCACCTCTTGTACACTTTCTTTCAAAGTGATGTATGTGTTACACCATATGCATCTATCTATACATCTATGCAGAAAATGTTTATAATATTCTTTTTCAAAACATATGGATCAATACAGACTATTGAAACAGATCAGAAAGTAATCATGTATAGCAGACTGATTTTAAACTGATGGCTGCATAAGGAAAGCTTGTATTTTAACATCTCAAAACTTGCAGTTTCCTGACCCTTTATAGACATGCTCCAATAAGCTGAAGATAGAAGTCTGTTTGCTAATACTGAGCCAGCTAGTCTCTTGACCTTACTTGGATTTGCACCAGTGGCATAGAAATAAAATGTTCTGAATTCCATTAATGATTCATTAAGCCAATGATTTCACGAGTTCAGCTGGATCTGTACCAATGGCACACAGCTGAAGAGCTGTGTCCCACTGCTGATCCAGCTAGCCAAACCATTCAGAATCGAAAAGAATAGTGTTAAGACATTACATTTAAGGAGTCACTGGGAAAAAAATATCTGACCTGTGTCACAACAAAATTATAGAAACTACACTGAACACCTATTCTAAATATGAAGTGTCTCTGATAACTTTCAATGAGGTTTTAAATCATCCTTGCCCACTGTAACCAACAGAACAAACCAATATCTTCCAATAATCATACTGAAGTCTCTTTTTTTTTCTGTCATCAAGATTTCTACTGGTAACTAAATAAGTGCTTCCTATAGACTCAAACTATTTCACTCTAATCAGTAATTAAAATATGTTAATTCTATAGTGCTGATGATGAAATAAAAAGGCCTACGTCAGCTAGTGGATTAAGGCTACATGGAATGAGCATGGCTCAAAGAGCCATCTTAAAGAAAGGGCTGTGCTGTGTTAATGAATACATATTGATAACCAAGAGCTGGCAGACAAAGTAATGTAAAAAATTTCCTGAGAGGTTACTAAGTTGAGTTATACTCAGAACCGACATGACCAGGACAAAATGTGACTATCAGTTGTGTATTGACTTTCATGAGGAAATCTTGTTTTCCTCTGGTCACCCAACACGAACTCTGGTAAGGACTGTCAGCATATTTCCTAGAATGTCTCCCTGCAGTGAAAGATTTCTTCCCCACACAAAAATGTATCCTTACATCATACAGCTTACAACCTTCTCTTGAGCTGTTATGGATTTACAATTAGATTAACAGTCCAGTTTACAAAGACTTTCATACTATGGTAATAAACTCCCTCCTATTGATTTCAGGTTCTTTTTGACTCAGCCTTTAAAAAAATTGCGAACTTCTACTATTTCAATACATTAATACAATCCTCTACTACATTTCTATACAAAAAATCCTACACAAATCCCACTAGTAAGCATTTATAGGCCAGGAAGTACTAAAGCTAACGCTGCTAGTGGAATCTGAATTCTGCCTCTCCTTCTTGCCACCAACAAGAGCAACAAATCAACAGGCTACACGGGGAGACTAGAGAGATGTTCTAAATAAACAATTCTGGTTTTAGTGTAGGGTGTGAGAATCCTCTCTAGGAAGCTAAAAAATGTCAAACTACTTGCTTGTACTTCAGATAATTTGAAATACGTTTGAGAAAAAAAAAAAATCTTTTTGCCTTGTCTGCAGCAGCATATTCAACATATAGTGACTGAACAGCCGTATGAGCACCAGCAACGCAGTATATCTTCAGTAACCATGCTGTTTTGGGTTCAGGCTTACACCCACCCACATATGTTGTATTATATCATTGCATAACCAGAGATCTCTGGAGCTTGAATTCTCAGTCTCTATGGCTGCACACGCTGCAACTGCTGTGCCAATACAGGAATAGTGATACCGTGTGCTGGTGCACCACCCCATCAAAGTGCTACTAGTGTGACTTTTCCTGAGACATAGGATATGTCTTCAGGCCTTTGCTTTTGTGCTAGTAGTCCATCTAAGAAAATGATGAGTTAAAGAAGAAACTCCTGAAATGGTTCATTAATGTCTATGCAAATTACAAAATATTTGAATAAGCACTTGTTAGTACACAGTCAAAAGGAGAATAATATGGAGTCTGCTACTAGTGAGATAGTGTTGAAACCTCAACAGGAATATCTGAAAATACAAACATCTGCGAGAGTCAGGAGCTTGAACTTTGACTAAGGGTTATCATTTGCAGTTGATGATGTTGCTATTAAATGTAGAAGACATTTGCCTACATATTCATTCAAAATGTGTTTAAATGTTTGCTTCCAGACCGTTTCCCAGATCAGAGAGTTCAATTAAGATAAAGATACTTTTTATGATACCAAGTAGCTTTATCTAAAGGCTATGTAACAGCAGTTTTAATCTCAGAGGAAAGAGGAAGGACTTTTATGATACTAAGTAGCTTTATCTAAAGACTATGTAACAGCAGTTTTAATCTCAGAGGAAAGAGGAAGGACTTTTATGATACCAAGTAGCTTTATCTAAAGGCTATGTAACAGCAGTTTTAATCTCAGAGGAAACGGGAAGGACTTGAAGGGGAGAGAAGGGAAGAGACCTGGGAAGACTGCAGAAACACCTTGTTGAGCCCTGGGGACTCAGAAGTTGTTGGGAAAATTTTGTATCTTTACATTCATCCTAACCAAAAGAAAGGGTGATTAGCATCCTTGCTATCTATTATTATGCCATTAGCAGAGGTGTGAAGAATTGAATTGTTAACCGACTGTACTCAGATGGTGAAAACAACTGTGGGTTCTGGGGAGCAAGAGAACCCTGGCTGTGAGCTGAAACACAGCCAGACGACTGAAAGAGCAACTGGCCACCTATTTTTCCAACTGGTTTATGTCAGCTCACATCTGCGTGTCAGCTGAACCAGAAGGTTCAGACCTTCTGCCTCGGAGTATGTTCTGGTACCATCCCTGGCATGGCAGTGCCTGAGTGAGGGAGCTGCTCCAGCTGAGAAGCGTTAAGAAAGAAGTGTTGCCGTTCACCGGCACTGAGGCAGCAGATGCAGTGGCAGCAGAGGGTGGTGTCGTGTCAAGCTGCAGGTGAAGGCTTCCCCGGGAAGCCGGCTGAGGGGCCAGACAGCGAGCGGACGGGCACCGTCCTTGCCAGCACCGCCGGTACTGGGCGGGCTGTCAGGTGTGAGACGAAGCGGCCTCTCAAGGGGCGTGGCTGCCGGGTCCGCCAGAGGGGCCGTAAAGAGCTAGTGCACTGCATGGACTACACAACCGGTGGCGGCCCCGGGACGTGCCTGGTGTCAAGCGCCGGCCCCGATCAGCGACAACCGGCGCCGGGCCTGACACTTTCGGCTCTGGATTGGTACTGCCTGGGCCGCGCGCAGCACCCTCCCCTCCCCTACTCCTCCCTTCTCTCCGCGCGGTTAGCTCTGCTCGCCCAGGCCGCCGTTAGCCCCGCCCCGATCCGGGGATGGCCCCGCNCGCCGGGAAACATGGCGTCGGAGGGGATGATTTTAACGAACCACGACCACCAAATCCGCGTCGGGGTCCTTACAGGTAACGGGCCGCGGACCGGAGACGGCGCTGGGGAGAGGGGAGGAAGCGGTGGGCGGCAGCTAGCCGGTGCGCGCCACCAGGCCGCCCCGCGGGTTGTCCCGACGGCCGTCTTCTGTGGCGCCGGTGCCGCCGCTGCCGCTGCGCAGGGAGCCGCCGCTCCGCCGTACGTGCGGGAGCTGAGGCCTCGGCCCGGGCCTGGGGACGGGGGGCGGTGCTCTGGTCTCCGGCGCCGCGGCGGGGAGCGTGTGAGCGAGGCCGGACAGCATTGGGCGCCGCTGCCGCAGGCGGGAGAGCGGGCGGCTGGGCGCCGCAGCCCCAGGAACTGGCCCGGGAATAACCCTCCTGGAGGGGACGGAGCGCGGGGGTGGGCGTCAGCCGAAGGGAACGGGAGGTCGCGATGTGGCCGGGCTTCCTGCAAGCGCGGCGGAGCTATGAGGTGAAGGCGTTTGAGAGAAGGGGAGCCTGCGGTCGGCTGGGCTGCGGACCGGCGGGAGCCGGGCCTGCTTTCCCCGGACGGCGGCGGCAGCAGGAGGCGGGATGAGCTCCCTGCCCCGGGGGATGCCTTTGAGCGTGGCACGCTCCGCACGGTAGACGCCTTTAGGATGACTCCTTCCCCTCCCCCTCCCCGGCCTTTACTTTCCGGGGGAGGGGGAGAGATGTGTGTGCTTTCTGCTGGGAGGAGGAGGGCATGTGCAATGTCTTTGCTGCTCCTGTTCATAGCGCATGGATGATCCTTTAATAAACCCCTGGCACATGACATGCGATGGTGGCACAGAACGGTTCCCACAGCAGTATCCGGTACGTGTGTTGGAGGCTTCGGGGTTCCTTCGGCTTTTTGGGGTGGTGGGGGGCCTTTGCGGTTATTCCGGTGTGCCGTGGAGCTGGCCGCTCCGGTAGTAGCGCGGTGCGCTCAAGGATGAAGCCCCGACAGGTTCTAGTGTATAAGGGCGTAAACAGTGTTTCTGGTAAACAGTGTTTCTGTTGAAGGAAGGGGCGAGAGATTTTAGTTAAATTTTTGCGCGTCAAGCTCAGCAGCTTTTATCGGGAGCCTGGAAAGACATGACTGTTCATGGAAAGCAGCACAGCGAGGACGCTGGGGACTCGGAAGATGCTTGGAGTGAAAGGGGGTGCTTCATTGGAGAGGCGGCCTGGAGTTTACCCCAGAGTCATTTATTAAACTCAGCGATCTTCAACCCGAAAGCCCTCGGCTCACTCCTTGGGAAACGGGTCAGTGCCCGCGGTGCTGGGGGAGCCGGTGTCCGGAGCAGCCCCGTGGGGGCGCGGCGGGCGCTGACCTGCCGTCCGGGTGCTGAACCCCGCCTGCTGCTGAACCTCTGGCCGATTGCTGACCCCCCACCTCCGCCAGGTGCTGACATCTTCCCCACCCGCCAGGTGCAGAACTTACCTCGCCCGGCCTCGCCGCCGCGGCGCGGGGGGGGTGAGGGGTACCCCGGGGGCGAGAGTCCATCCCTTCCTGGGAAGGGTTTGGCTGCAAGGTTATTTTGACAGCCAACCGCTAGAAAAGCACAGTGTGATAGAAGTGGAAGCCCTTAGAGTTGCTTTCAGATTCCAGGTACTTATATCCATAATAAGGGCAGAGCAGGTTGACCAGGTGATAAAGTCAAATTGGGGGAGTTTGTACCTTTTTTTCCTGAAAGCTAGGACATTCATGCTGTGACATACTCTCGTAAAAGTGGAAGTGAGGAGGTGTCGGCTAACAGAATGCTCTTTACGTATTATGTACATCTTCCTGCTGTATAATTTGGTTTCTTATATTCTGTTGGTTAGTGAGTTGTAATAATTTTCACCTGTAAGTGTTCCCAGAATGCAGTACCAGGTCATATAGTCTTACAAGTCATTTAAATAACAGTTAAGTCCCACAACAGATTCAGATAATTTTTCAGAATACGTAAGCTTTTATTTTCTACTACAAATCCTGTTTGAGCACTATTAAATTCCTTTAACTTTGTATTCTAACTTGAAATTCCATTGAGAAGAGTATGTGGCCTCATGTTTTTTGTTGGCCTTTTAGTTTTTTGTTTTTAAAAGAAAACCAAAAGGTGTAAGTGAACAGAGCAGTTTTTTAGCCCTTTTTCCTTTAATGCCATTGGTTTGAACTGCAGGCTGAAAAATTTTGCCAGAATTATTTTGCTATTTTGAAAGGGGACACCTTAGTTCCCAACAATCCTCCTAGTCCCCTTTTTGTGTATGTTTGTAGACACAAAGTAAAATTTTGTGTTACTTTATTATTATATATTTGGCTAACCTTAATTATTTTTTGCTCTGGCATTTTGTCTCTCCCCTGAAAGAGACTATTTGTGCTTTGGAGGGTTTGGATCCCCAAGTTGTTTTTACTGTTTCAGCTGTGGAAAGACAGCAAATTTAAAAATTCACTTTTCTGTATTTTTCTCATAGAAATGAACTAATAATTGTTTCTTGGCTGGTGTGTGAAGGAATAAGCGTAGGAATGGAAATGTTAGGTATGAACACTATTTTTTAGTTTAATCATTTGGAATAGCTCAGTGATCAGAAGTTAGATAATTAACATAACATGACTTCTTTAGCTTTTCTAATTAAGATCATAGCCATATGTTTGTTTTGTTAGCAGTATGTACTTGCAGGCTTATCAGCACAGGCATGTAGATTTATGTTGCTATTAGACCTGGTATACTCAGTGCCAACTCAGTGTTGCACATTATGGTAGCATTCAGATGGAATTTAAATTTACTTAGGAGTAACTCTATTGAATTAATTTGGAATAAAGTTGTACGTTTACTTTTAAGTGAGGGCATAAAAACCCCCTATTTGGGCATGTTGTTAGTTTTGTCTGAAATTGAGATTGATGCACCTGGCTCCAGAGTATATTAATACAGAGCAAATAGTGTTTGTGGTGTAGTTGAGTTTCATCATATTCAGTTTTGGTTTGAGTAAATTATTGTGATTAGTTTTGCTTAGTAGACCTTTGTGTTTGTGTATGCATTGCTAGTTCCCTCTCTAGAAACAAAAGTGTATTTTTTCACTTGCGACAAATCACGTTAGGTACAAGGGATTAGAGAAATGGAAAGTTTGCTTATTGTTTAGCCAGAGTAATTTGTTGTGCTCAAATGCAAACTTATGTGGAATGTGGCACCTTGGGTTGGTTTGTTTGGGGGTTTTTATTTGTGTGGGGTTTTCTGTTTGTTTGCTTTGCTTGTTTGTTTTTTTAAAATCTTATTAACTTCTCTTATGTCCAAGCTGTCAAAGCTTTTTAGTTAGGAGTCAAAGAGAAGAATGGTGTCCGTAATTAGGACACTTTCTCAATGTGAAAGAACTGTCTTCCTGAAATCTGGAAAAGTACTTTAGTATATGCAGCATCTGCTGACTTGCAGATGTCTGTCATGTTTATTTTTGAGTTGCTGTACAGCAAGTTGTAGAGTTAAGCTTATTTTGTGAAATAGGAGAAAGTATAAGCAATGACAGATTATGAAACTGTGAAACTTGTTATAAACTAGAGGGTTATATCTTAGCTGACTGAGAAGTCTCACTAATTTGTGGGTAGAAAATTGAGTTCTAATCTTTGTGTGTTATCATATCAAGACATTTTACAACATGTGAACAGGCTGCAACCATGAAAGTGTCATATTCAGCCCCAGTTTTTAACAAAGCGCTCAGGTAAAAGTACTGCTCACTTAAGTTCCAAACCTAGGCTTTCTCTCTTCTACCACTGATATATAGTACAGGCATATGAACTACTAATGGAGCTGCAGTGTTATGTTGTTATGAGGTTACCCTTATGGTAAAATGCATTTTGAAAGGGCCATGATGCTAACTGTCATATTGGGAAATTTTTGTGATGAAGGATATAGCAGAATTGAGATGACAATAGCCAAAGCTTTGTCACAGAATCACAGAATGTTAGCAGTTGGAAGGGACCTCAAAAGATTATCTAGTCCAACGCCCCTGCCAGAACAGGATTCCCTGGACTGGGTCACATAAATGTTCTGGTTATCTTCTTTATAAAACAAAACACACACACACAGAGAAACAAGAAATTTGGTGTAAATAAACAAGCAAAAAAATAGGAAAAATGTCTACAGTTATGATAAAGGTTGGTTTATATGCATGCTCTGTCTGCAGTGTTGGGCACCAAAGCTTCCTCAGTAAAATAAAAATTACAGTAGAGAATTATTCTGGGTACAACTTGCAAGCCTTTCATGTTTGGGATATCTTTAACAGAATGGTTGTTAATCAGTTACCACTGGTGTCAGGATGTTGAACCTGAATTAATAGTTTCGTAATGCTGAAGTTGGCTAGAAAAGAGAGGAAAAAGTTTGTGGTGCCCAGTGTTAGATCAATGTTAGGTCATCCTTCACTGGTGGTGACGTTGGTAAAAGTGACATAATCTGTGACCTTTTTTGTTATGGGAGGGACTAAGCAGACTCTTGGCTAGAACTGTCCAGGTTGGCCTAAATGATGTTGCCATCTGCACTAGCCTGATGAAGAAAAGAGACTCTGGTTCTCTCTGGTTGCTCTTTTGTCATTTTCCGTCTCCGTCCTCATTTTCTTATTTCTCTCTCTTCTTGTTTTCTGTCCAGTAAGCATGTAGCATAGGTGGTCAAAACTTGAAGTTTTATTGATTTTTTTTTTTCTTTTTTTGGGTAATATTCCTGATAAAAAATTTTCAAATTTGGTGCAGATTAATAAAGCTTTATTTAATGTCTGTCTGCTCTTGAGGCAGGTCTGTGAGAGTCATCACCAGACACAAACAGCATTTTCCATATTTGCTTCTCCTTTTGTATTTTTTCTTGCCTGTTTAAAAAAAATCTCAGACTAATTTTCTTTTTCAGAATAGTTTCATTATATTCAGTATTGCTTAAAAAATGATGATAAAACTTTTCACCTTTAGGAAACATTTTTACAATTAAAAGGAGTAAGGGGTTTTGGCAAAATGCAGCCCTTTGCTAATCATTTCTTCCTCAGCTACTTCATTCTTCCTTCCTTCCTTGAAGTAAGGGTTACAACATTTTGAATGATAGTTGTTGCCATAGGCCTGTGCAGTAAAGCAGACAAAGGTTTCTGAATGCGTAACCTCAGACCTTTTTTAGCCTCTTAAAGCTACAGTGTGAAAAGATTACAGTAGCATCTCTAAATGTCTGAGACCATTTTATTTATTGAAGTAACACAGTGCTTACACACTGTGGCTGACTATGGCTTTGAGGTAAGTATTCTTCTGTGATAGTGAGGGTATTGTCTGCTTGAGAGCATCATCCAAACGAGAGATTACCTGGGCAGATCTGAACTTCACCCACATCATCATCATCATCATGGCTAGGCTTCGCGAACGAAGATTTGGGAAGGGCTCTACCCACGTTTGTTGCACACACGTTGGTGGCTAAAAAGTCCAATACGAGATAGGCATGTACGGTTGCAAAAGACACAGGAGAAAGACTCCTTAGATGGTGTGTTCTGCAAGGCACGATTCTTTCTGCGCTGTCTTTTCTCCTCAAGGGAGATCCTGCGTGCTTTCTCAAAAGCATCTGCAGCATTATAGGTGGTGTGTCTCCAGGCCTCCCTCTTGGAGGCCAGAGTAGACCAGCTATGAAGATCAATGTGGCCAAGGCTGAGATGTTGTTTCAGGGAGTCCTTGTATCTTCTCATTGGAGCTCCTCTCTTGCGGCAGCCGGTGGCAAGTTCACCATAAAGCAAGAACCCACATATAACTTTTGTAAAAAATATATATATATTGTTGGTTTTTCAACTAAGAAGTCATATGCCTCTCTCCTACTTTATGAGGTGCCTTCTCATGACTTTCCTTGAAGAATTTTCATTAAGAGCATGCAAGTTGCAAGATTTTTCTCAATGGTGATGCTATTAGAGTTTTGCACATACATTGAAGTTGTGGAAAAGTTTCTTTTTTTTCCATGACAAGAGGTGTGACTGGGAAGGTAAGGACTGACATTAAGTTTGCTAGGTCTTACTGTCAAATTGCCCTAATGGTCTAAATTGAAGTTGGTTAGCTTTTTGCTTGTGATCTGCCTTTCTCTCAAAAACTACATCTTGTTGGGCATTCATCTTCAAAACATAGATTTAAGTCAGTAGCTTTTCTGAGGAAAAAACCTTAGCTTTCTTCTGAAAGCTTAGTTCAAGAAATGAATTCTTGAAGAGAAATGCTGTACTAAGTGTAAAACACTCTGGACCCTGAGCAACATTGATTTTTGTCTTTCCCAACTGCAAGGCTGTCATAATGTTGAGTATATCCATAGAAACTAGATTTCCCTCTTTGCTATGTGTAGTCATAAGTCTTCACAAAAGCATTGCTGGTTTTCGATATCACTGTGATGATAAGCTTTTATGTCTATTGAGTGTGATCTGTACAGTTTTCCAGTTTCCTTTTTATAGTTTGAGTGTTGAATAGAAACTTTTATATTTGAAGAGGAAGAAAGTCCTGGATTTTTTCCCCCTGTTTTTTCAGTGTGCAGTGTACAACAAAAAATTAGTGAGTGGAATCTCACTGATAAAGCCGACTTTTACTTACAGTTTAATTTGCTTGCTGTGATATTTTGTTTCAATGACAAGTGGAAATGCTGACATTAAAAGCATGTAAAGCAAGCAATTATTTCCCAACTGTACACAAATGTTTTAATTAATACTGTTATGTAAGAAATGGCCATTAATTTGGAGGTTTATGTGTTCTTGTAGAACTGGAGTTTGCTTACCCAAATACAGCTGAAAGACTTCCATCTTTGCCCATGCTCCATCTCTGTAATTCCTATGTAGCTATACAGAGCTTATCCATTACACTGTGCTTTTTGTTTACTTTTCTATGAATATTTGTCCTTTTTTTTCCAGTACTGCAGGGAAACCTTCTGTGCTACTTACCTTGAAAATCAGTGATTGTGGATTTCATAAGAACTAAGTTAATTCTGGGATAACCTTTAGTTGATTTGCTGGCTTCGTTAACTGGACAGTAACAGAACATATAACCATCAATCCATGCTTTGGAGAGTCTAGCATACAAAAGCCTGATTACACAAGCACAGAATTTCTCACCTTTAATGTTGATTTAGCTGTATGTCTGTTTGGTTATTTATTTTTTCAAGAGAGAGAGAGTAGAGCATCTTTGCTGAGAAGCACTTTTAATATCATGTTAGGATTTCACCCATAGCTTTTCTGAAAAGATCTTGAAATTTATAACACTTTAAAAGTAAAGAAGTTTGCTCTGCAGTGCCTTTATGATGTGAAAGTTAAGATTCTCACTTTGCTTTTTCAGTTTATTTTGAATATGTGTAAAATATTTTTTTCCTTATTCTGATGGTTGAAACAGTTTTTCTGTTAGGCTTTAAGAATCTTTTTGGACATAAGCAAGTATAGTTTTTGTTGTCTGCAATTTGGAGACTGCCATTATGCAAGAGAACATGATAACTGAAAATGAGAACTAATTTTAGCTCATTAGAATATTTATAAGGTCTTAAAGTGTGGATTAAATAAAAGAAACAATTTACATTCTGTTCCTATGTGTAGATGTACTATGCAACTCTTCTTCCATTGAAATGGTCTCGTATTAGTAGTCTTGTGTATGACAGATTTCTTCTTGAAAGTTTAGCAGAGTGCCTGACAAAGCTGTTCTTGGAGAATTGGAGGGTAATAAACAACCATATGGGAAATGAGCAGGTAGCAGCTTTTTCATGTGGGATGTTTTTAATAAAAAAAAAAAGTAGCATAGCCTTTTAGGTTGTGGGGGTTTTGTTGTTGTTGGGGTTTTTTTTAAAATCACAAAACAATTGAGAAAGTAAGTTATGTTTACAAGGAAAAGAATTGCATAAAAAAGTGCTTTGGAAACATAGGCTTAATTAGGCAGTTATCTTAGAAAATCTCATTTTGCAAGTAAGATTTCTATGTGGTGTTTTGTTTACTTGTTTTGTTTTATAGTAATTTACTGAGGCCTATTTAATGACTGACTTGTCAAGTGGAAAAAAATTAGCATAAACCCTCAAGAATAACCTTCTGTGTACATTTTGCAAACCCCTGCAAAGCAGGGCTCTATACTAGTATTACAAGGTGGGTGAATGATATTAATGGTATTTTGTAAGGAATAAAATGCATTGTCTGTTTCTTTTACTGTGAGATAAATAGAAAACTTCTACTGGATGACTACAGTGATTTAGTGAATAGCTAAGTATTACAAAATCTATTTTTGAGCAGTAAAGTGTTTTTTGGTGTAAACCAAGACCTGAAAGAACTGACTCAATGTTAATTTTTCTGCATATGCAAACGAGTTACCCAGAACAGTAAGCTTTAGTAATTTTATACTTAATGCCACTTCATTGTATGTTCAACATACGAATTGTATTAATACACCAATATAGTAATATACTAAGTACTGCGTATGGATTTAGGACTGCAACTATAGAAATACATGTTTCATGAATATACTTTCTCCTTTTCTGTTTAAATTACACCACTTATTATGTAGTAGAGTGAAGAAACAGAATGTATGTGGACTTTCATCTATAATATATTTTGGGCTTTTGAATACTTACTGTGTGGTTATAAAGGTTTTAGTTTTCTTCATTGTACTGAATACTGGGGAATTTTAAATCTATATGAATATTTTTGATTTTAAAAGTCTGTCTTGTATTTATTTTATTGGTTTTCCTCTATATTGTATGTGACTTTTGAGGCCTAAACGTGGGAAGTAGAAATTTAAGTCTGTGATGTGGTTTTGTTTGTTTGATTAGGGGGTTTTGTGTGTTTTTTGGTTTTGTGTGGTTTTTTTTTATACAACATATAATGTGGGGAATTTAAATTCTTACTGAAATCTAGGAGGTGAGCTGTTACTCAGAATCATTTTATTGGAAGCTGTATGGATGAAGAACAATATGCATTCTTCAGGAATTAAAATGAATTGCAGTGAAGTATTCTGCAGATCTGACTCGGAAGGAGAAGGGTCCTGCAATCTCTGCAGATGACAGAATAGGCAGAGATTTCCATTAAAAAAAGGAACACTCCCATTTTCTCTTAGCAAGCTGCTTTTAATTCCCTGGGGTAGGCCATTTGGGGAGAGATTGGTAGCAAGGACTGGGATGAAGTCTGTAAAACCTTCATCCAGTAATTCTTGAAGAGACACTGAATGTGGCACTAGCTAGGAAGTGGGCAAGGCAATGCACTTCTCTGCTATTTCTTACGCCTTCGTGAAACAGTTTTTATGGCATTATGAAGGCAGAAGATGTTGGTGTTGGACAGGTATGATATCCTTTTACCTAGGTACTTGCAAATCTTGTCTTAGGAAAGTATGGATGGCAGCATGTTTCTGGAAGAAGAAAATTTCCAGGAATTCAAATGGGTATTGGGTAGTTCCCAATGATATGGTTCTTTCATGTGCTGTAGAGTAGTGGCATGGCAGTGTAGATGGTGACAAGCCAGAGATTACACTATGTACTCCCTGTCAGAATCTTCATCTTGGAAAAAGTCAGGAAAAGCAGCAAGATGCCTGAAAATACATATCTGGTAAGAAAAATGCATGTTGTTTCCAGAAAAAACCCAAAGATTATAGGTAATAGGTACTTCTCATTTCCTCATTTTTTAGCTTCATTTTGCTTTTTATTTGTGTGAATACTCAAGGGGAGGCATTTAATAAGCCTGCAGTAAATCAAGGATCCTCAAAAACAGCTTCCTTGGAAAAATAAGTTGCAAATTAAGCATACTGAGGAAAAATGTTATGAAACTTCATCTTTAGAAGATAGTGCAGGGGCAAAGTATTTCTGTAGATGATATTCTAGAAAACTCCAGAGATGCTGGGAAAAAGTTGCAACAGATGCTTCTGCATGTGTATCTTCCTCTGACTAGAACTTCAGCGCTGCTATTACACTGTGATTTATACTTCAAGAAAATTTAGAGAATATTTTAGAACAAATGGTATACAAGGTAGAATTTTGGGGGAGTATTTTTGTAATCTCTAGGTTTTTCTCCTACTGTTGTCATGATGTCTTGAAAGAATTCTTTCTCTAATGATGTTCCTTTGTCCTGATAGATGTATATAGTAGATCAGGGAGGTATAACTCCCTAGCTACTAGCTTTAGCTATGAAAATACTTCTAGTTACTGTAAAATATACTTGTTGCTAGGCTTTTTAAATGATCACTTGAATTGACCAGACTGAAAAATCTGGGAGGGGAAGAATTTCTTTCCCTCCTTACCTCCTATCACGACAGATTCTGAATCATTCTTGACGTGCAAACATTTGTTCTGGCATTTATTTATCAATATAAAGAAAAGAAGAAACCAGTAAAAAGTATGGAGAATAAACCAGGAGACTTGAGAGGGTTTTGAGATTTTTTGAGAGAAATCTCAAATTTCTCAAGTCAATGTGACTTACAGGGTAGTCCTGTATGGCATAACTCTTTGGGCAGAAGGCAAGGCACAGAACTTCAGTGAGTTGGGAATGTTCGTGTTAGTAAGATGTGTATGGTTCAAGTTGGGTATATTTAAACTGTCTCAGAACCTAACGCTATACTGACATCTGTTTTTTAGGAACACACTCTGTTCCACAGTAGAGAGGTAAGCTGTCAAACAGTAAGGTCTGATCTTGCTGGTTAAATTCCAGTGGGATAAGAATTAAAACAATTCCTAGTGTCTCCATTATGCAGGACCTTTATATCTGAGTGAGACTTGTCATTTTTTTTTTCTAAGCATTGAAGATCAAACTGGAAACTCTAAAGTTCATGTTAAAAGCAACTGCTGAAAAAAGCAACTGCTGAAGAATTTCTTGTGATCGTTAAGCTTCAAGGATGCTTACCTGCCTGTTCCTATTTCTTCATTCCAAAGGGTATAAACTCTAGTTTATGCACAATAGTTTCAGTACATGACTTTTTGGTTTGGCTTGGCTGTTGATCAAAAAGAATTAGTGAAAATACTAGTTGTCATTTCACCATTGTTTTGTCAGAGAAGTGTTCAAGAAGACTTTTTTTGAGTGCTTTGATGAACAGAACATCTTTCTGGAAAAGGCATCTGAGGCAAATTTCTGTATAGCATTAAACTGGGACACCATGGATTATCCTTAATATTAGAAAAATCTCTTAATTCCTTGATAGCATGTGTTATGTATGGTTATTGTTGTATGAAAGATGTTGTGAGGACTCATCAAATCACAAGGGAGATTTTAGATGTGTAATAGTAATCAGTTTCATTATTTCTTACTAGGATAGTAGCAGCTTCTGGTAGCCTCCCCAAGAATTTTAACAAGTCGTCAGATTCATATTATGCCTAGTATCTTTCTCTGCATTTGTAGAGCAAACCAGTTAGTACTGAGGGCTTCGGTGTTTGTGGTGCTTGCTTCACGCTAGCTCAAAATCCATGAAGAAAATTCGTAAGTAATGGTTGCAGTGCACTCTTGGAGTATCTCTTGTTTAGTTTTGTCCAGAATGATTTCAGCATTCATGCTTTGATCCTTCTCTGTGGTGTGAACCAAAATATAGTGATTGGAAACCATCATGAGATAGGTCGAACCATCAGAAACATGAGTATAGACACACCATTCACTGCTTTTTGCCTCCACAGGGTTGTGCATGCCTCCTACAATTCCTGTCTTCCAGCAGGTAGTGCTGAGGAGACTTTCCTGAGGGTGCCAAGTGTCTGGAAAGATCCTGGCTCCTGGGCTGTTCCTGTGCGTTTTGTGAGGGTGTTGTGGGTGAGGGCATATCCTTCAAATCTTTGGATACTCTGGAGAAGGTAGCTAAAGAGATGTGAGAAATGCCTTTCATTAACTACTATTGAAATTACTCTTAACTTAAGCTAGCCTGTAGTAAAATTTAGTAGTAAGTAAAGTATTTCAAATGTCCAAAGTAAGCCACCCAATTACAAATTTTTATAAAAGCTATAGATGAAGAAATGACAGAAAAAGCATGCTGACATGGATACTTTACTCTGAGCAGGCCCTCCCTGTACTTAGCTGACTTGGCTGTGTGGAAAATAGATGCAGCGCTTTGTTAGGGATTTTATCTTCCTACATTCACTACATCTCAGGCTGTGTTGTTCAGAAATAATTTTCTTCTGGTGTGCCATGCAGTCTACTCTGACTGATCACTATTTTAGAGCCCAACAAGACTCTGTCCAGGTTTAATCTTGTGCCCCTGGAATTTTGGGCATGGTTCTACCGTTACTGTTGCTTGTTCACTGCTGTGCTGTGCTGTCCTGGCATAATCTGTTATGTGGCTCTGCAGGCAGGGAGCCAGAACAGCTGAAACTTAACCTCCCAGAAAATAGAGATCTTTTCCTGCTGAATCAGCTGTGTGATCTGGTTCAGCACTGTGCTCTGCAGACTTTTGCTCCAGTAGGTGAATAGTGAGCAAGGAGGGCAATTTTTCACATCTATACTGTCAAATTATTTAGACTCTTTTCTTTCTTTAATGCTCTCCTATCCTGCCAGTTTTCACTCTATGCAAAACAAATTTAACTGGCTAACCTAATGGAGAACGACTCTTCTTCCAGAGAGATTAGTTTTCTGCGGCCTGACCGGACTGAATCAACTTGGTAGTGAGGGACCTCAGGAGTGCCAGTGTGAGGGAGGCCTGCATTGTACAGATGGGATCTATAAGGCTGGAAGATGGGACTCTGGCTTTCTCATCACAGCTCAAACAGATGAAATCATGTGTCGGTTTTGTGTAACTCACTTGCCTTAGTCTTGACGCTCCTTTATCTAACTAAGTGTTGTGTCTGTTCTTGCAAGTGTTGCTTTGTCAGGCTAAGTGTCTTCTCAGTAGAATTTGCTAGCTCGTCCTGATTGACAAGCAAAGACACCGCCTCTACTGAATAGCAATCAGGAAAAAAACATAGTGAAGGGAGGAAAGGATTTGCTGGTTATGGGAAATTATTTTGAGGAGGTGGTGAGGCAAGATATGTTTTCCCATTTTTATGTAAACTTGGTTGATGTGAGTAGTAGTTAGGTGAGTATGAAAGCCATGCTAGTTGCTTGTGCTAAAGTAAGAGCTGAACATCTAGAAAAGCTGAACATTAGACTTGTGCAGTGTTAAATTTGGGAAAAGGTGAACAATACATTGCGTATTTACGGGCAAGTAGTGTCTCCTTTTATTAATGATTAATTTTATTAATTATTAATGTGTTTGTTTTTAATAGTAAAAACTTGTAACACTTAGTTTTTGTAACTTACTGTATTGACTATAATATGCCTGACAGAACTAATTTGAATGCTATGTACACATAATTCATGTACATACTTATACATTAATTATGCGTACATGTATTGTTATGTATTATTACATTCTATATAACATGATAATTAATATTCATATATGACAGATTACCCATTTCTACCAGAGCTAATCCACCTTCTGCATGAGGGACTTCTTTGGCGCCATTCAGTCTGTCATCTTACTTGCATTCAGTATAGTTTTTCTAAGATTTCTTGATCAGTCAAGTTAGCTAATATGCTAACTTTGAGGATGCTAACCTGATCTGTACTCAATGGCAGTTGATATGTTGTTGACTTATTTTTTCTTTTGTTGGACACCTGTCTGTATACCAGCTATTTAAAACATCTGCATGCAAGATCATTTTCTAATTTCACTTTTGTCCTGCATACCTTCTTCTTGCTGACCTGAACAGAATCATTACCTTTCTCTTGAGGGGACTGTTATCCATGTGATGGAGGTAACTGGAACAACCAATCACAGGCATCAGCTAGTTGGGTAAGTCAGGCTTTGGGATTCTTGATATTTCCTTAAACAAGGGGAGGGATGAAAGGGGTGAAGAACAAAGATAGTTTAATGATATAATTGTGGTCAGTGGATAACGTGCATTTATTTAAGTCTTACTTCACTGCAAAGCGGAAGCCTGCCAGTCCATGCATTTGTCCAATACTGTATGTTTCCATGGTCTCCATGGCTACTAATTATTTATTGACCTTGGTTTTAGCATCCATATGCAGTGCTTGTAGATAAAGGTAGCTAGCAAATACTGAGTTTTGTAAATTGCAGTGTCAGTAGTGTGTTCAGTATTAAGGTACATCTTCAATGGAAGTGTGATTTTTAAAATAGCAGAAAATACTGAAATGCTGTAGTCTCTGTGCAAGCGGTTGTAGCATTAAATCCCACTCCTTCTAGAGGAAAAAAGTTAAAGATTAAGAATAAAAATGGAATTTTATTGGAAGAGAGAGAAAAAGAAAGTGTAGAGGAGACTGATAGCCTCATTATGAAAATCAAACCAGTATCATAAAGTATAGCTTCTAGCAAAGAATGGAGACACTGAGGTTATACAAATAAGGCATGAAGGCTGTCAGTGGAGAGCAGATTACCTGAACAGGAAAGAAGATTTGTGTGCTTGACGATTATGCCTCTGTAGGTATTTTCAAGTGTCCCATTCACTAGGAAAGTTTAACACATTGTTTAACAAGGGCAAAATTAGGAAATTGGTTTTATAAAAATAGAGTAGTAAACCACGTATACTAAGTGCATGTAATCCGAATAGTCTCTCCTTAAAAGTCTCTCACTGAGGGATTCAAAGTTGACAAGTATTGAAGCTTTTACTATTCATTATGATAAATTAATCTTTTACTCCATTTTATTAATAGTGAAGTTAATCCCACCTAGATTAGAAGTAATCCTGACCATGAGCTTTCATTTATCCCAACAAAATTATTGATAAATATGGTGAATGAAATGTGAACCAATGGAGATGACAGTATTTTACCAAGCTAGTTTTCAATGAATTTGTCTGTTTGCTATGAATAAATGCTTGTGCCCACACAGTAGAGATGGGAAAAAGTTGCTGCCAGTAGAAAGAAGGTGGGATTTTTTTCTTTTGATAATAATGCGTAAGAAAAACTGGTCTTTGGTCAAGACAGTAGTGCCCCATGTTCTTAGGGAACATACTGTTCTCAGGCCCTCATAACATATATTATTGCTGCAGTGCACTTTTATCAAAGTTCAGTTGGAAAAATCAGAAGTTGCATTCTTTTTAAAAGACTGAATGGCTATAATCCCATCTGGTAGCCTTGTGCATCGCTAGTTGTCTGCTGATTGCTATTTGAGAGTTGGTGACCTGAGGCTACATCCAGTAGCCCAAAACTCAGTTGCCTTCCATTCACTTAATTGTGCTCACAGAAGCATATGCTGATTGTTTGTGGGATATGTCTGTCTTTCTTGGATACTAAATGATTGACTGCCTGGTTTTGAAGTGATTGTGCTACTTCTGGTGGCGTCTGGTTGATCTGTGAATCTGCTCCTATTTTACTAATGAATCTTCTCATTTCAGAAGAACATTAGATTCAGTTTATTTTAATTACTTTTCTTTATTAACCTGTATAGAACTATTGGGTATTTGGTGAGTTTTCAGAATTTAATTATGCCTCCTATTACAACAGATACAAAAAAAAGAGAACAGTTTTTAAAAAAGGAGGGTGGGAAGTACTCCCAAGATTTTCAGAAGTTCCTCTTTCCATGCACCTCACCATTAAGGAAAATGCTTAAGCATGTTACTTTCTTAATGCTTGCAAGAGAATAAAGCATTAATGCCCCCATTATCTCGCTTTAAAAACAATGGACGATAAAGAAGTAAGGCCATCAAATTCCTCTGCTGTCATCTTCTTCCATGTCTGACTTTTCGTCTTTGCATTTAATTTTGTGCTGGCTAAATACTGAAAATGGCTTTTCAGTGCTTTTCTGCTGTTCTTGTATTGCAAATACTTTTCAGTTACTGTTATTTCTGTTCTTTGTGAATTGACAAAGACATACTTCTGTGGGACTGACAGCAAAATTTTTTGTTGCCTGTAACTTGACAACTTATACTGAAATCTTTCTTAGCAATGTTGTTTACTTTTTCAGTTTTCTTTTTCTTTGGGTGTATATGCCTTGATACACAGTTTGTTGATCAAATATATCATATGTCTTATTCAGATTATTTTTAGTGTTAGGTGAAAAAGTCAACCTCTTGAATGCAACTAAATAGAGTTTTCTTAGAGAATTTCTACTAAATATCAAGTGCTTGTTTTCTTGGATCTTTTTTGTTCAGAACTGCTTTGGGTTGATATCTCCTGGAATCTTAATATTTCATTATCAAGTCAATATTTGTAATTAACTTTTCTTGTTTGGGTTTGTTTTAAACTGACAGATGACCAAGCATCTCTTTCAGTTTGTCTTGCATTCCTGAATGAGTTCATAGACAACTTGATTAAACTTATATTTCCCCCCACTCCGTCTTTCCTTTCTTAGCACAGCTCTGAGAATAACGTGTTTTCCATATATAACTGCTTGCACACATTATAATTTTTTGACCATGATGTTAATATTGATTCTTTCAAGGCTTCGTTTTTTTTCCCTGTATTTCTTTCCTTTTGCAGCCAGTGAACTTTCAAGTAGTCTGTTGTCCAGGAGGATAAATCTAGAGTATTTATTGGTTTAATGCAGAACAAAGGAAGTCATGAAAGAAATCATTGACAGAGACTGTGGTGGGGTGACCCTGTCCAGCAGCTAAGCCCCCATCCAGCTGCTGCTTCTCTATCCCCAAGCACGATGAGGGAGAGAATCATAAAGGCAATGGAAAGAAAACTCATGGGTTGTGATAAAGATAGTTCAATAAATGAAGTAAAGCTCTGTGTGCCTAACTGAGGTCAGGGTAGACAATATCCACTGCTCTCCCTCTACCAAGCCAGTCATTTGCTTCTAGAAATTAGATTTAGTTAGGCTGGGCTCAGTGTTCTGCTGCATTCTTTTTGTCTGCCTGTTAGACGGGTAGAAAAGTCTATTTGTGTGAGCCCTTCTGACAGACAAAAAGCACTTGTAAGAAATTTTATAGCTTGTTCCACTAATCTATCTGCCCCCTTTCTTCAGGAATATAGGCATTTTATAGATCAGTGCAAACCATCAATGTCCCATTGCATGGCTTTACCCCAAATTATGGTATATAACCTGTAAGATGAGGAAGGACTTATAAAAATCTATTGTGTGTTTACATTATTCGCTAATTGTTCTCTAATTGGTGAATAGCATTTTTACTTCTCACACATTTTAGCTTTTTATAGATTTTTAGGAGCTTTTGAAAATTCATCTCCTTTTCTTATCCCATCAATGGAATCAGAAATGGAAATTCAGCTTCCATACTTTCAAAGAGTTTCCTTCATAGAAAAAGAAAAGTACACATTTTAGCTGTTAGTAGTTCCATTTAAGTCAATGTAATACATCCGTAATGTTCCTCTGGGCTGTTAAGCAGCTATCTAATGTCAATTACTGTGCACTGATGATACATCTTAAGACACAGACTGGTTTTTTAACCATATTATGTGAATGTAATTGAAGAAAATCCTTTTATTGGGTGCCCAGATGATATCATTTGAGTAAGGACATGGTTTGAAGATCTTTAAAGTTCATAGCACTGCATGGTTTGTCACTATTCTGTGATTCATTCTATACTGGATGTAATTTCAGATATTGGATTATGACTGATAGCATTGCTTGCTCTGTAAATCATATGAAGTTATTTCTACCAATGTATATTATTTTTTTGTTAACACAATTTGAAGATTTCTTTTATGTAAGTAAGTACTTTGCAAATTCTCAAGTAAAAAGGAAGTCTTGGCTTGTACGCCAGATAGGCTACATGCAAAAAAATAATTGCTTTTTTAAGTCTGAGGACAAGAACTGATATATGAGGTTGTGTAATAAACTTTGATTCTTGTATTAGCTTGGATTCACTCTTGTAATTAGCTTTGGCTATTCCAGCCTGACTTTTAAAATACAGCTTACTAGTAAAAGACACTTGTTTGTTATTTAAGAATTACTTACAGAACTATTATGATCTAATATGTAAGTTAGAGATCCCTAGAGGCTGCAATCAATTTGAGTATTAAATGAGATGCAATTTATTAAATATTTATAGAATAGTCCCTGCATCAAGGGCCTACAGGTAATTTTTAAAACCAGAATTTAGCAGTTGAGGGATACTCTTAGAATACACATAATCTTTTTGGTTTTTTTCACTTCAGGTTTTCTATGTTGAAAGAAGTGAGTGTTATTTTAGAATTTTTCTGCGCTTGAGTATTGTTTCTTGCTAAAGCTGTTCTCATATAGTAACCAGGATCAGCTGTCTTGAAAGCCTTACATGCTCACAGCTTTGTTCTTGGTCTCATTCTTTTTGGTTCCTTACTTTACCAGAATACTTTAGTGTAGCAAAAATTCTGTAGACATAGATTGTCTATTCTGTAGTAAACAAAGCTGTGTGTCCATTTACCAGTCTGTTAAACTTAGCTAATACAGAGAAATACAATTCTGTATATTAGAAGACTGTAATGTACATTGTTGATGTATGCTTTGCTCTGCCAGCATCAAGAAGTTTTTGGTTTTCCTCGTAGTCTGTCATGATCAATATCACCAAGGTTTCACCTTTCTGGAAGAGGATGGAAGTGCAGTCACTAAACTAAAGGACAGACTTGCAGTAAAAAAAAAAGTATTCTGAGAATAATAATTATATATTTCTTTAATAGTTTAGATTTGCAAACCTCTTCATTTAATGAGGCACTGGCAATGACATGGAAATGACATACATGGAATGATGTATTTTGCGTTCCTCTTACATTTGAGGCTTTACTTCTGACTGCATCCCTTCTTGCTCTAGGGAATAAGTGCTTCTGAAAGAATAAACAAATACTTCACAATTAATTTATCATGTTGATCAACCTGTGGGAACATTACCTTTCTTGTCTGTTTTAAGGGTGTGTCCTAGTTTCACTGGGATAGAACCAGATACCAGCCATGGTCTGCAGGCCACTAGCAGTTTTGAGTCAGCCAGGAGTGTAAGCTAGGAGGGGCAATAGCCAGGGCAGCTGTCCCAGGCTGGCTACAGGTGTATCCCATCCCATAAATGTCATGTTCATTATAAAGGGGGAAGCTTGCTGAGGATGAAGTTTCCTGCTTCTCCTTTCAAAGCTGACTATCCCTGGAGAGGCTTGCTTGTTCTTCTGTTCCTGGGACTGCTTTCTTGTTTTGACTGTGGTACATTCACTGGGCTGAGTATAACTTTGTATGCTGTGTCTTGTCATTGGTGTTAATATTAGTTTTGCTGTTTCATTATGTTTGTTTTTATTTCAAACCATGGCTCTCTCCCCCTTTTCCTGATCCTCCTTCTCTGCTGGGTAAGGGTCACTGGGTGATAGAGTAACTGCTGTAGCTTAGCCCCAGATAGGGGCTAAACTGAAGATTTGTATTTTGGATGGAGGAGAAAAAATAGCACATACCAAAATGTGCAGGTTGCCAAAAAAGGAAAAAAACCCCTCTAACTGACAGAAGAAGGTTAGTGTTAACATACAATGTGGTGATGTATGGTGGGGGCAGAGGGAAGGTATTGAGTCATTGTTTTAGGCTGGTGAGGTGCATTTACTAGAGTTTGTGTGCTCCAGAGAAAGAATAGAATTTTGATCCACTTCTTCAGATACTCATTTGGGGATATTATGGTTGCTTCAGTGAATGCTGTGTTAAAAGTAGAAGCTTTAAATATTCTTTAAAAAGGAGTGCATTGCCTTTATTCTCTCTGTGGACCTGTGCTATTAAGAGCTACATCCCTACCCATACAATCTAAAGTTAAAAAAGCTTCATGACTGAAAAGGTGCCCAAATTCTGAGAAGTCTTGTATTTCTGAAGAGAGATATACATAGTCAAACAAGTCTCTGTAACACTTCATAGGCTATATACAAAAAGAGACATGGATGTGGTGATGCTTCTGTATCTTACACAGAATCATTATGGTTGGAAAGGACCCTCAAGATCATCTAGTCCAACCGATAACCCTACACTACTCTTATCCCTAAATCATCCCCTGAAGAAACACATCTATCCTCTTCTTAAAAACCTCCAGGGATGGTGACTCCACCACCTCCCTTGGCAGCCTATTCCAACATCTCACCACTCTTTCAGTAAAGAAATTCTTCCTAATATCTAATCTAAACCTACCCTGGCACAACTTAAGCCCATTCCCTCTAGTCCTGTCACTAGTCACAAGGGAGAAGAGGCCAACACCCGCCTCTCCAGAATGACCTTTCCAGTAGCTGAAGAGCGTGATAAGGTCTCCCCTCAGCCTCCTCTTCTCCAGGCTAAACAAGCCCAGCTCCCTAAGCCTTTCCTCATAAGGCCTGTTCTCCAGACCCCTGATTAGCTTAGTTGCCCTTCTCTGCACCCTCTCTAATACCTCAGTGTCCTTCCTATACTGCGGTGCCCAAAACTGCACACAGTACTCAAGGTGTGGCCTCACTAATGCTGAGTACAGTGGCAAGATCACCTCCCTGCTCCTGCTGGTCACACTATTCCTGATACAAGCCAGGATGCCGTTGGCCTTCTTAGCCACCTGTGCACACTGCTCGCTCATGTTCAACCAGAACATAATCTTAAAATTAGCATTTTGGACACTGCAATGGGAGGGAAGAGAACAGCATTCAAGTCTTCGCATTTTGAACTACTGTTGCATTTTCTTTTCTGTTAGAGGGCAAGTAGCAAACCAGAAATAGGCCATGGAGTAGGGACTAGAATCTAGGTCTTGTCTTCCAGTTGAGTGTCCAGCTATTAGGTGACAGTGTGGTCCTTGTTGCTTATTGCCTGAATGCCATAGCGTTTTAATTTTTAGCTGGGTAGTTACCTAGCTTTAGCAAAGAAGAGGCTTGTCACCATCCAGCCTTCTAGTTTCTTAATTAGAGCACTCTTCTTGCAAATAAATGAGTGTATTTCAATCCCCACAGGCTAACAGGGAATTTAAAGTTTCTTGCATCTATGGTACTTGCTGTAATCCAGTTCTGAGTTGGTAGTCCAAAGCCATTTATATACCCTTGTGCACCCTGCAGTGCTCGTACACAGCATCTGCCACTGTTTTTTCCTAGGGTATGTGCCTGCTGCCTCAGGTGTAACCTCTGTGTTACCTTGTGTATGAGCCTCTGTCAGTGTATGTCTTGGTGGAGCTTTAGTCTTCCATAAAATTTCCACTGGAAAAATTAAGTGCATATATTATTTATTTCTAGAGAAATCCTGTGGTGTTTGCTTTATTGCTTTGACTTGAGGGCCTGAATTTTACTTGTATGCAAAAAATGCATTTATTGCATGCTACCATGGATTCGAAAGCCATGCAGATGAGGAGAAATAGCAAGAATGTTTATGAAGTGTTTGAATAGTGAAACAGCAAGAGCACTGGGTTTTGTTGCCATTTAAATGGAAATATCTTAGCATTCAGAAAGTTCAGCTATCACCTAGCCTGGAAGCTTTTTTGGTACACATGAAGGGATAAAGTTGTTGGACAATCAGGATTTACTTTTAGTTGTTTAAGTTAAATAATAACAAATTATTTTTTTTTTTAAGAAAAGAAAAAATAATTGCCTGTTTTAAGGTTTTGTTTTCATGGTTTCTCAGATGTAGTCATGTTCTGTGTCTTCCCATAGCAAAAATCATTGTATAGTCTTTAAAAAGATTCTAACAAACAGGGAAAAAACTTTGCAGCAGCTCTCCCTAGTCTTTTTCCCCCAAACCCTTATTTAGATGCCATCTATTTAAAAAAAAAAGTCACTTCTGCACACCTCAGTTTTTCACTTTACTTGATAAGTAAATCCTTGGTGTAGTTCATTGCACTTTTTAATTAGTTACACCTACTACTTTTGCAATTATCATTTTGTATCTTTATTTTTTGGTTGTCGTGGTTCTATGCAAAATTGAAATTGAACATTCTTGGAGTGATTGGTGTCAACTTTTTTATTTGTTTCTTCTCGAAAAGGCACATTTTGTCTTTGTTTGCTGGATTGTTTTTTTTTTAAACTGATAAGGAAAATAGTCCCGAAAAACGTAAGAAGTGCTGGTAATGACCTTGGTTGTGTCTTAGCTAGCAGGTGCCTTTAGAGTAAGACAGTACTGCATCATAATTTCCTGATGAGTTACAGCATCATGATGACATGTGCTCCCACTCAGATTCTATTTTAAGAAATGACAGAGGCACTTTCTTGTAATCATTCTTGTGCTCAAAAATACTGGTTTGGAGTGAAGGAAGTCTACAAAGTAATGACGTTCTTGAGATCAAAAGAGAAGTAATGGAAGAGTAATTATTTAATCTGTGTAGTAAAAAAAATCTTAGCAGAAAAAACCCAACGTGATCTCTGAAGCACAATGATTATAGGGGGCAAGTCTTAAGATGAACACTCTTAAATGTGCTGCAGATACAGACCTACTCTGAACAACTATGTTTTCCCAGAATGTAAGGTCCTGGAAGTGTTGGAGAATACCCTGTACAATTAATGTTTGTTTACTTGACCTTAATAAGGTGAACAAAGGTTTTAGTAAACCTGTTAGTTCATATTAACTGTATTTTACCTCAAGATATAAAACACTCAGCTACATACACTATAAATTATTTGAGTATCAAAAACTTTTTGTTATAGCTTTATATTGCACTTTGGAAAAACAGGGCAGTTGTGCACAACTGTAGTGCAGATTAGTACTAATGCAAGAAAAGCCTAGTACTAACCTAAATATTTTAAGTATAAGCCATAACATTTTCTGGTGGACTAGAGTAATTTTACCTTCCTTCTGTGCTGCTTTCCTGCAAGCTTCCCGTTCTTTTAATATGACTAATTCCGATGTGCTATTAAATAGCACATCGCTACTCCTTGAGTGGCCCGTGGGAATAAGCAGATTTTGAGAAATGGTACACAGAGGGGACTGACTTCACCTAGCTTGCTTATTTTTGCATTAACAAAGTGTATGTGAGAAATCTTTAGGTCTCTGTAGTCTTCTGTTACAAAATTAGGACTCTGTATTTAATGAGTGCAGTGCGTATGTGTGTAGCTAGAATTGCATGATTAAATAATTTGCTAAGGTAAAAGGCTATTACCATAAAGTATCAGTCTTCTAGCCTTTGACATATGAAAATAACTGATTTTGAGAAACACAGAAACTTCCTAAAGAAATTTGACCTATAGACTTTATGTTTTTAAGGTTTAATTAATGGGGATTAGATTTAGATTATTATTAATGGGGATAGCAGAAGTTAGTAACTGAAGTAACAGAACTCTGAAAGGAAGTGTTGTTTGGCTTATTTTTTTTAAGGGAATACTTGTGGTCATTCTAGCAGTTTCACACCAGGAAATGTGAGTTCTGTGTTGAACACATTTCAGAAGCTGTAACAGAGAATAATATGTTTTCAACCTATCTACTAGTATATTGGAGAAGAATTGAAACAGCTTTTGCTGAGGTTAGTTCTGTTCAGTCTGCTGAAGGGTTTTAAAAAATTCTCACAATGCCTTCAATGAGTGATATGATATAATAAATTAGTATTTTCAAAATGCTTCAGAAGACACTTAAAGAAATTAAGTTGTCCTACAATAAGATGCAAAGCCCTTCCACTTTTTAATAGTTGCTTGGTAATTAGAAAACTGTAGGAATAAATTGTCAAACTTCTCTGTAGAGGCATTTACCAACAGAATCACGTAGGGATCTCTGCAAGCTGTCGTGGTTAACGTAAGAGAATATAAAGCAGCTTCTGTACCACTTACTGCTTCTCATATTGGAAGTAGTAGGAGGCATAAATGAAATGATGAGTTAATAGTTTTAATTGCAGCGGCTTCAAAGTTAGCCTAGACTCATAAAATTTGTACTTTTAGGCTCTGTAGTAATAGAAGTAGTAGTGCTCAAGTAGTGTTTTTACAGTAAGCGTCAAACGGCTTTGCCATTTTGCGAGTCAAGGTAGCCCAAGCCTTTTATATTTATACATCATTTTATAGAAATTAGCCAGGGTATGAAAAAAGGAGTCAGGTAATAGCAAATGTTTAGGGGTACTTCTTGTTTCTTTTTGAGATCTGGAAAAACATTTTCCTAGTTTGTAAAATACATTTGATATTGATTACCACTAAAAACTAGACTTCCTCGCTGTTCTTAATTCCAAAAACTCTGTGGCCGTACTGGTAGTCCTAGTTTTAATATCAAGGTTATTGATTGGGAGTCAGGAAAGAATCTTCTTACGAATTATGTTGATAACGGTTGGACTTTTTCTGTCTTTGTGAATGTTACTCACTTTTGTAGGGTAGTCTGAATCACTGGATGTGCTTCTTTTTAAGAATAGGCTGAATACTTTGTGCCAGTCAAAGACAAAAATAGAATGTAAGGACTTGGGAGGAATTGAATGGTGAGTGGTGTTATGCTGCTTTCTAAGCTTCTTGTAGAAGAATCTCCCAATAAACACCAATTGTTGCTATCCCCAAATTGGGATTAATATGAATCCAAAACATCACACTTTATTCAGTCTAATTTACGTAATACAACCTTTTTTGCTTAATTGCTTATGTTGTCTGTTTTTTAGATTACATATCCTAATCTTAGGTGGGACTGCCTATTGCAATGCATGTCTTATTTAGAATCAGGAAGTAGTATCACTGTCTAATTTGCTCTAAAGATGCTTAAATACGACTATAACTGTACTTACACTAGCAAAAGTGCTGCTTGAATGTTCTGGATTTTGGAGTGGAAGAGGTTTGTAAAGACTTACTACTTGCGCATAATTAACACTTGTGAATTTTCCCATTAACTTCAATTAAACACGTTGGTGCTTTCAGGGGAAATGACTATGTAAGTTTTCATAGGATTGTGCTTTAAATGATGAGACAACTAATGACTAACAACAGTTAGCAAAGCACAGAGTAGCAGCACGTGTTTATAACTGGCAGTGGACAGAGCTTGCAAGTACTCCGTCCACATTGCAGGACCTCCAGAGGTAACAGCTAGCATCTTTTCGCCTTAAAGTTTCAAGTTTGAGATTGTACCTGATGTGTGTCTTTTGAAGTCAGTACAAATACAGAAATGTAATTTTAGCAGCAAAACAATTATACTAAGATTTTGTTTATATTTTTAAAAGATACTGAGAATTACATATGGGTCTGAAAATATTTCAGCAGTGACCTGTTTTAAGATGAGGAGGGAGCATGTAAACTCTTCAGTCTTATTTACCTTGTATGCTTATTCCTCAGTGTTACTCTGTTGTACACTGTGTTACTTGTTTATGATTGATATTGATAGCATTTACATTCAGTAATCTTTATAAATTCAAACTATGCATGTATTTTTAGAACTAGAGTCATATATCTGGGTCAAAAATCAGTAGTAAATAGAAAGCATGCTTGTGTGTGAAACAGCTAGAGAAATTGAACCTGTGACAGTGTTCCACAAATGAAAGATTTGATTGGAATACGAAACTTTTTCAATAAAGAAGGGGAAAAAATACAGACATTGTGAGAATGGCATGTGACAATGGTGAATACAAAAAATATCACCTGCATCTCCCACACGTTCTTTTGCCTTTAGAGGTGAAGGCAGAATCTGTGCAGTAAGTAACCTACATGTGGAAAGCTGGCAAGACACATGATTCGGTTAGATCTGTTGAAAGATCTGTTTTGTAGGCTGGTATGTGCATAGTGTGTATTCAGCAGACTTGGACCCATTAGATGTTTCATGTGGTCTAAAATGCCTGTAAAGAAGTAATAACCTGGGCTACTGTATTTGTTTTAGCTGTGCCTTCAGAACTCTAGGGTGGACCTTGGCTCATACAGTCCATCTGTAGCATCATTCTTTCATAGAATTGTGTAGGAAAATGCAAATCTTAACTAGAACAGAGTTGCACAGCATGTTGGCCATCTGTAAACACTGGCTTCCTGCCTTCTGCTACAGACTTCACCCAAATTTTGGCAAGGAAGTAGAAGGGTTCATTTTTATTTTCATCAAGTAGTAGAAATTCTTGCCAGTTTAGTAATAGATGAATAGAAGGCTTGGCACTATTCTTGATGCCCGGTCCCCTGATTCCAATCTGGGCCTGGCGATTTTGGCAATATAAGCTTCCCATGCTGTGTATAGCTAGCATTCTACTACAGTTTGGTCTCTACGTGTGGGGGAAAAAAGTTCTTAGGATATCTATTAATTATTCACTAGGCAACAGGCATAAGTGTTTTCAAAATAAATGTTTTATCAAAAACGTTGCAGCATTTTTAACTTGAACATTGCTGTCCAGAATCCCATCAGTTCAGATTAATTATCAAGGTATGGATTTTGCTTCAGAGGTAACAAAGTTGGTCTCATTCTTAATCTGCAAGAAATTTTACCATCATAAATTTTGTAGGATAGGAGTTTTTGGTGTGAAAGGGAGCTTTTTAAAGAAGAACTACAGCTTATAGCTCTATGCAAGAGACTGAAGGAGTTTGTTTCTTTATAGTCTAAGTTTAGGGTTTATTTTTAGGTTTGGGCTTTTTGGTGTTTTGTGGGTTTTTTTGTTTGGTTGTTGTTGTTGTTACCAGTGTGGGGTAGTGCTACCATGGAGTTGCACAGGTCTAGAGTGTATACAGTCAGAGAATCACCTATGCTTTCTCAACCTGAAAAATATGTTCCTATTTCATTAAAGACAGTTTGGATACTAAATTGCTTGTGGTGCTGTTTGTGAGACTTAATTTAGGATCTGTGTTCTACAGATGATGAAGGGCATTGCTTAAAAAATGAACCCCCTTTTTCTGCTCATTGTCAACTTAGAATTTTACAGTTGGAGAGGTGACAGTTTTGAGAGACATGTATTTGTGAAATGTAAAACTTTTTCTTACAGTGCCAAGCATTCCTTTTGCATGTTTTAGACTTTTGAAGTAGTAATTTTTGGGGAAAAAACCCTATCAATATGCAGGAATTTTGCAATGCCTTTATAGAGTATGAAATATTATCAAAGCAGTCTAAAGGTGACAAGGCACAAAGGTGCAGTACTGTCTGTAAGAAAGGACAGATGGCAGTTGTATATTTCTGTTACTTTATTCCTTCATTTTTCTTAGTTACTGAAGGTAGATCTGCATGCTGTTTTCATTAGCTTTTAGGGAAGGAGCATGTTTGTTGCTCCAGGAATGTAATAGTGCTGAACTTTTTTGTTCAGTTCTGATCAGCTGGCACAATACTTGCCAGTGATTTGTCTATAAGCAAATTCTTATTAAAAAAGCCCATTAGTAATAACAGGTGATTGCTATAAATTGTGGAAAGCCTGTCCAAATGTGCTGAGTTCCTATTCTGCTTTGTTAATGAAGTTATTCTGCTACAACATGGCTTTGCATGTTTGAAAGTCATTTTAAGGTCAGTGGTTACAGAGAGGTCTCAGTGGAATTTGTTTATGCTGTGACGCAAAATACTTGTGCTTCTTACAGATCTCAGACTTAGATGTCTAATAAAGTACCATATAATGACTCTTTACAAGAGAAAAGTAACAAATGCTTCTTGGCTTTTAAAAAACCCAGAAATCTGACTCTCCTGAGCTCAAGTCATGTTAACGTGTTTACCTAGGATGACTGAGTTCTGTGACAGTGGGTGTATTTTTAAAGTAACTTATACCCTAGTATACTTTTCTAGGGGTGAAAATCTTGCCTACCTTAAAAAATGAGTCATTGTATCTAGATTTTGTAGAACAATGAGCTGTCCTGTGGGCTCATAGAAATTGTTTCAATGGAACCTCTGGAGTTCCTGTGTTCAATCTGAACAGCCAAGCCACATTTTTACTGCCATTGCCTCAGCAAATTTGTAATTCCATTTCAGATAGCTGTAAGTTGCTATTAGGTAACATGTTATCTTCCTCTTTATCAGATTGAATAAACTCAATTCCCTCAGTCTGTTGTCTTTAGGCATGTGCTCTGGGCCCTGACCATCTTGGTGCTCTCTAGTGGACCCTCTCTAGTTTTTCAACATTGCTTTTAAGCTAGGGGATCTGAAACTGAACACACTGTTCCAAGTGTGGAGTCACATGTGTGTAGTAGAAAGGAACAGTAATTGCCAGGATCTGCTGGGCACCCTTCTAATTTTGCAGATTCCTCAAGTTTCTCAAGGTCCCTGACTGAAGTCTCTGGCATTTCATTGGTTCACCTACTCCCTTTGTTGCCCTCCACAAATTTCCTGGAATGTAGATTGTCTCATCATCAAGGGTGCTGATTTATGAAAGAAAAATAGTTAAAAAAAAAATAAAATTAAACCATCTGGGCCCCAATATTGACACCTTTGGTATTCTGGTCTTTACAAGCTGCTAAGTGAACATTGAGTCACGTATTGCTACTCTTTGGTCTAGATGGTCTGACTAATTTTCAGTCTACCTGACAGTTCATTCCTCTAGTCTGTGCTTTAACTCCAGACAGTGTTGTCTAAAATGCTGCCAGAAACTTAAGTTCTGGTTACATTAAATCCATAGCTTTTCCCTTAGCTATGTAAGCAGTCATGTCATTAAAGCAAGCACTCAGGTTAGTCAAGTGGAGTTTGTCCTTGGTAAAACTAAACTATGTTGATTGTTTCTAGTTACTTTCTTGTCCATCATGTGTTTGGGAACGTACTCTAGGGGGACATGCTCTGTGGTCTTCTCTGATACTTTCTAATACAGGCTGTCTGACCTGTTCCATGGGTCTTTTCTCTTTGCCTTTCTTAGAGATTAGCCTTTTTCTAATCTTTAGGACCCCTCTAACACCCTCAACTGTTAAAATTTTTGGTAGGTGAGAATCTCATAATCAGATCCGACCTTATCAGCTCCCTTAGAAGAATGCTTTCTAGCCCAAAGAGCTTGAATGCAGCTTCACTAAGCATTTCTAAACTGTTGGTCCTATACCATTGGTTTCCTTGGTCTTTCCCAAACCCTGCTGGTTCCTGCAGTAATCTGGGATCAAGCTTTGCCTGTACAGGACAAAAAAAGGTGTTGAATATTTCAGTCTCTTCTGTATCATCTGTCAATTGGTTGTCTTTACCCATCCACTAGAAGGCTTTTGTTTTCATGAACTTCCTTTTGCAGGAAAAATATCAGTAGAATTCTTGTCACTGTTTATATTCAGCAAAACAAAAGTCTTCCTGACTCCCTTCCTGATTCTAGTCACTGAGTGATGCTTCTATTCTTCTCCTCTGTCTGTTCTTATTTCTGCTTGTATGTTCTACTCTTGCCATCCTCTGGTAAAGAGAGTATCTTATCCATATATGGACAAGGAGATTGCAACTGTATGTGAAGAGGAGAGAATGTTTTTAGCATATGCTTTGTTAGTGGAGCTGTTAGTAACATAGTTTTACTTCGTCACATCTTGTTTAATTATAGTGAAATTAAAAGGGGTTTAGAAAAGCACCTCCAATAAACTATACTACTCATATCAATATCAGAGCTTGGAAAGCATGTTTTAAGCAGCTTTTTACATTTGTATCTCGGATCAGTCACGGGCATCATTTTACCTCTGCTAATGCCCATAACCATTGGACTATAAAGCATGGTATTTCAGAAAAATCAATTGAGGAAAAATTTAAGTTGCAATGTATTAATACCTGTAAAAATTAAGACACTGTAGATATTCTTTGACTGTTGGATCTTATTTCAGGATCAGTGACTTCAGTAATCAGTCTTTCTGAGAACAGAAATGTGTGATCTTAAAAGTAGGAACTCTCCCCTTACATCACTGTTACCTATTCTTTAAAAAAACTGGAATATTTACTATTGCATTGTCATTCTAGACACCTAAACATTGCCTTTCTAGGCACCTAGGTTGTTGTTTTCCAAGGTGGACTTTGTATTCCTGTTAGGAATATTGCCTACTACCTGTCCTTGTCTGAAGCAGCTGTAAAACAAGCATGCATAGGAGGTGAGTGCACTAAAAACTTTCACTGGACAGAACTAAAGTGCTTTTATTTGTGTCGTGCCGTCTGCCAGCGACGAACAGGGAAGTTTCAGAGGAATTGATATTTTTTCAGGTAGATACCCAGCCAGAAATGGGACTGTGTCCCTAGGAGCCATGGTATTTTCATGGCCAGAATATATATTACATGTAAGAAAATTCAAAACACTGAAAAAGCAGTATCTTTCAAAAACAAAACTAAGAATGCAGCTACTTTGATCATCTTTCAAGCAGAAAGGGTTATTTAAACAGAAGTTCTCAGTCATCAGTAGTACTTGTTCTTTTTACTTAACATAGAATTTATGTTGAATTTTGCCTTCCTTAGTATACTTTACTGCTTAAATCCCAGTGATGATACCTGTATACATTTTTGTGTGAGAAAAATATCTACTTGTTGAGTTGAAAAGCTCATTAATGTATTATGAAAGACAGCTGTATATGTAGCCCTCAAAGGGCAGGCTTTGAGAAAGTTTGTTTCTGTTTTGCTAAGTGAAAGAATTAATTTTCATTATGTTAGTATCCTGTAATCAAGTTCTTAAATCAGCTGTAAAATGAGTTTGTTATACTGAGTAGCTATTTAATGATTCTTGTGGAAAATATTCTTTAAAATCTGGAATCTTTGGTGGTCAGGCAAATCAGTTCTCTACTGAAAGTCTTATTTTTAATAGTATGTAGATGATACACTGTTAGAGATGCAGTTTATTTTTGTTATGTTCTGCTTCCGTCTCTGGTTCTGTTCATGTTCTTGTACTTAAAACATTGCAATTCCCAGACTTGCTTTCTGCAGGAAACTCCATTAGGTCTGTTTCTCTTATTTCTCATGTTAAAAAATGTAACCAGTTTAGATGTTTTGCTTATTTATTGAAATCATTGACAAGAACAGAAATGGACTTCTGATCCATGGAGCATTACTTAGGAAATTAGTTTTAAGGCAGCAGCAGAGACAGGATTTGATTGTTGGATGCCAGATTTACAGGGGAGCTGCTGAGAGTCCAGAGCAGCCCTTACTGTGTTCTCTGGCTTGTTCAGATTGACTTTTTTCTGAATTACAGTTTTTTACAGATGCCACTTTCTCTTATGTAACATTTGAAGCAGATCTTTTTATTCCAGAGATCTTTACAAATGAAGCTTCCTATTCCAGCATTATTTTCTTATGCCTGGTGTTACATCTTGACTACCGTGGACAAAGCTCTAATTACAGTTAGTAAATCAGGCTTCACAACCTGCAAACTATTTCAGGGACATGACTAATTTTTTAATGGCAGTGCTACTAGAAATGACACAAGAGGGGTGTGACCCAGGCTCAGTGAATGTTAGTATAGAGATTAGTATTTCTGCTCTGAATTTCTAAGCATACATGACGTACCTTATAGAGAATATCCCCTAGGTATTTGAGTCATAGTTCAGTAATAAACCCTACTTCTCATGTCCCACAGTGGGTAAACTCAGCTTTATGACTCCATTTTCCTCTTTCCCCCTGCCCCTACAATTACAAGGATTATGGACTATTGATTGTATCCTGTATTACTTCATTAAAATTTATTTTCTTGCTTGCATTTTGGTAAGGAGTTGTCTCAAAAGATAAATCAGCATTGTCTGGAAAGACTCAACATGGAACTATGACATAAGAAATTCGTTTGCTTTTGTAGCAATTGCTGTTCTCCCTCTCCATTATTGGATGTTTATTTCAATATCAAGGCCACCCCTGGTCTGTGCCAGCACAGCAGTTTGTGGAGCTGCAGCTTAAGTTAGATTTGTTTACTGTTTCTGATGCTTTGTGAAAATTTATTTTCTGAATATTTTAATGGCTTGGTAACTGTGTTTGGCTTATTGTTGATAAAATTGCTACAGAAATCATTCTGTTGGCATGGCCAAAGGTACAGTTAGGGTGGGAGGAAAAGGTAAGAATTTGAAACTCCAGGTTGACACTTCTGCTAAATTTAAGTTACATAGGACACTCATGACTTAGGCTTTGAAAGCCATTACTTCAAGGTAACAAAAAACTTTCTCCAGAAACCCTTATGTTCCATAGTACTTACCTCATATGTTCAAATTCTAAAATACTTTTTTTTTCTGCACATACCCTGAGATAAAATGACTTAAGTTCTGGGGTATGTATGTGATTAAGTTTCATGTCATCTGGCATGTGCCTGATGATCCTGAATCCCTTAATCTGTGAGCTGAATCTTGCTTGTTAGTGCAGACATGAAAAACACATCAAGAAGAGTGTTTCTGTTTGGAATGCTGGTGTCCCTTCCATCTTGCTGAGTGGGTACCTTGGCAAAACTGTTAGATACTGCATTATCTGATAGGAAGAGATAACGTTCTTGTAGGAAGTTGTTTCTGTTCCAAAATGCCTGTAGTATCTTCTGCTTCTTACTGTTCTCTTTATTTGAGGAATAAGCCTAAGATTGTGTCCTAGCAATGCCTGGCTGTTGTAAGTGGCCCCTGGAAATACACTGGCAGTCCCAGGATGCATCAAAATTGCTCCTTGAGTGGTGCTAAGAACTGCTGCTTTATTGCATGACTTGGTACAAGGGCTGTAGTGGCTGTTGCCTATCTTGGTGTATAATAGATTTCCTCCCCTAATCTCTCCCCTTCTGGTGTGGAAGCATGACCATGACATCTGTAGGCTTCTGCCAGTTAATCAGGGCTGTGTACAACGAGTAGAACTACAGTAATATAAAGTGTTTAAAACAAACTGCTTATTTTTCTTCCCTCTGGGAGTGCTTAACACTTATACCTTCATTTTAAGAAGCAAGTCTCAAGAATGCAGTAATAAAAGATAACAGAAAAATAAATAGCAGATGGTAAATAAAATGGCTAAATTATTACCCATGAGTCAGTAGGACCAAACTTGAAAGTTAGGCTGAGATAATTGTGAGCTTGTAAAACCTAGTCTGTGGTGTTTTGTCTCCCTCTGAAGTCGAGATAAGTCTCTCTTGAGATACTACTTCTAATTCAAAAACTTCCACTGTAGAATAATGCCCACTAATGCATTAGAGACGGGGAATCCGGAGAACGTTTGTGGTGTGTAAGAATCCGACAGTGTGTGCCAAATTTTGTTTGTCTGTATTAAAACAGTGCTTGCACTCCTCTCCCTTTTTCTTTAGAAAATATCCTGTAGTGGCAGATCTGCTGCCCAAAGGTAAACAATCTCTGAACTGTAAATGGGGAGAAAGGAAAAAAAAAAAATCTGTAAGTTGTTCTCTCCTATTGGATGCAAGTGTAGGTAGTTGCTAAATGTACTTCTCTGTAAGCTATGGGTACTTAGTGATTACTTCAAGGATGTGTGTTTCACATAAATAAGCTTGCTGGATCTGAGGGCTTTTTATCAGAAACAAGCTATTTTGAAGCAGAACAGAAGCTATTTATAATAAATTACAAACGAATTGGGTTGTGTTATGTCTTGCTGCAAAAAACTTGTCTTCCGTAGGTTTTGCACAGAACACTTTAAATACTTCATTTATAACTTGATGTTTGAGAATATCTGCCAAACAAAAAAGCTACTCACGTGTTTTTCTCTTCACATCCCATGGATGCGTTTAGATATTAAGCCACTTCCTTTCTGCTATTCCAAATCCACTTTTGAGATAATGCCTTTTTAGTCTGACATTTTAGATACTGTTTTATATCTTCCTTCATATAGTTGTGACCGTCCCCTTCCCTTCTTCACGTGGCATGGCCTGATGTTGTGAGTAGAAGTTAAGCATTTGTATTCTTCATGATTTCTCTGCTTTGTCAGTCTCCCCAAAGTTGGGGACATTTTGTAATTTCTTGCCTTGCTCAAAGTACAACTGAGGAAGAAATATTTCATTGCGTTGCTGTGTCTTTCCAGAATGTATCTAGTTTTCATCATTGCTTTGTTTTCCTAAACCTCTGTGATCACCAGAACTGAAAGGCTTTTTCAGTTTGGTAGCACTTCTTTTGTAAGAATGAGGCAGATGAAACCTTTGTTCCTGAGTACAACCAAAAATACCCAGCTGCTAGTTGGATATCATTTTCTCTCTGTTCTGTGGCTATAGTAGGGTTCACCACCTGACAGTTCTTTGGAGTGGATAATATCAAGAGGAAATTAATACAATTTCCTTCTTAAACAGTTCAGAACTGGGATTGACGGAGATTACAGGTTGGTTTTATATTCTATTTGGTTTATTTACTGTTATAACTTTTTCTTTCCATGCTAAGCCTCAGAATCATCATTCTCTACCACGCTTTTATTGGTGGAATTTTTTTAAAGCAAGCAACACGTATGTCAGCATTAGCATTACATTTGTGTTCCCCTCACTGACTTGTAACATGGAACTCGTCTTGGAGAAAGAGGATGTAGGATATGTTGTTTCATTTTCTTTGCAGTTGTGAAAGAGCTTAAGGGTGAGAGAATTTACAAGATTATCACACAAAAAAATGGATATAGTTTTTGTTTTGCTATTGCATCATTTTACTATTGCATGACAACAAGTACAAGTCAAACTTGCTTTATGTACCGTGGAGGTGTATCCTTAGGTACACAGATAATGCAATACAAGAATTTGCAAGGTAGATGTAATCAGCTTGTATTTCTACAGAAGTTCTATGGTTGCCACTGACAGGATATTACTTGACTGACAGGAAGAAGTGTTCCTTGCTGACAAGTTAGGAATTGAGTCATTTATGACTATTAACCTGGGGACTGCAATAAATATATATTTTAAAAATAAGTTACTTGTGAAGGGTGAAGTTAACCTATTTTTATGTATGTATCTCTAGATGTTTTTGAGAAGTGGCTGAAAAATCTTTAATTGTAGTTTGAAATAACCAAATTACTTTGGTTGATTACAGATCATTAAACGTGCTCTAAATCTCAAAGTATTGAGAGTGTTCTGTGTTTGTATAGGTCTGTGTACAGATATACTTACATTTAGATTTTAAGTACGCTGTAGGTATGTCAGTTGTTACCATTTTGACGTAGAGAGTTCTTGAAAATTGGTGCTGGTCCTAACTTGCACTGTGAGATCTGGGGTACTAATTGATCATGAGAGAAAGAAAAAAAAATTAAAGTAACATTATTTTTAAATTTATCCAAATTAACATGGAAACAAAGAATGGAGCTGAATGCTTATTAAGCTGTTTGGGAATTGGTTGCCAGTTTGAAATTCTGGAATACCTTCTTCATCCTTGAATAAACCCTTAATGTGCAGAGTGACTGCTTAGACTGAAAATGATACACTGTCATAGGAGAATTCTACAGTGGATTTTTGGGTTTTGTTTAGTAGGGTTTAGTTTTGTCATATGTAGTGAATTTTATGAATGTATCTGAATACCACAGGAAGTAGTAAGTGAATGGCTTAAAGACCAAGTCAGGTAGCTGTGAAAATAGCCAAGAGGAAAGCCAGGATGGCTATGTGGAGGGCACTTCATGGCAGCACTCTTATAATTACACAGAGGTATGTCCAAGGCCTATTTCCTCTTTGTGAGTGTAAATTTTTGCAATTTTTATTAGCGATAGATGTCATGGAATATCTGCAAGCATTGGATAAAATGTAGGAGTCTCATTGTATGTGGAAACTTTGCATGGTGTGTTGTATATATATAGTTATTTACAAGTTGTGGTGGTTAATTGGTATCAGTTGCCAGCTGTTGTTTAAAAATATATACAATAGTCATTGTGTCAGCAAGAACTTTTGAACTGTTTTGGCTGAAGTAAAGGAGGGTTTTCATTGGTGTACTCCCTACTGTAAACCTGTCCATAAGACATGTCCTAGTTTTAATAAAGCTCTGCCTATATTTTAAGAACATTTTGAAAATGTTACTAGTATTGCTGGTTTGCAGGCTGTGTCTGTATTTAGAAAGAGTAGTCTTTAATTAGAGTTTTCTTGCCTGATTCAGTTGGTGATCCAATATACTAGTGAGTTTTTTTCCGTCACAGCTGTTTCCATAGAGAATAGTGACAAAACTCAGCAAATGTGAAATTCATGGTGAGTTTAGAGGGAGAACACTCTCACATCTTGTTGATTGGCATGATTAATGGGAAACTGAAGTCATGAATCTTAATGACAATGTATCAGTTTTTGAATGTTTGCTTGAGTTCTCTGATTCTTTCATGACATTTGCCTGTTTTCATCTTCGGTGTGACTAAAACCTGACCTTGAATACCCTGTGTAGATTTGTTGGACCTGAGAGGGCTGGGTTGTTGTGTGTTAAACTTGTAAGGTCACTGATAAATGTCATTAGTTCACTCAGGGAGGTTGTGAGGGGCTAGGGAGGAAACTAGTAGACGAATTTCAAGTCTTTCGATGCTTAGTAGAGGATAGTAGAGAATAAGCTTTAACACTTTTAAAAATAACAACAAGCCTCATTTCATGTTTATTCCCGTTACCCAGACTGCACATTTTCAGGCCTTAGCTTGGATGCCTGGCAATTTGAAATTTCTAAAGCCTGAAGTTAGTCTGTATTGCTTAGAATACGAGAATTCTTGGTTTCTAAATGTCATACTTCTATTTTCACTTTCCCTTCAAGTCATATCAGAAGCTATTTTTGCAAGCTGGACTGTACAGCTGGGCCACTTCACCAATATGTAGACAAATATTCTTAACTATTTTTAGGAGGAATCATTTTTAAAAGGTTATATTTGTATCTGTTTTTCTGTGGAGGAAGGAGGGTTTAGCAGAGGTGGAATGTAAAACAGATAAGAATTTTTATTTCCACCACTACAGAACTAGCATTCCCAGGAGACCAGTTATTGGTTTCCACAGATTATTGTCAGCAGCAGATAGGTGGAATCTGATGACACATTTCTTAAGTAGGATTGGCATTTGTACAGTTTTGAAGGACTGACTATTCTCTGTTTGCTATATGGATAATGCATAGCACTCATCAGCACTCATGCTGGTTTCACCTTACTTAGTTTTAGGATGCTTTTTGTAGATCTTATGATTCAGTTCCTGACAGTTTTTGCTACAGTATCTTGCAGTTGCTAATGTTTTATATGACTTTCAGATGTCAGGCGAATTAATAGAATAAAAATCCCTGAGCACCATTAAATACATCGGTGCTACTTCTTGCTCAGGAAGTCCTTAACCATAATGTTGGGAAGCTGGGAGAGTGTACTTGGAAGTGTTAGGACATGGTGGGGCAGACACTCACTGAGTTACAGTATGAAGCCTGACACAGTGATGCCATGATGCTTGATCCACCCTGCCAGCCAGGGAGAACTCCCCCTGTCTTGTTCCTGACCACAGAAGCATGTTTCACAACACAAGAAAATAGTCAGCACAACAGGTTTAGTTTGTCCTTATTGAGGCTGTAGCGTTCAAGTGCAGAGCTACCAGCATGTATTCCCAGACAGCAGTAATCATATAATTTGCATACCTTGGTATAGCTTTTCCAGTTCTCAGATCCTCCATTTCACTTCCTTGTACCTCTCTCTAAACCAGACTTCTTCCAAGTCAACAACCCACTCCCAATTACTTTCTTCTCATTGGTTTTGTTGCATGGATGCCCAAATAGGTATTATACTGTTGCCAACGGAAGTTCAGGTTTATATGGTATTACTAATACTACTAGGTAGCAACTGCTGGCCTAGCAAGATGCTGCTCCTTAGAAGGTTCCCCATACTCCCTCTCAGTTAGCTGTGAAGCTTGGCTGTTTTTCACATAATTGACTGTGAAATCTAGCTGTTCCTCGTGATCCTGTCTGTGATTTCTGTCACTTCTCACATTGTTACCTGTCACATCCAGCAGTTTCTTGTGTCCTGCTCAGTTAGCTTAAGCTCAGGCCTGGGCCTAGTTGGCAGTCTGGCCGTTTGACTGCAGCCCTGACAGAGGAGGTACATGAGTACCTATGGAAAGGCCTATGTGATTTGACTGTTCACACCTTTGTAGGTGTTTGTTATTGATGAGGGTCTGAGGAGCCTTAATCACGTGGAATCACAGGCAAGCAAGCTTTTGCTCTGACTGCTGTAGCTGTTCTTAGTGAAGAACTCATGCTGTGATGGAAGCTGGGGCTATGGTGGCATGACCATTTTAATTCAGTATGCTTCTGGGCCATTCCTGAACAGCCTTTTGCTCTTGCAAATCTTCCAGTCTTTGTACCCGCTGCAGGCACATAGACACTATTAGCTGCCTTGCAGCTCTCCTCCCCTACTGAGAAGGTCCTGCAGAACTTACCAGGCCCAATTGCTCTTGTAGAGGCCGGAATTGAGCAAGAGTGCAGCAACCAAGACATGGTAAACTTACAGCTGCCTTCTCAGTTGTTTGTTATTTTAAACAAAATACACAATGTAGAGAGCTAGAGTAAACTGTGACCAAAGTAAATAAGATTTAAGATTGGGTGGAGTTGTAAGTGTTAAGGGCTGGGCAGTAGTAGAAATTATTTCAGTGTTTCCTCTACACCCAATAAATCAACATTTTACTTGGAACACCAGGCTGTCAGTGAAAGTGCCTTCCAGACATACTCTCTCTTGCTTCTTGCTTTTATGTAGTTTGTAGAATAAAGAGCAGAAAGGCAAACTACTCAATTGTGTGCAGCCACAGCAAGGTAAATTAGGAGAGGATTCCAGTAAGAATATTGATAATTTTGATAACAAATATCCCTTATGTGTGGAATTTCATTAAAGCTTGTATGTCTTGAAAAATACGTAATGTAGTTTCTTTAATTCAGGAAAACTGGCAAGTAGGACTGTTCGAATGCTTGGGAAGGGATGATGATAGTGGAAATATGAACCCACTTAAATATTTACTCCTGGTGAAAGCTGATCTTTAAAGAAGAATCACAGAATCATTACGGTTGGAAAGGACCCTCAAGATCATCTAGTCCAACCGATAGCCCTACACTACTCTCATCCCTAAATCATCCCCTGAAGAAACACATCAATCCTCTTCTTAAAAACCTCCAGGGATGGTGACTCCACCACCTCCCTGGGCAGCCTATTCCAATGTCTCGCCACTCTTTCAGTAAAGAAATTCTTCCTAATATCTAATCTAAACCTACCCTGGCACAACTTAAGCCCATTCCCTCTAGTCCTGTCACTAGTCACAAGGGAGAAGAGGCCAACACCCGCCTCCCTAGAATGACCTTTCCAGTAGCTGAAGAGCGCAATAAGGTCTCCCCTCAGCCTGCTCTTCTCCAGGCTAAACAACCCCAGCTCCCCAAGAAAATCTAAATCTTCCCTTTGCCTTAATCAATTGCCTCCCATGCCTGGAGCCACAAATGGTAAATAACCCTAAAAATTAAAAAGTGTCAGGATTTAGATAACAAGCAAACTTTTCAATTTAACAAGGTATGGTTTTGTTTGAAATGCAAATTGTGCATCATACAGTGTTCACCTGTGGATATAAGTATTTCAGTCATGTAGGAGGTGGATCAGATTTTAGACATAATTTTTCTGGGTTTTTTTTCAGCAAAACTATTAGTCAGTGAGGTCAGCAGAAAAGTGATTTTGTCACAAAGAGCTGGTGTTGGAAGTAATGGTTTCAAGAAACGTGCTATCTTAACTAACAGTCTTATTGTGGGGGACAAATTAGTATGCTCCTTTACAATAGAATCCTGGCACTGTGCTTTGTATTTGTCTGTACATATTTAAAATTTTTAAACATCTACTGGGAATGAGGAAAAAAGAGAAATCCCCATGAAGGAAAAGAGGGAAATCCTTTGTAGGTATGTTTTTTGTGGTGTGTGGGGTGTTTTGGTTTTTTTCCTGTGGGTGTTTTGTGGTTTTTTTGTTTGTTTTGGCTACTCAAAACTTTGCAGCTTGGAAAACAGTTCAATATTTCATTAAGAATTATAAGAGTTCTGGTAGCTTAACTGGAGTGCTGTTTTACTTATGGTGACACTTAAGATGGATCAAAGGGAATTTTTGTTTAACTCTAATCAGTGTCTGTAGAATGCTTTTTGTAGTATTGCCGCAGTGCTAATAAATTGGTTTTGAGGTGGAGAGGACAAATTATGTTTTACTGCTGTGAACTTAGAGTTCTGAATAACAAGTTTACAGACATTGGTGTTAGGTTACCAACATCTAATGAAAAGAATAATGATGAAATAAATGCTGCTATTCTGCATATTATGTCAACAGTGTTTATGCCTTACTAATATTATAAACTGTTGTAATGCTTTTTATAATCTACCATTAGAATAAAGTTAAGGAATAATTGTATTCTCATTTGTTTTGATTCGCCTCATGCCTGGATGAAATTTGCTGATTGTGGGGAGATGCTGTGTCTGGATGTCTTTATTGCTGAAATAGTTTGTTTTCAAGTCCTTAAGTGCTCCTTCTGGATTGTCATGGAGCTGAAGTGGGTCTTGCTGTGCTAGTCTGAAATGGAAGGATAACCTCATAAATGTGTAGCTCAGTGTCCAACAACATATGGGCTGCTTCTATACTTGCTGCAGGAGATTTGAGAATGCTGATAGCATTTTATTTATTGCAGTGAACAGTTGCATGCTAATGAGTGAGTGCTGATGTGGCTCAGAAAAATACCTCAAATCTAGAGTTGGCTGTTAGGACACGATGAATTTCTGGAACATCAGAGAAGCCGTGTGATACTTGTTCCAATCCAGGAAGTGGATTTAAGTTGCTATACTGAGACATAGTCTGAAAGGAAGATCCCATCCTCTCAGAAGCACAGACTATGCTTTTGTTTTCAAACCCTTTGGTTTTTATGTTTCAACCAACAGATCTCAGTTTCTGTGTTTCAAAGTCACCTTCCTGTAATATATATATTTTTTTTTTAAAAAAGAAGAAAGTTTTAGAGATGCAGAGCTCTAGCTGTGGTTTTGTTGTTCTAATTTCAAGGAGAAAATTCAGAAAGTTGTGTCAGTGCTCACTGACTTGTGGTCCTGCCACTGGAGTTCAGAGGCTTTATTAGATTATGTAGAGTAACAAAAGTTGAAAATCTCAAACTATACATTTCTGGTTTTAAAGAGCGTTTGATCTCAGCTAGATTCCAAGTCTAGTCACTGTCCAAGTTCGGGGTTTTTTTTCTTGTGTTTGTAGTGGACATGATGTATCTCCTTGTTGTGTATCTTGTCTTTAGGTAGTTGGATTTCTTTAAGTGTTGTAGTAGCTGGGTGTGGTGAACAGCTCCCTCGCTCACGCTGATGTTTTGTTCAGAGCCTGGAATAAAACCTCGATATACATTTGTTGTGTAGCTTTATTGCTAAAAATCACAACAGTGTCATAAGCAGAGAGGAGATCCATCTCACATATGTTGAACTGTTGGATTTTTTTTTTTATATACTCTATTGGGAGAGAAGTGTTAGCTATTGTAACTGTAAATATTTTCTGTTCAGTATTGTATTGAGAAGTTTGCTAATTAGACATCTTGCTGTTTTTGAAGATGAAATCTTAGAAATTTCACTGCAGGGAAAGGAATCTCTGTGGCAGCAGATGCTCTATTAGTAAGGACAGAAGTCTTTGATATGCATTTAGTAGTTCTTGACTGAAAAGGAATTGAGACAGGATGACATGAAGATTGACATGAAGGAGAGAGTAGTGCTGTCTATCATTGGTTCTTGTTGCAGACTTCAGTTCGAACTGTTATCTTCCTACAGCCTGTTATCATCCTACATTGCAAAATGTTATTTACTCATTTAGCCAGGAGCATTTGAGGTTATCACTGTTAATGTGACTCTTGCCACTTAGAAACAATAATTGTAACTAACATTTATACCATGTGCTACACTTCATTGTGTGTGTCCAGAAATAGCATGACTGTGATTTGTGCACAGAACTGCCACCATCTGTCAGTCAGGTGAATCAAGCTCTTGAAATAGTTTGAGAATGAGCAACCTCTGTCTTCACTTGTTCAGTTGAAATGAATTTGGGTCCTTACTGTATAAGGGAATTTGCCTAGGAGACTGAATTGCTTCCAGGGTTCTAAAATGTCAAAGAGCAGACAGTATGTAATGGGTGTGCCAGGTATGTGCTTTCACACTTTTATGGTGGCAAAAAGTTGGGTGCCCCTTTGATCTTAGGCTGGGCTAGAACTGGTGAGAGTTGGCTTGGCAAGTAGCAGACTTTGATTCAGAAGAAATAATGGAAATATTTCAATCTGACTGACTTATTTCCTGATTGGGATGAGAAGCACTGCTTCACAGCAGAACCTCTTTACCTGTGTTTCTCTCGAGTAAGATGAAGAGTTAAAATTTCGCATAATGGCTGCCTGTCCATAAATGGCACATAAAGAAATGTCTTGCATTAAAACTTCATAGCAGCAAAGAAATGGCAATCTGTGGACACTAAGCAAAATCTGCAACATATATCATTGCAGAAGCATTTTGTTAATTTGCTGCCCTGCAGTTGTGTGAGTTGCTACATATTATTATTTTTCTGTTTTACTTTTCCTTGACTTAGGGAATGTACATCAGGTTTGGTAGATTTGATCTGAAGTTCATTTGTGGTATTACAGTTGAAAGAGAAGCCATAAGACTTTGGTAACAGATTACAGGATTAAAATTCCCCCAGTATTGATGCATTTTATACTATCTAAGCCATTTTGCTCATTTACTTTTATAAACTAAATTTTACTGTTTTGGCAGAGGCAGTTTTGCTGTGAGATAACTGCATATATGCTTCCTCTGTTTTGTAGTATGCTATCAAAATGCTCCTAGCAGCTTGTTTGTTGGAATGTCATAACTGTTTGCATTTTAGAGGAAAAAAAATCTTAACGCATTAAGGAAACTTTATTAAGGAAACTCAATTATTCACCTTCTTTCATCCTTTCATAACTTTTTCTTTTCCCTAGAGAATATGGAAGAGTCACATAATTCTAGGGTTTTAACTTCATATTTGGGGCTTTGATATTCAATGTCTTTGTAAAACACTTAAATCGGGGGGGGGGGGGGGGGGGGGGG